>CM063501.1:125160290-125165290 GCA_032207245.1 Pardosa pseudoannulata
CTCAGCTTCCGGTCTGTTTTCCTCTTCTAGGAAAACGGCGATTTCTTCTTTTAATTCATAAACACGTTGCAAAAATTTCCCTCGTGATAACCATCTTGCCTCGCAATAAAATAGTAACGCTGAATGTACTGCACCCATGTCTTTACAAAGTGCGGAAAAGATTCTTGATTTCAGGGGTCTCATTTTTATATAATTTACTACGGTTACAACCGTAGTTAACACAATATTCAAACCAGGACTCATTTCTTTGGAAGCCAAAGCTTCTCTGTGGATCATGCAATGTGTCCAGACGCACTGTGGCGATTTTTGTTTCACAAGTGCTTGAATACTTTGGAATCTTCCGGACATAGAACGAGCACCATCGGTGCATATTCCGACGCAATTTTTCCATTCTATGTTTGCCTCGTTCATAAAATCATTTAAGATAGCAAATAATGCGAGTGCTGTTGCTTTGAGTTCTATTGGTTTGCAGAAAAGTAATTCTTCTACTACTGACAAATCATCACAAAATCTAACATAGGCAATGAAATGAGCATCTTTATTACTATCTGTTGCCTCATCGAGTTGTATTGAAAACAATTTGTCACGCAACTTCGACAAAAGCTGACACTCTACATCTTCAGCTATATCAGCAATTCGACGGGCAACAGTATCATTTGAAACAGGTATAGACTGCAATTGTTTTGCAAAATTATCTCCAAACATAATTTCTACAATCTCAATTGCGGCTGGCAAAATAAGCTCTTCACCAATGGTGTGAGGCTTTTTACATCTGGCTATTTTATATGAAAGTTTGTAAGAGGCAATTAAAGCTTTTTCATTCACAGACAAAGTTTTTTTAAACAATGATTTTTGCTTTTCATATGATTTTAATTTTAATTCGAAGAATTCTCTGGGTTTGTTTACGTACTCACTATGAAGCGTTTCCAAATGTCGTTTAAGTTTATTAGGTTTCATGCTGTCTGCCGCCAACATTTTTGAGCAAATGATACACAGGGGCCTTTCTTCTTCATTTACTTCAGTACTAGTGAACCCAAAATTTAAGTATTCTTGAGAATATTTTCTTGATTTTATTTTCGGAACCACGCTCGTCTGTGTACTTGTTGATGCTTGTCTATCGTCTAATGCTCGCTTACGCCCGCTTAAAAATTTATCCATGATTCTGCATAAGTCTGCTGCCGTGAATATTTAATACCGTGAATTGCAATTACACGAAAATATATATAACATACACATTAAGAATAGATTCAATAGCGATAAGAAGGATCGACTCGAATGAGATTGTCTGGAATTGAAATTGGCGTCATAGAACTTTCTCCTTCTCCCTATGAGAAAACATTTGTTCACATCTGCGCACGCTCCTAACTTAACTTTTAAGCTGACCAGACAAATTCCAGACAAATCGAAACTTCTCGCGAAACCGTGAGAATGCCCGACATGGCGGGACGCAAGAGCAATAAAAAGGCATAGGATTATTGTTTTTTCAATGCTGAGTATCAGTGTTGCAAAATGTCAATAAATTTCCGTATTCTTGGTAATTTGCAAAGTTTAAAATTAAGGTTGTAGTGCAGGTTTAGCGCCATAATGCTCAAAATACATTATTATTGTATACATTTTATTGTACGCGGTGGGGAGGGGGGCGCGATGAAAATTATGATTGAAAATTGGGCCGTGAATACTAAAAGGTTGAGAAACACTGATATATTGCATATGCATAGAAAAAAATAGATAGATAAATGTAATAATAAAATTCTTTCAGAAAAACGTTATTGAATTTATAATCCTGTAAAATGTTTTTGAAATTTATAAACTCGTGTAAATGAAGTGAAGTAGATAAAATAATTAGTTTTAAAAAATAAACTAATTGAAGCCTGACACTAATCATCTATTTTCGGTTATCGACGATTTGACGCCGATAGTATTGGAAAAAAATATTGCTCTTATAATATTTTTTTTTCTACGGAGCGATTAGTGAGATTGCATCTTATATACCAACCGCTTACATTCAATCATACAGTTTGTCCTCATAAACATTGGAAAACATAAATAATAAAAGAAATTATAAAGCGAACTACTAATTCACTAATAAAAAAACTGATTAAGTAAAAAGGCAAAAAAATTATGAAAAACTGGCTATTAATGTACTGAAAAAACTGAAATATTAGGAATCATGATCAGATACAAGGTTCTACCTATCAAAAATTTAAGAGCTGAAAGTATTATCATATACGAATAAGAATGGCAAGGAATCCAGCAGTGTTTGATTAAGCCTTTTAAGTTACCTTAGAATATTAATACATATTACATAATAAAAAATACATATCCATACAATTATAAAATTATCTAGTCAGTAGATAATTTTTCATTTTACAATCGTATACAACATGTGAATTTGAATTTTTTATATTTATTTTTCCATTTATTAATACAGTCAATAATACATATGATTTTATAATTTCATAAAAGTAAAAAGAAGTCTTCACTAAATTTGTATAATTTTATTAAATATTCAAAAAACGTATAGGATGGAACATATATACTTAAAAATATAAAACTTTACAGGCATAATACCTCTCAACAATCCATAAGTTTAAAAAAGTTTTTCTACTTATTTTTGACATAATCAAGATATCTGTAAATGATTAAAGTACTCGTATAAAAATCAGTGAAGATATGTTACAAACTCGTCTCTCTACTCGTGAGCTCAAATTATTGCACATAATTTATTAAATGATCCTCCCTGAATTCAAGAACATTAAGTTCACAGAAAACATGACGTTTTAAGCAAAGTAATTAGATTAAATTTTTAAAATATACTTTTTATATAATCTAGAGAACAAAAGGGACATTTTATTAAATTAAATGCGTTACATATGTGTTACATTTAAATTAAAGACTACTTATTGAAACAATATTGATATACTATAACGAAATTTAATATTATTATCAAATGCTTCAATATTCATTTGAGTAATAATATAACAATATATTCAGAGTAGAATGCTTTTATTAAATCAATCTTTTTTAATCAAAATTAAATATACATTGATGTGTAATGTAAAATATACATTACACATATATAAACTGCTGTATTTTTGCTTTTTGGATTTTAGTTTTTATGCACTAAACTTAAGGTGGTTTTGTGGTTATTTTCTACTTTTCCGAATAAATTTTTAAGGTATATATATATATATATATAATATATATATATTATATATATATATATATATATATATAATTAATAAAAACTAAAATATATATATATATAAATATATTTTTGTAATAAATATAGATTATTTTATATATAATTTAAAAATTAATATATATATATATTTAATTTATAATATATATAAAATATATATATATATATATAAAATATATAAATATATATATATATATATATAAAATATATATATATATATATATTATATATATATATATATAATATAAATATTATATATTATATATATATATATATATATATATATATTATATATAATATATATATATATATATATATATATATATATATATATATATATATCTATATATAAATATATATATAAAATATATGATATATAAGTTTCTTGATAGTATAATAAAATGCATAGTTAATTGAAATGGCTGAACTGCTATTTTTATGTTAAATTAATAGTATATAATTACATTATACACTATTAAAATATCTGTTACATTATATGCTTAAATGAAAATCTACACCAAAAGTAATATTTATGATAAATTTATGTAGCAATATTGTTTGATATTTAAGTAAATACAAGATGTTTACTTAACTTATTCTTTATATAAATTATCCATAAAACTTGTGAAAATAATATTAAATTATTAGTAAGGAGACTGAAATATTTAAAATATAAAATATATTAATGTACTTATTTATGTCCTCTATAAAATTAGATATAATTAAAGAATATTTTAAAATATATAACACATAATATATTATAGTTCATTGATGTAATGAATTTTTAATTCAAATATCTAAATTACTTCGCAAATGATTCAACATGGATTTGTTTCATATTAACTTGAAATAAAAATGTCCTGGGGTATATATATATATATTTATTATTACTAAAATGAGAAACTACATTTTATGTTATGATTGTAATCGTTTACAGATTATATTGCTGGAGTACCAATGGACTAAAATAACCTTTTAAAGGATCAAAAGAAAGTTATGTGACTTAAATATTTCGAATAGCTTTGAACTTTCACCGAAACTCTTTTTAGAGCTGAGACTGTAAATTACAATACAGTGTCTTTACTAATATTGAATATAATTAGAGGAAGTTAAAAGAAATGCAGAAATTTAAGAATCGAAGTAATGCTGGCTTAATATTGTTAAGGGAAGACAAAGGAATCATTTATAGCCAAATATATTAAAATGGAATACAAATGGGACTTAATAGTGTAGAATTAGTTCCTAGAGAGTTGATATGATTAAAGTTGTTCAAGTTCTGAATTCAGTCACTAGTGGGTGCTATTATATATGTATACAAATGTGTGTGCGTATGTAGAATATCTTTCTATACTATGTATAAACATATATATATTTAAACACATCGAACTCTTACTACTGAGGAGCTACTGGAAAGTGATAATATCACTCCAATGGACTGGCCAGCGTACTCCCCTGATTTAAATCCCATCGAACATGTGTGGGATGTTTTTGAGAAACGCATTGCAGCACATTTACATCCTCCGGAGAAAGCACAAAAACTCAAACAGATGCTGATTCCGGAATGGGCACTCCTACAGAGAGAAATGTTGGACCAGTTGGTTTTCAGTATGCGGAGACGGTGCGAAGAAACCACTGCAGTTATGGGAGAGCATATACCATATTAAGAAACAACTACTTGTTGTTCTTTTTCTTGGATAGACAATCATAAAACGATACTTATATTCAATAAAGCTTGTTTTTTTATCCATACTATGCACCCTATTATCCACGCCTCATAAAATCTAATTTCATATCTTTT
>CM063501.1:125170290-125202790 GCA_032207245.1 Pardosa pseudoannulata
GCTGTTTCGAAATAGCTCGCGCAAGTAGTAGCATAGAAAGGTTACTTCGAAATTTTTGGAAAGAAAATTTCATTTCAGCAGAGCGTTTGCCTACATGATATATAGAGCATACTGCTCGAAATAGAAGAAAATCTCTGTGAAATGAATCAATTTCCGACGAAGAGTCGGGACGTAAACTTTTGTATTGACAGCCACTTGTCATAAATAGCGACAGGAAGGTAAGTATATTTTGGAGTGTGTTGGGACATATAGTTACTGTTGTCATACTGTTGTCATTTTCAATGTAAAAACGCACAATACTAATATGAAATTTTATGATTTTTATACGTTTAATTATAAAATTAAGTTTGTAACACTATATCATCCAACTCAAGGAACAAACTATTTACATTTATCAATTAAGTTTAATTATTTAACATATTTACAGATATTTACACTTTTACTTAATAATCAACATTATTAAAACTGCAGAGAGCAGGAGGCCCTCGCACACACCAACACACCACAATGGACACTATATTTGAACACACACTCGATGGCTTTTTAGCGCCACCTACCGTAAAACAAAGGAGGGGGGCGTAATTGTACCCGTTACAAGTTGTGAATTTATTCATTTGAAGAGCAAATAATGTTATTCATTACAACTCTTTCTTTATTTGGTAATTGGAAAAAGTAATACAGTAGATGCCTTAAATAAAGTCCTTTGAAATTCAGTTAGTTTTCTGACAGTCAATTTTTATATTTAATCAATACAAAATTTTATATATATTTAAGAAAATTTAGTTTTTTATTATTTACATTTACTTCCACATATATTTTAATAAATCTATTAGTTTGTGTGTTATGATTTGTAATTTTTAAGGCCAAATTGATAACATTTGAACTCTTTTAACAGTATCTGAATACAAAGCTTTTTATATTATATTTGTTTAAAATGCTGTGTTCCCTTATCCCAAATCAATTTCAAAATTTGATGAGAAGAAACGGAGTGTCCAAAGAGACATTCAAGAAAGTTCCCGATACAAGCCAATTCACCTGATAAACTAAGGTACAATTAATAGTACATTTGAACCAAAAATGGTTATTTTAAAACGTTTTTGTCTGTCTTAGGATGGGTATCTTAACACATTCGCTGCCACTAAAAATGATATTACCATCCTCAGAAGCCGCATTACAAAACAGGGTTTTTAATCACGCACATAAAAAAATGCAAACAAAAATTTTGAAAACCAACCACAAAAAATTAAAAAATAATGCTTCACTAACGTGCCGAAACAACCTCGCCGTTCAATTTCCAAAACCACACTAAACACAGAGCATATAACTTATCAAAGTCCGTCGCCGCGTTAGTGCATCGTGGGCATACCAGGAGGTGCCGCTCTGACGCTCCAGTGCGTCGGTGGCAGCGAACGTGTTAATACGTGATCGGCTTAGGGCAAATGAATGATGCAAACGAATGGTCAACTTAACATATCCCAAGTTCGCGGAGTGGGATAGGCTCTTAACATTTCTTATTTCAATACATCAAAATTTGTAAATGATTCGAAATCTGGCAAAATCAGAAATGGAGAATAGCCGAGTTCCTCGTGATTTCGAATTGGTGGAACTGAATTTAAAAAAAAATATGCAGAAAACTAACCAGCAAATAAAAAAATTTTAAATATCGATAACTTTAGCCACTTTACCCTTTTTTATCTAAACACCCAGAACTTAAAAAAGTCGTCTAAAAAGTAAAAATACTTATTATAATACTTATACAAGGTAATTAACCAGACATTACTTACGCCGATATTTAAAATCGTACTAGCATATTGTTTTGCCGAATATCTATATTGCCAAAAACAGGGAAAAGGAAAGATTTTCATTGAGTTTTTTAAGTTTATTTTTCATTTAAGTTGTTACGGCATTGCTTCTAACATATATACTGACTAATAAAATTCACTAATAAAGATTTCCTCAGTTAGTGCTATCATCATTATCACAATCAGGATACCTTCATTTCCATAATCACCAGTCATCCTGCCAATTTCATTTTTTTAACATACAATTTTAGTTTTACATATATGCCACTGATACTAATTCAAGGGAAGGTATGGCCTTTATAATCCCCTATATAATAATAGCCTAAGTTATTTGTCCGTCTGTCCTTGAATTTATGAAAAGGTTGGATCTCGAATGGATAGAGACATTCATATTGGATTCTTTATAAGTTAGGGTTAACAACTTTCGAAATTTCCCCTTTCGCCCCCCCCACTCTTCAATGATTTAATGCTATTTTTTCAAGTCCTATTTTCCCTAATTAAGAGCGATTAACTTATCAATTTATTATATAATAAATACGTAAAAATAACATTTTTTCTAACATTATGACTTTATTCCTTTAACTATCTCATTTAATCATTTTTTATTTTGAATTATTTAAATATCGTCTGCATTTTTTCAAACATTTTTTCACTAAAATTAGATTTTAAATAAATTTTTTTTATTTGGCTTAAATAATAAAATAAGTACGTATGTTATAATTTTAAATTTAACCATTGGTTATTTTTTGTTTCATTGAAAATTTTATTACCGACAACAAGAAATTCTATTTACCTCTAGGGTGTAGTGGAAATTATAGTTTCATTCTTTTACGTCCATTAATTACTGTGGCAAAAAAAGGGGAAGAACTTAATGATAATTTTGACGTAGCTAAGTAAACTTTGAATTATCTCTCTAAATGAATTGAACGTGATTCTAAACTGCATTCACAGTATAGGGTGACTTTAGAGGAGTATGAAGATAAACAAATTATTGAGAGTGTACCAGATAATTCTCAGCCAAAGCACAAACTATTTTTTTACCTGCTTCATAGGGGGCTTTACAATTCTGGGAAATGAAAAATTTTACTGATCCCGTCATATGACTGGTTATATACTAGTTGTTTGATATTACCCATACATATTCAATGTATTTGCTTATCTTGCTTAATATATTTCCTTTATTCTAGGAAGTCTCGTGATACACTATACGATACTGTTATATCTATGGTTTTTACCATCAGTTTCTTATCATCCTAATACATGTATTTTTTCTGAATAAGACCATTAGTTCTGGATCCAGGGCTTCTTATAAAGAGGGTCCTTCTTATCGTCTTCACACCAAATATTTTTTGACAAATAAGTATACTTAGTTGTGTTATATGTTTTAGCATTAATAGCATATTATTTTCACAAATCACTTATCAGATATAATTAAGGTGTCTGTTTTTAACTAAGCTAGTTAATAACTACTGGGATAGAAAGTACTGAAGTAAAATATTGTGCAATTATTACTAAAGTTTATAACTAAATTAGGATTCATTTGGCAACTGGTTCTTTTCGCAGAATTACGTATTATTTAATTATCTTAAAAAGAAGTTACTTCTCCCAAAGATTATTTTTTTTTGACTAATCTTAATAAAAAACGAAAAACAATTACAGGAATTATTTAAGAACTGATGCAAGCCATTACACAAAAGATGCTTTATATAGGACAGGTGCCTAGCATCCGGTATAGCCTAAAATAGACACTGATTTACTGTTTGCATTTTCCTTTTCGGTTGCAAATTGCAACATACATTTTTACTAAACTAAGACTTTTTACCTTAAAGACGATTTAAATGAAGAAATTTACTTCAAATTAAAGAAACTCGTACCCATTTCTCTACATAAACTGTTATTTGCTAAATTTGTTATACGCGGACTGGGGCATAAGTTGTAGCAAACTATTTTTTTCTTTATAGATATGTAAATGGATCACAAACGTATACGATTTATTTTAAATAAAACAAATCGTACTGATTGCTATACATAAACAGTTATTTGCTCATCTACATTTGTTATACGAGGACTGGAGCATAAGTCATGGTGACTATTTTTTCTTCTAGATATGTGAATGGATCACAAACCTATACTATTTACTTTAAATAAAACAAACCGTACCGATTTCTGTACATAAACAGTTATTTGCACATCTACATTTGTTATACGAGGACTGGGGCATAAGTCGTGGCATTTTCTTTCTTATATATGTGAACGGATCACAAACCGTATACGTATCGTGTGGAGGATTTGTAGACATAGTGTGCATGCAGAACAACAGATGGCTCTGTGATAGCTGGTAGCAGTGAGTGAGGGCTGTGAAATCAATCAATTGGTGAGTGTCGTGTGATATGGAAGTAACAAGTGTTGAGCAGTGCGTTTACATCAAAATGTCCTTGCTGAAACTTTTTATCCAACGTGCTACTGTACAGTATTATAGGGAATTATACTAGCTTCCCATTATAGAATAGGATGCGCATACTCAATGTTATAAGGGTTACTACATTTAGTAGTTTATCACTATTTTGGCTAGTGTAGGAAATAATCACCAATTGAAATAAGTATGTAGAATTGGCTCTCACTCTGCCTTAGGATGCGACGAAAACTTAAAATATAGGATGAGCTCACAAATAGCAATCAGACATAGGAATTATTTAGACTTTGTTTTGAGTAATTTATGTACGTAATATTATTTTAATTTTTCAATATATATACAATGTAAAAAGCATAATTTCATGCAGTTAAACTACAATTTTTGATAGATATATATTATATACAGTATTACAAAAAATAAATAAAAAATAAGTTTCATGTTCTAATTAATAATTTTGTTTTTTTAAACAACTTTGATCGCTTTTTTTAAATAAATAAATAAATGTAAAAAAATCAGTTTATTTACTAGGCTACTGTTTATTTCTTTAGAAATAATTTTCCGTTTTCACTGATGACAAAACATCAGCGGTCAAAATACATTAACACGTGGTTGAAATCAAAGAGATCGTAGCGTCAAAAAGCAACAATACACAGGTTACTATACTTTCATAGAAATTATTGCCAAGTGAAAAAATGTGCCAATCACGAGCACATGCGCTGTGACGACTTTCATAGGGAGCCTATACTAGATCTAGCTTTTACAGAGAATTATTACAAAGGGCATCCACTAATTCACTGTGATATTCCATAGCATGTTTGCCTTGGAGAACGACTATACCAATTATTACAGAGCCATCTGTTGTTCTGCATACACACTATGCGTGCAGAACATTCACACGATACATATACATTCGTCATCCATTCACAAATGTACAAAAAAAATATAATTGCCATGACGTATGCCCAAACTCTCGTATTAACCGCTTGCCTGATTATTCCGAGTTATCTCGGGTTCGTATATATTGCAGTTAATTATTATCCCGAGAAAACTCGTTATAATAATTAACTTCTCAAAATAATTTCTCTAAAAATTATTTTCCATTTTTACTGATGACAAATCATCAACGGTCAAAACCCATTAACCATGTGGTTAAAATAAAAAAGATCGTAGCTATTTAGAGTCAAAAAGCAACAATACACGGATTACTACACTTTCATAGATATTATCGCCAACTGAAAAAATGTGCCAAACAAGAGCGCATACGATGTGACGACTCTCATAGAGCGCCTATTCTAGATCAAGCTTTTACAGAGAATTATTACCAAGGGCATCCACTAATTCACTGTGTTATTCCATCGCATTATTGCCTTGGAGAACGGCTATATCAGCTTTCACAGAGCCATCTGTTGTTCTGCATACACACTATACTTGCAGAACTTTCACACGACACATGTACGTTCGTGATCCATTCACATATCTACAAGAAAAAAATAATTGCCATGACGTATGCCCAAACTCTCGTATTAACCGTTGGCCTGATTATCCTGAGTTATCTCGGGTTCGTATATATTGCAGGTAATTATTATCCAGAGAAAACTCGGGCGAAGCAGAATTTGTCAGTACGATTTCCTTTATCACGATTTTACTCGGCCTGGAGTAAATGAAAGGGAATTTTCAGTTTTGATTGGCAGTTTGAAAAGTTTTGTCGGTTTCGCGGTTCTTTTGGCGGGACTGGTCACCTGTTTTAAACTGATTGAAAAACTAATTTCACAAAATCATCGTGAAGAGATCTCTGCTACATTAGGAAGACGCAGCATTAGTTTTTTACCACTCAGGTTAGCCTCCAGGTATTCTACAGATGTTATTCCTACTACTGAAAAAAAAATCAAATCCAACGAGACAGTGTATTCTGTACTCTCGTAAAACAGATTCCAGAGGTAAGCCAGTATGAAAAAAGTCCAGATATCAGTATATTCTGTACTTTCGTAAAACAGATTCAAGAGTAAGCCAGTAAGAAAAGAGACCAGATATCAGTGTACAGAATGTCAGGTATCCCTTTGTGTTGTCCCTTGCTTCAAAAACTGTAATAAAAAAGACTAATATTTAACTTTTTTCCATTTTCCTAAGATAAATCGGGATAGTAAACAAATGTTACAACTAAATGATTTTACGCATGTCACAAAATAAAAATTCAACTTAAAATCTACATATTTTATTTTGTTTCATTTTCTTGTATTCAATAATAAAATAAAAAATATAATGACTTTTTGCATTTTTTTTTTCAAAAAAAAATTGCAAGGGAAACAGTTAAAGAAAAAATCTTTAACTGAATAAATAGTCTTATATTTGTATTAATATGTAAGACTACGCTAAATATCTCACGTTTGTTGCTACTAACAAAATATTTATCTGTTGCTATTTAGTCGCTAACATACATTGCATATTCACAGAATTAGAATAATTTTCCGAGTATGTAAAATAGGAAATTTGTACCACCAATTAAGGAAAAAAAGAAAAGAAAGAGTGTTGTATAAATGGTTGAATATATGATTGAAAAAATAATATTTCGTCCGTTTTTGATTAAAATGTGCATACAAAATAATCAAAAAAAGTTTTTTAAATTCCTTTGGAAATTGATGTTTTAATTAATAATGTGTAAAAGACCAGGTCATAAAATTAATTAAAGAAATTGTGCTTAATTTCCAGCACACTGTGTCAGAGAAAAAGGAATTTATTTTGGGATTAATCATAAATCAAATTAATAATTTTGATTTCGACAATCTAATTTATAAAATTTATTCAAATTTATAACTCAAGTGTAAGAAACTCGATATTTTATAAAAAAAATCCTAAATGGATTTAAATTTTAATTAATTATTCAAATATTTGAGGGCAGTATATTCCTACTGTAATTCGGAATCGTATAAGCTTTTGTTTGGCTTAGAAACATTGCAAAGTAAATTAAATTCTCAAGCTCAATTTTAAGATGCGGATGTAAATTTTTAATGTGTTTTAGAGTAATATAAATGAGACAGTTTCTTAAACATATAACATTAGAACTATAGAATTTTTTTAAATATATTAATTAATCAAACCAGAGATAATTTAATTTTAAGAACGGGGCTTCATAGTGTAGCATAGACTATTTAGATTAAAGCAAATAATAATTATGATTAATGAAATTATCCAATATATATAAATTGCGTTTAATAGATGTTTCCAAAACAGTGTTTCAGTACAAATATTTTTTTACGAATCGTTAATCATGTTAAATATTTCCAATATGATATAATTTAAAATAAAATAATGATAGTAAGACTTTGAAAAAGGGTTATTAAAATTTCAATTCGTACTTTTAAAATTTTATTATATAATTAATACTTTTCCAACAGTAGGAATCGAAGATGTGTTCGTCGCTACTGTTAAATTTCAACGTGTACTTGAAAAACAATTTTATACTGAAATCTAATAAGGAATTCTATATTCTATCAGCAGATTATTCCTTTTCCGGAAAATATTCAGCTTGTAATGAAGGCTTGGGAGATTTCTCTTTTCCACAGAGGATATTTATTTCTCGTAATGAATCTGTTTAAGTTTCGGTAAGTTTACTGATTATGCTTCATTTCGTTTCTTTCTTTCTTTTGAATACTATTCTATAATCTTGGAACGCATGGGAATGTCATTTGCATGGAATATTCAAATGATGGTGTATTGCAGAAGTACAAACATCATTTGTGTGGTTTAGTAGAATATAATTGCCTTACAAGTTTCTTATTAATTACGTTTAACTAGTAATTATGTTGGTTCTTAGCGCTTAATAGGAAAATATATCACTGCAAGAGGAAATCACTTTTAATTTATATGCGTTTTGGTTTGTAATATTGCATTTTACTTATCCTATCATTTCTGTTGTACAAATTAAAAAGAATGAAAATAAATCGTTCATTCTTTATAAAACTTTCAAGTAACGAAATAGTCAAAAAAGAAAATATAACATGTTTCACATTTTTGACAATCCCTATTGATAAAGACTATGCAAGAATATGTTGCTGAGAAAACTCAAATATACTTTTTTTCTGTCATAATATTCCAGTTAAGTTTCAGTAAGTTTTCTGATTATCTCTTATTTCATTTATTACTTTATTTGAATAATATTTATAATCTGTACAGCATAGGTAATGTTATTGGAATGGAATACTCAGATGATAGGGTTTGTAAAAAGTACAAAAATTCGTTTTAGAAAAATATTATTGCCTTATATTTCCTGTATTACATATGGAATTTACTGTATGAATACTACTGTATACTGAACGTACTGTATACGGAATACTGTATGAGACATACATGATGGGAAATAATTGAAAAACATTCTATAACATGTTCCTCATTCTATGACAATAACTACAGAAAAGACTATGCAACACTTTCTAGTATAGATGTATTTGAATCTCGCTTGTAATGAATCTAAGATTAAGTACTTTTACTAATTTTACTAAAATACTTTTGCCGTATATTTTCTATATTACTTATATAATTTACTGTATATCTACTACTGTACACTGAACGTACTGTACACGGAATACTGTACGAGACTTACATGTTGGGAAATAGTTGAAAAATAGACCATATCATGTTCCTCATTCTATGACAATAACTAAAGAAAATACTATGTAACACTTTGTAGCATAGATGCATTTGCATCTCGCTTGCAATGAATCTAAGATTAGGTACTTTTACTGATTTTAGTAAAATATTATTGCCTTGTATATCCTGTATTACTTATGGAATTTACTGTAGTACTACCACTGTATACTGAACAGACTGTATACGGAATACAGTATGAGACATATATGATGGAAAATAGTTGAAAAACAGTCTAGAACATATTCTTCATTATATGACAATAACTACAGAAAAGACTACGCAGCACTTTCTAGTATAGATGTATTTACATCTCGCTTGTAATGAATTTAAGATTAGGTACTTTTACTGATTTTAGTAAAATCTTATTGCCTTGTTTTCCTGTATTACTTATGGAATTTACTGTATGACTACTACTGCATACTGAATGTTCTGTATACAGAATACTATATGAGATTTACATTATGGAAATGGTTGAAAAACAGACTATGAAACAGATTATGTTCCTCATTCTGTGATAATAACTACAGTAAAGACGATACAACACTTTCTATTATAGATGTATTTGCATCTCGCTTGTAATGAATCTAAGATTAGGTACTTTTACGGATTTTAGTAAAATATTATTGCCCTATTTTTCCTGTATTACTTATGAAATTTACTGTATGACTACTACTGTATACTGAACGTACTGTATACGGAATACTGTATGAGACATACATGATGGGAATTAAGTGAATAACAGTCTGTAACATGTTCCTAATTCTATGACAATAACTACAGAAAAGACTATGCAACACTTTGTAGTATAGATGTATTTGCATCTCGCTTGTAATGAATCTAAGATTAGGTACTTTTACTGATTTTGCTTTATTTCCTTGAGCTGTATCTTTCGACTACTATTATACAATCCCTGTAACACATGGATTTGGTCGCCATGATCATATGATGATATTTTAAAAAAAACAGTAATACATCGTGGGTTTTACTGATTGCATTACAAATTTCATATTAATTATGTTTAACTTGTATTTCTGTGAGTAGCAATACTTCATGGCTGTAATAAGATTGTAGAACACCAAGAGAAGAGCAGTTTTAATTTGTACGTGTTTTAGTATAACTCTTCGAAGTATATTAAACTGCGACTCTCTGTTTTGATGATGTAAAGGTTTAATGTTATTTAGCGTAATTTAAAAATGACAGAACTTTTAATATATCCCTTTATTTTTGTAGAACACAAAACGATATTTTTCATTAATTATTTAGAACATATGTAATTAAATTTTGAAAACAGAACTTCATAGTAGATAACTGTTGCGACAAAAACAAATAAAAAGCGTAATTTAATTACACTGTATAGTATATTTAAATTGCGTTTAATAGATGTATCCAAAACAGTTCAATTCAACCATTTTTGCAATTCATCAACTATTGTAAATAATTCCAGTAAGATATAATTTAAAATGTAACAAAAACATTTCTACGATTTTGAATTAGGTTTGTTAAAACTTCAATTGGTAGTTTCAAATAAAATGTTATTTATGTCTAATTAATACATCCTGAATAGTGAAAATTCAAGATGGTTGTATCGCAAGTGTTAAAATTTAAAGTGTCAACGTTTACTTAAAAAACAAATTTGTACTAAAAGCTAATGAGGAATTTTATAATCTATACCTATCAAGAATTCATTTATTTTTCTAAATCTATTCAGCTTGTAACAACGGCTCCCGATATTTTTCCGGTTTTCCACAGGGGAGATTTATTTCTCTCGTAATGAATTTGTTTACGTTTTTGTATGTTTCAAATTATGCTTCATTTGTTTATTCCCTTCTTTTTAATATTATTCCGTAATCCATGCAAGGCAGAGAATGTCATTTACATGGAATACACAAATGACGGGGTTTTGTAAAAGTACAGATATCCATTTGTGTTTTGATGGAGCTTAATTGCCTTACAAGGTTTGTATAAGTTACGTTTAACTTGTTATTATAGCAGTTCTTTGCCGATGGTAAGAAAATTTTTCACTGTAAGAGAAAATAGTATATCAGTTATATATTATATACGTTTTAGTTTTGGAGGTTGCATTTTACTCCTCATATCGTTCTGGTTGTAATGTATTTACACGCTTTATGAAGTCTACATGAGACGAAATAGTTAAGAAAGGGACTAATACTTATTTCTAATTATATGATAACTGATGTAGATAAAAACATTTTTTTCCTAATAGGTATTGCACTTCCACATAGGCCATAAGCCTTCTGGTAGCCCAATCAAAGTTAGCCTTGGAAACAAAGTTGACCGTAGAAAAGTTCAAAGAAGAATGCGCTGGGCAGCTTGTCAAATGAATAAAATCCATAACAATTTCTGACGGACACAGAACACTAACACCCACTACACCAATCTGGCACAGAAGTCCCTGAAAATATTCATGGCCAGTCACAATTCTAAAGTTATAAGTGAAGACAGAGCGAGAGAGGTTCATGGGAAGTGGAGAACCATCAAAGAACTCCAAGCTTTATCCACCATGACTTCAACGTAATTATGTCGCAGGGAACTTTCTATTTTTTGATTAATAGCTCCAAGTATCAGATGTTAAGATGGAGTAAAATATGGCTGGGGCAGGTTACATCCGTTTTTTCAAGCATGTCGCCTTTTTCGTTCCGTGAAATTCCGCAATGTCTAGGAATCCATTGAATTACAATTTCTCAGCCAAGAGAAATTTCCTGATTATAAAGCTTTTTGTTTCTTCAAGATGAAAGAAATCACTAATTACATGTGTATTTACTGCCAAAATTGCAAACTGAGAATCTACGAAAACAGTAACTTTCCTAAGAGGAGTGCAAAGATTTAGAAAATTGAGAATGGCTCTCCTTAAGGCGTAGATTTCAGCGTCAAAGTTAATGACATAGACAAAAACTATGCAAGACTATGTTCTAGTGAAAACTCAGATGTACTTCTGTTTTTCCCTCTTCCACCTAGAGAAAAGGTGAAAAAACAAAGGAATGGGAAATTACATTTTACTGCAATTTTCCAGAAAATGTCACACCCTTCTGGTGATTAATAGTTGTCAGATAAGCAGAAGGCAACAAAATTCGGAACTGAGAAGGAGTATATTCACATATAATGCCTTGCTCGCTTACATACAGTTTGTCGATATAGAAGCCAGAAAACGAAATGATTTAACACATCTAAATTTTAAATCTTTATGAGAGATTACCATGTCAAATATGAGCAAAAACAGCACTAAACATTTTTTGCTTCTGAATAGTATTGAAAATTGAAACGTGGAGTACAAAAACACACTCCGATGCTTTAAAAATTGAGATTGGTCTCCTTAAATTTTGCGAAAGAATGACATAGAAAGACATGAAGACAGTCAAAATCAATTATTTTTTTTTTATTATTAGGGAAAAGGATGATAAAAAACAAAATGTAATTACATGTTCATTTTATTTTGAAATATTGTAGTAAGCAGAAGGAATTATTAATGAGAAGGAATATTCACATTTTTATCTATCTATCTTAGTATATATATATATATAAATATATTTAACATAAATATAAATATATAAAATATATAAATTACCAATATATGCAATAAATTAAACATTTCTAGCTTCTGATTGAAAGGAGAATAAACTATTTAACACACTGATGACTAAAAAATGTCCTGAGGAACTTATCAATGAGCTTCTGAAAGAATTGAGACAGTCAACAATGAAATATTTTTATTATGTAAAACAATTCTTATGTTTGCATAGAGAAATACAGTAAAAAAGTATAATGACAATTTTAAATATATAATTAAAATAAAATTATCTATCTATCTATCTAATATATATATATATATATATATAAAAGTATTGAAAACAGAATCGAATTATAACTTCTAGCTTGTTCGCTACTGAGTAAGGAGAATATGAAAATAAATTATATAAAAGTTTCTTATTCAAAGAGAAATTATTATAAACAATTAAATGTTAATTGAAGATGAAAACATATTTCAAAGTTCTAGACAAGAAAATGTGTATTAAACAACGTGCTTCAACATTAACTCCAAGCGAAAATTGAAATATTTCGAAGATAAATTAGCTTAGTGTTATAACAAGAAAAGAAATTAGATAAGATGAAAACTGAGTTTTTACAGCCGAAAAATATGGTGAGTAAACAAAAAAAATTTCAATCTATTGCACAGAAAGTTTTAAATGAGTTGAAAGAATTTACTATTCTTGTACAACATAATTACGATATTTTGTTATAAAATAATTAAAAATTAGAATGGAAGACAGAATTTTTAAATGAGAGTTTAAGTATAATAATTGTAATTATTTCAATAAATATATATATTATATATATATATATATATATATATATAGATATAATAATAAGTAGATAAAAATAAAAGTGTTATTTATACGAGCACAATAACGTAAAGAATACTTCAACATTAAAACTGTTAAATGTTAAGAGACATCAATTCAGACTTTTGAGAAAAATAACCTCAAGAGAAATATCGTTTCCTTTTGCACTTTAGTGTCATATGAGTGTTGATTACTCTTGATCGATATTTCAAAAGTAATTTTCTCCTGACCATCCATCTTTGAGATCACATATTCATCGAATTATGGATTGCAAGAATCATTTGTCAACACAAATTACGATGCATGCTTTTACATGAAATGAGAGAGAATAAAGTGGAAATTTCTTGGATTTGTATAGGTCGTCTTCTCTTAAATTATTTGAGAAGAAAAGTTTTGATTGTTTTTCAACTAGTAAGATATATACCTTGTTTTTTTAGGTATAGACTGAAACGAGTGCTTTTACATATACAACCTAAGAATGTGTGAAGGTTTGTTTTGTTTGCATATATTGTTGCACATTATTTCAAACAACTTATATTAAGCTGAAGTTCATAAAATTTAATATGAGACTGAGACTCATATCAAAAGGTACCAATAACCGACAGCCTGTCCACTGGACCAGTTTCTCCATATACCATTATTCTAAAATTAAAAAAATTCTAAAATTATAGTTCTAGGTTATCATAGTATCTGTTAATTCTGTCATTTTTTGATTCCCTAACTGCTACACATTTAAGATACTACTTTTCCGTACTAGTGTCTTGCACTTAAGTGCTAAGAATTCTCTTACTAGTATTAATAAACATAAAAGTACCATAGTGAAGTTTCAGCCGTAAGAGTAGAGCATATGCAAATATAAAAGAATATTTTTCTCTGAAAATTTCCTTTCAAAAATTTCAGTTTAAAATCATCCGAAACAAATGTAAAATGACTTATTACAAAAACTTTCTGCTTTATACTAGATACACTTCTTGATATAGAGACATTATCATTGTGAAGATATACCTACCGAATACAGAAATGCATATTTAGAGTTTTGCATCAAGGTATTTGTAAACTGAATAAAACTGAATAAGCACTTCGATTCTCCGAAAATATTAGCAGACAATAACTGTATGTGATTTCGTGTGTCTCTGATACATTAAGCAAACAGGGACTATCTTTTAGATATGCACGATTCACATATATAAACTCACACATATATATAGACTAATTTTCGCATCTATAAATTTACATACATATTTGCACATTCATGACTACAATGATCCTTTACAAACATTTACATCATTATATGCTCATATCTTCATATCTACGAATGTGCATAATAAGATACACGCACATATTCGTACACACACATTATATATTATATATATATATATATATATATATATATATTATATATATATAATATATATATATATATAGTATTATATATATATATATATATATATATATATATATATATATATATATATATATATATCCATATATATATGTATGTATATATATACATATATGTATATGTATATATATATATATATATATATATATATATATATATATATATATATATAATATATATATATATATATATATATGTATAGTATATATATATATGTATATATATGTATATGTATATATATATATATATGTATATATATTATATATATATATATTATATATATATATAATATTATATATATATATATATATATATATATATATATATATATATATATACACATATATATATGTATGTATATATATGTATATATGTATATATGTATATATATATATATATATATATATATATATATATAGATATATATATATAATATATATATATATATGTATATATTATGTATAAATGTATATATATATATATATATGTATGTATGCATGCCAAACTGTATTAAGCTGAGTGTTTTCGATGCAGGGATATTACAGTTAGTTTTAAATATCGTTAAATGCACAGCTCTATGTAAACATAAGGTCTTTGATCTAGATCTTCACAATCTCCGATCCATTGCAACCAATCTTGCTTCACTGCAGCTCCTCCATCCTGTCTTAGTCCTTTCTTTTTCCATCATGCGTTTCCATGAGAGATGTGGGCGGCCACACTTGCTCTTCCTGTCAGGCCCATGTCATTGCTACTGTTCGTATGGTGTTGTCACTTATTATAAAACTATTCCCTTTTAATTTCTATCGTCTATATTTAATTTCTTTTTATATATATTAGTATACCTTGCCCTGTTTAAAAGTTCTTGCGTACACGTATAGATAAATAAAATTTCACTAGTGCCTCCAACGAACCACAAAATTTTGAAGGCTACTTGATATGATGAGGAGAAGTTGGCGAAATATATCCATCACCTAGCTAAAGTAAAATCTCTAATTATGTCGCAAATAATAATTCCTACTTCACATGGAAAAGCGCTACAAAAAATTACTGCAAAGAAGTTTCATAAAGCAATCACAAAAAAGTGAAGATGAAAGAAAAATCTATATAAGCCGACACTCTAATATTGTCTACTTTCAGAGAGGTATTACTTACGTATGTGTCAATTTGACAACCGATAACATTTTCAGTAAAAAAAAAGCACATTTAAATTTATTTTTCTATTATTACTTTCAAATGAAGTTTTGATAGGGAAGTTTCTAGTCTATGAACTGACCAATATTCAATTCAAACCTCAAGTTTTTCTACAGATACTTCTTTGAAAACCACAAACGAGTGGAAGAAGAAACGAGCAAATGTAATGTCTCCCTCAACGGTTGAAAAGGTTTATTAAGTAAATGATAATAAAAGGATGAAAAATGCTATAAGGATATGTACTGAAGAAGAGGTAAAAACAATCAAGGTCAGTGTGGATTAGTTTCTACACTGTTAATTAAAACAGTGACCTATTCGTATCCCGTAAGAATAAATACGGGGAATCTACTATGTGAGGAAATCATAAATCTGTTCCATTTTCCTCAGTTGTTTTTACGACTGTTGGAGCTTTAATAGTAACAACTATTTATTTACATGGAATACAAAAGTATATCATGCCACCATGTTTTACAGTACAGTATAGTAGCAAGCATTGTGTATAACCCGATTCCAACGATGTGGATGTAGCAGAACATCTGTAGCTGCGCCTGTTCTGTTGATAGTTCCAATGCACTGTTCTATTGACACAGGAATCTCTAGAACAGTTCTGAAGCGAATGCTACTAAGTGGTTCCTTCATCTTAGGAATTAAGACAAAGTCACAAGGGCTTACTGGTACATTGAATTTTTATCCAATTTCGGTATTCTTGTTCCTGACAAACATCCTGACAACACTTTAGACCGTAAGCTAATACAAGTATCAGTTCTTTGCATCATTCCACATCCGCATGACGTAGGAAGGATGATTCTTTTTGCTGAGAGGTAAGGTAGATATGTAGCTCATGATAATCTTTGATTTTGTTACGTAGCGATTTTATAGCTTTGTTGCAACTATTAAAGTTGCAAACACTGTATTTTTATAAACTTAAGGTAACAATGTTAACATTTAGCATCAAGTATTTAATATAAATCTTACTGAACGATCGTGTGTACTGAGAAAAGGGAGTTTCTCAATTAGATACAGGGAATTTGGATTCTTAATATTGCCTATTTGATACAAAGATTTGAAAAAAACTGCCTCTGATCCGTGATGAAGTGATTAACAACTACAATGTAAGCTTCAAATTATATGAAACTGTGTTGTAGATTTGGAAAATAGAATGACGTTTTCCACTCGGATTGTATTTGTTCTTAAATTCAAAGGTCTTAATGTTCTGATATTTCTTAAAGCCTTATGACACATCGACATATACATATTAGTTTATTATCCCTTTTACGAATGAAGAACGTGTATCTTTTTTGTATTACAGTAAGACTTTTAAAACTGATTTATATTAGGTCAGGTTGACTTGAAAATATTCCGCTGCTACCCGGGATATCTATGTCTTCGTCAAATTATAAAGAAATCCTAAACTGAATCTGTGGCTTTTTCAACCCATACGTGTTTACATGTGGCAAGCTTTACAAGCCTTTAAATGTAAAATTGTTCCTATATATATAAATATATATTCATGAGATATTTGGCTGAATTTACAGTGTCTACAGAAATACTTCAACAAATCTACCAAACCAACCAGCAAGACGATACATCATTGGGAAATTAGCTTCATATATTAACTACAGCTTGTAGAGCGTACATCTATAAGCCAATAATTTCACAACTATTTCGTTAATAAAGGAGCCAAAATACAAACGCTCATCGATCTCAAAAATATCTTTACAATAAAGTTCCGTGGTGCTATAATTGCTCGTAAATATCCCCGAGACAAATAATTCAATTAACAGTCCGTGTCACGTTTCTTTCACGATTTTAAGGAGTTGGTTGTCTTATCGCAGACAAATATTTAACAGAACAATTGACTCAACAAATTGCGATCTTAATATAAAAGATAAATTTCTAATTTTTTTTCAATTAATGCACAAATATTAGTACTGAAAAGAAAATATTTTAAAATTAATTTAAATTTTCCCAACAAAGAGTAATTTTCTAAAATAAATTACTTTGAAACAACTTATCTTCTTTATTATTTCGAAGAGAGGACGCTATTACAATTTAAAACGCTACTAGACTTCACTACTAGATTTAAAACACTACTAGAATAATGAAGAATGTGTAGCTGTCTTGTATTACAGCAAAACTTTTTCAACCAATATTACGTCAGGTTTTACTTGAAAATACTACGAATTTGAGTTATTTGAGTTAATTTATGTGTCTACAGAAATATTTCAACAATTCTGACAACCCAACCTGTAAGCATTGGGAAATTGGCTTCATATATTGACTTCAGCTCGTCCAGCATACATCTATAAACCAATAATTTTACAAATATTTCGTTAAAAATGGGACCAAAATACAAGCATTCATCGATCTAGAAAAGATATTTATAATAAAGTTCCACAGTTCTATCATTGCTCGTAAACATCTCCGAGACAAATAATTCAATTAACAGTCGGTGTCACATTTCTTTCGCGATTTTAAGGAGTTGGTTAGACTTTCATAACTGATCACCCTGGAGCTATGTCTTTTTCAACCGCAGGTGTCTTATCACCGACAAATATTTAACGGAACAATTGACTTAACAAATTGCGGTCTTAATATAAAAGATAAATTTCTAAATTTTATTCACTTTATGCACAAATAGTGATACTGAAAAGAAAATATTTTAAAATTATTTTAAACTTCCCAACAAAGAGTAATCTTCTAAAAATAATTACTTTGAAACAACTTGCCTTCTTTGTTGTTTCGAAGAGAGAACGCTACTAGATTTTAAATAATCCCCATGCCTTTGCATAGCAAAGTAATTCAGTTCATAATGGGATGGTGAAAACATATATATCGTTACAAATACTGTTGTTTATCTTATGTATATTGTATATATAGAGACAAACACACACACGCACGCACGCACGCACACACACACACACACACACACACACACACACATATATATATATATATATATATATATATATATATATATATTTATATATATAAATACATATATATATACATATATATACATATATTATACATATATATACATGTATATATATGTATATATATATATATATATATATATATAATATTATATATATATTTATATTATATATATATATAAATATATATATTATATTCAAATATATATATATACATATATATATATATACATATATATAATATATATATAATATAATATATATATATATATATATATATATATATATATATATATATGTGTGTGTGTGTGTGTGTGTGTGTGTGTGTAATATTAAAATACCCTTTTTACGTATTTTAATATTAATTTAATATTAATTCAACTTTTGCTCATAAAGTACGTTGGGGATTTGCGCGGTATTTCTGATTTTTCTCTCCAGACACGCTATAGTCGTAATTCAGCCTCAGCCTGTACTACTTTAGCCAATAGTTAGCGCGTTCTCTTTAAACATGGGTATTTTTTATCACTTGATCAGTTGTGCTTAGGGATTATTCGTAGTCTTTTTACCTTTGCAACCTCTACTTGAAAAGCGTATGTGCGGGATCACATTGTTGATGTGCACGGAGTTGTAATGGAGTTTGCCTGTTGTACGGATTTCATGTTTCTTACCAGAAATAAACTGTTGTGATTTTGAGTGAGTCTCGCCCATATTTCATATATATATATATATATATATATATATATATATATATATATATATATATATATATATATATATATATATTTATAACAAAGTCTATAGAGATTATATTTCCCGATTTTAATCTGTACCGTTAAGAATTGAATAACTCCAACACAAGAGTGCAATCTCTTAAATTTTCCCACAAATAAAATAATTCCTTTCATTACTTCTTAAGAGACCCCCAGATTGCTAATAGAAAGCCGAGTACTGGGTTCTGTAATCTTGAATGACCAACTAAAATACTTCTGCTGTTGTCTGCGAGCAAACTACAGCAATTCAAGAAAGATTTGGGATTAGTCTATGAAAATGCGTCTTTCCTTCCTTGAACTTTTCTCGCCTGCATCAGTTTGTTTGGATATGTATTCAAAGGTTGACGTTCACGAAAATGATTGTTGACTATTTAGAATTGAAGAGAAATAGTGATGAAAATTGACCTCATCTTAACTTTACAAAAGAAATTTTGTCACCAAATATATCGTTTAGAAACCAGGAGGACATTGCAATCCCGAATCTATTTTAGATTTTCCAGGAATCATTAATGAACACAATGGTGGATCGAGTCCCGGAATCACGGGAAGGTTTGTAAAGGATCGTATTATTTAAAAAAGAATTTTCCTTCTTCTGAATAAACATTAAATGATATTTCAATTTTCATTACAGATATTTTCATTAAATTTCAAATACCTCAATATTAAACACTCCTCTATTTCTGAAATAGAATGTTTTTTTTCAATCATATATCTCAAATTTTACTACTATGTTCATACAGAATTTATCACATAATAAATTTCGTTTGTTCAAGTATATATGATCGTATGTTCTCGACTGTGAAAATCAATTTAAATAATGAAAGCATAATTTAAAGATTCTCTCCAAGTACAGAAACTATGCTCAAATTCACTTTTACTCCATTAACTGCAATATGCAATGGTCTTTGCTTTCATACAATCATTCAAAGCAAAGCTATACAGAGATATATACTGTAATATCCACAAAAAATTCTAAATATTTGGATTTTCGTACATTCTAAGTTCATCCTATTTGGCATATTTTCTTCAGATATCGCATTCCTTTTGAAAGATTTTGCTGAGTTCATCCTAAATTTCTTTTTTTTTTAGATTATAGTGAATTAAATTTCTATTCTTTGATATTCACTTTATGCACCACCTCGTTCCGGTAAATTCCGTTTCAAAATTTTGGCAAATAATATAAAACAAATGTATTTTGAAAGAAATGGGATTGCCTTAATTTGTTCCTTGTATTCGGTAAAATTTTTTACACACTTCTTTGATGTTACAAACGTTGTAGAAAAAACTGCCAAAATTATTGTTTAATAAAATCCCTTTTTCCTCTTTGTAAGAAAATATTTTTTGATGTAAAATAAAAATTTTCTTTGAGGCAGTTTAATATTTCTCTTCCTTCGAAAACATTTTATGACTTTTTTCCATGTTTATCCAAAAGCTACAAATATAAAAATTTGCATCAATTTAAATAGATGGGATAAAGAGTCGTGAAACAATTTTATTTTCAAATTTACTTTTAGTCATACATTTTTTAATTCCAAACAATTAAACACTGAAACTTAAAACTTTAAAAAAACACCTAACACTTTTAATTTTTCAGCTAGTATTACAGTAAACATAGTAATTATTTTGTATTGCATAATCTAATTTAAAATATATATAAAATAGTAAAAATTCTGTTTGCACATTTTGTTTAATTACACATTAATATGTAAGTTTTAAATATCTCTTTTTCAGCAATTAAGATTTTTGCTCGAAATAAATTTTGAGTTTTAGTAAAATTGAGTCCATACCAAACATTGCATAGATTTTTAGATGCTGATAAAATTCATATTTTTAGATTTACTGATACTTTCTTTAAAGTGTTGGCACCTAAAAATAAAAAAGACAGTTATTAACTATATACTCAATTTTAATTTACACATTATAAATATCCTGTATAAAAATTCAACAATACTCAGTTTCATTTTACACATTATAGAAAACCTGTATAAAATTTTAAAATCTTTAATATGAAAGAGTAGCACTAAAATTAGTTTTGAAATAAATATAAAATTCCCTTGGGAAAATAAATCACCCACACTGAAGTCAAATAGGCTAATATGATACTAATTTAACAAATTAAAAAATATTAACCATTTATTTTTCATCACAGGGATTTCAGAAATATCTGCTAAATCCCAAACTGAAGGTAGACGAAATTAAAGGATTACAGAATCTTGAAGTTCAAAAATCGGAAAAAGTGCCATACAGAACATTTTTCTACAATCTCTTAACATATCCTTAAATATAATCCTGTTAAAAATTTCTTAATAGTGTGCTAATTACATACCGACGTATAGAGTATATCATGTATCACATTATCATACTTTAAAATTTATGAAATTTTTTTATCATAACTATAATTTTTTCCTTTTCAAAAGACTTACATAAATATGTTTTAAATAATCCATATTTAAATATATATATATATATATATATATATATATATATATATATATATATATATATATATATATATATATATATATATATATATATATATATATATATATATATATATATATATATATATATATATATAACACTTATCTGTAGAATTATTCAATATGAGAATATTTTAATAGCTTTATTATTTTATAAAATTAAATATAAAGTTTTTTTTATCCACTTTGAGCAATATTTAAATATCAATTCATATTACATTTATTATATAGGTGTTTAAGTCTACAGACCCTCCACTTTTGTTTACTTTAATATAACATTAACGTTTAAGGGATTTTAAGAATTTATATCAATTTAAGGATGACAAATGTTTTTTCCAGAAATGCTTTTTAAAGCTGTATTGAATGTATTATAAATTTTAATTTATTAAATGTTTTCCTTTTATGAAAATATTTATTTAAAATATGTTTTAAAAGCTACAAATGATTTTATTATACTGTATTAAGTTACTGGAAATAAGAACGTGTTTACGCTATACTGTCATAGATTAATTCCATAATACCTCTCAAAGTCGGAAATATGTACGTATGAATAAAGCCTTTTTTTGTTATATATTAAGCATATATCTTCAGTATCTCAACAGCCTCATGTGATATCTGGTCTTTTCAGGAAGCCAATCTTGTTTAAAACATTTTTCCAGTTTGTGTTCTTTAAAACATATATATTTTTTGATGCAATCACTCTTCTAATCCTGCCTTAACAACAACTATCTATGATAAAGATAGATAAATATTTTCAGAAAGAACTTTAAAAGTGAAAGGAAAAAAATTTAAGCAAGCCAATAAAACTTATAAGATTTTAACGACTATTCCAGGTCTACTCCTTTTTAATAGCAAGGAACTCTGAATCCTTCCTACTCCTTCAGTGTATAAGTTGGGGTTAAAATATTTTTGCGAATTTCCACAGTAAAACCAACAAATCCCAGTGATTTTTTTTAATAATTTCACGACTTTTTACTATAGCGGTATTTGTTTCTCACATTTGTTTTACACAGTGCCTAATTTTTGTACAAGTTCTAATATTTTATATAAATATTAGAAGTTGTATAAAAATTAGGCACTGTGTAAAGCTTGAAATGAACATTCTTTCAGTTGAATTCATTTACTTTGAATTATTCTAGAATATAAAAAAGAAGTTTACGCATACATCGATGTTTTTCAGTTTCAAATGAACTACCATTATGTACATAATCAAACCTGAATGGAAAGCAAATATCACTATATTTCTTGTTGAAAATCATTCTAAATTTTGTAATTTATTATATTATAACTATTACAGATTTTAACTTGAGGTGGGTCGGATAGATCCTATAGGGGACTCAGGTCTGGCCTGCATACTTTGCGCATCACTGTCTATATACTCAACCACAAAAGACTTCTTGTAATACTGTCCTCATTAATTTTCATATGGTGACTTAACCAATTTCATTCTTTGAATTTTAATGAGATTTATGACATTTTGGGTTTATTCTAGAAAAGAATTAAAATTTTGAGGCTATCTTTAAAAAAACACTTTGTACATAAAAAGGTTTAAAAAGACTGATATTCTGTACGTTCCTAAAATTGATTTTTCACTTGGAATTTAGAAAAATTGGTGTTTGGTAGATTCCAAAAAACTTCTTTTTTTGGCTTATGGCTTTTATTTTTAATAAATTGTAATAAAATACTACTAAATAGAGTGTAGAAAAGAAAGTATATTTTGAGTTTTTCTCAAAATGCATTTAATTAATAAATAGTTAAGTTCCTAAATAGCTTAAGGATATCAAATAAGTGAAATTATATATATATATATATATATATATATATATATATTTATGTGTGTGTCTGTGTGTATATATATATATATATATATATATATATATATATATATATATATTTATGTGTGTGTCTGTGTGTATATATATATATATATATATATATATATATCTGTGTGTGTGCGTGTGTGTGTATTTTTAATATTACATTCAATGAATAAAATGTAACTATTTTATAAATATATTTTATATATATATATATATAATATATATTTATATATATATATTATATATATATTCTATATATAAATATATATATATATATATATATATATATATATATATATATATTATATATATATATATATATATATATATATATATATATATATATATATATATAAGTTATGGTTAATGCCTTTATAAGCACAAAAATATTTTTCAAAATGTTCCTATACATCGCGAAGCATTTAGAAAACTGTTTAGGGTTAGCATTCAACTAATGAGTAGTTTTTAACTATAACAATTAAAAAAATATAGTTTATAAATAATCTAATTCATGAGAAATTTTCACTCATTATAAATAATGAGGCTTTGGATTGCAAATTTTAACTCCTACGTTGCAGAAAATGCCCCACTCCTCTTAAAATATTAATTACAAAAAAAATATTGTTACCTCATTGTAATTTTAGTCATGCTTTCTATTATGCTTATATTTAGCTGTATAAATGCTATTAGATCATGTTAATAAAGTATTTGCTTTAAACTGAGACTATAAAATTAATATAACCGATAATATAGTAATCCTAGTAGAATTTTGCAATAATAAACGTGTCTATAGAAATTGTAACTGATTTATATACACCTTGCTATGTACAAATTTCTATATATACAAAATATAATTTCAATTCACAAGTATGAGATACAGTAGACGAAGGACTGACAAGAGACGTGCACGTAAGGTCCCTGCCGAATAGTTTAGTAACCGATGGAAGATAACTATTCGGTAACTTCGCGTTAAAGTTTTAGGTAGTATTAATATAGACAGTACACTCAATTAGACGAGAGTGTTTGAGTAGCAATCGGTATCTTCGAAGAAGATAAAAACAAATTCAGAATTCCTAGGAAGAATACAAGTTTAGTCCTGAAGTACATCTAATTTAAAAAAAAACCAAGGCACAGAGTATAGTTATCAATCTCAGAAAGATATATTCCAAGGAGGGATTTTCGCCAAGAAAAACTCTCCGATAGAGAGACTGGTCAAGGCGACCTTCGAATTAGCTGGTTGCTAGCTAACTAACTACTTCTTTAAAAAATCTCATCGCGTCTTTGTTTTAAGGGAGGGGCCTCACCCATAATTTCATCATTGGATTATCTGGCGATGATGCCACTCTTAACCAACAGGATTGGTCTGGGTTAGATAATCACCTGCCGCAAACCCAGGAGACACCGAAATTTCGTGTCGGCGAAGATCCAACATCGCGGAACTTCCTTGTGGTTCAGATGATCATCTTTCTGGCTGTCAGTCTAGGCTTCTGGCAGTCTGGTCTATTGTTTCGCTACTGTAGGATACAAAAGTCTAGACGTCGTGGTGCCAGGAAAAACAACACCTTTGTCTCCGCATAAGCGAAGTTCATTTCTCAAAGCAAAGTTTTGATATAAGCACACAGGTTTAAGGTACGCCGTTACAAAATATTATTTTACATTTTTAATCCTAAATATTTCCAGATTTTTCATGCTAGCAATAATTTAAAACTAGTAGATATTGTTTCAGCAATAGCTGTTAAATATTTCTGTTCCACAAATGCATTTAATCGAAACAGTATAAAAGTATTCACCGAGCTTTTTTATCGGGTAAAACGATGATTTCTAATAAAACCACTTATTAAATACTAACACTAACTAAGCAGTCGAAGGTGTATGTTAGCGTAAATATATTGTAACAAAAAATTTACATGGATTATATATAATTAGAAGGAGTTGTTTGGAATAACAAAACGTCTAAGAAGTATTGCAAGAGATGACAAAGAGGATCATCTATCCTTCGTCGTTGTAGACCTCCCTCTTCTCGCTGTAAGTTTCTACAAAAGCTGCAGGTTTGAATTATAAACTAAAATAGGCAGCCATATTTGAGTGAATAAATAATAGTATGTTGATTTTGTTATGGTGATAATTCGAATTAAAAAATTATTTTAGTATAAATGTTTACACTGTAAATAGGCCAAACTGATTTTGAGATTGTTTCAGTTCGTGATTTAGAAGTTAAATAATTATAACAAAAATAAGTTATTAGGTTATATAAATATATATATATATATATATATATATATATATATATATATATATATATATATATATATATATATATCTGTGTGTGGGTGTGGGTGTGTAATACATAAAAATTATATAACTTTAATATTTCCTTAATAAAAACCTCTCTCCCATTCTAATTCCTTAAAATCTTTTTCCCAGACTCTAAATGTCTTAATCAAAGGAGTTTCTCGACTTAAAATTCTTTCGATCCATTTCCCAAAGCTTTCTATCCTATAGATGTAAATTTTCTGTCTATTCAACACGTTTCCCAGCTGTTGCCGGCAAATGGCTCCTCGTTTTTCCTAATCTTACACTTAAATTCGCTGAGTAAGGGGGAAAATTCTTTCTGTCTTCGCTCTTTGGTGGACGTCTGTTCGAGCAGAGTGATTGTTGTGTCTTTCCTTTGTCTGTAATAGACTAGTAGAGATGTCCGTTTTAGCAGCTCTAAAATAAAGATTAAATTAAACTTCTATTGCTCTCTTCAGTGCAGCTCGACTGCATTTTTATTACTACTAGCTGTTTAGCTTTCTCCTTGTCCAGCAGTTTTATATATATATATTAGATATATATATATATATATATATATATATATATATATATATATATATATATATATATATATATATATATATATATATATATATATATAATTTAATCAATTCCTATTTAGGTCAAGAAAGAAAATTTTATTTTAGTTACTTTTTATTAAATAATTACAATTAATATAATTATGTGTATACATATGAGAGAATCGCAATATTAAGTGGCAAAATAGAAAGCGAAATTTCTTTGCAATTTTTCAGTTTCCTTTCTATATATGGTGTTGGACTATTATTTTTGTTTGTTACTAATTATTCGCTTTCTATTTTGAATTTAGCTTTCTAATTTATGAAGCTGATGGTGGTCTATAATTTCTCATTCTATTCATATCTTGTAATGTTTCATTATTGCAAGGAGCCTTTCTAGCGATTTTCAAGCAATCCAGTTCTAAGTAGTAGTCCATCTAATAATTTCCCACGACTCAAGGCAACATATGTTTGACCTCTTGCGAAGAGTTTTCGTCTTAGATATATTATTGCATAATCAACAATCCTTCATCTTATGTACTGTTGATACCCATGATAGTATTATTAATAGCATTCATCGTTCATCAGTACCATCGTTCTGCGTTTGGCGGGGAATTGCACTGATATTGGCTAGATTCTGTGAACGACATTATTGCCAAATTTCACAGTTGCTGAAGGAAATTAATTATTTAAATTTACTTAATGAATTATTATTTGAAACAACTGTATTAACATCTTATGTACTGTTGATGCCCATGATAGTCTTAATAATATCATTCATCGTTCAACTGTACCGTAGCTATGTTTGGCTGGGAATTACACTGCTACTGGCTCCATTTTGTGAACGCCATTATTGCCAAAGTTCACAGTGTCTGATGGAAATTAATTATTTAAATTTAATTAATGAATTATTTTAAAAAACTTATTAACATCAAGTGTCATTCACTACAAGTTAAAAAAATTATTTGAACTTGAGTGGAGGAATAAAAAGTATTTTATTAGCGATTGAAATTTGAACAAGATATATAAATATATATATAAGGAGAGTGTAAACTACTAATAGAAAGAGTTGAATAATTATAAGAATTATATCCATAAGAATTACAATCAAAATTACAGTATTTGTTTTATGTCTAGTAATAAAAATAATTATTGGGTTAAAAAATTGATATTTTATTATTAAAATATAAATTATCTTTCACTAGTGATAAATTTCTACTCATTAATTTCCATTGTTAAATTACCATATAACTACTATTTGCAGACTTGAAATTTTCTGTCAGGAAGAAAAGTAGAAAATTTATCTTACCCCTAAATATTGATTAATATTAATGAATATAATTAATTTATTATGCATCTAAGAATTCAGGGTTAAATGGTGAAAAATATGGTCTAGCAATGTTTGAAAGTTTCGAATTTTGATTTTTCACAAGGAAATTGAGTTTCCTTTGCAATATGTTTCGTTTTCACCCTAATAGATCAGTTTTTTATGACAGGGATGAAATAATGTTTTTTTCATGAAGTCTCTAAAAAATAAAAAAAAAAATTAAGAAAACCAAAATACTTAATTCTAAGATTTTAACCCTCTAAGCGGTTTGCACGTACAATTCCGCCAAATCCATGATAACTTCAAAACGTACGATTTCCGACCTCCAAAAACGCTCCGAAAATGGATGTAATGTACGGTTTTGCCAGTGCTTTCGCCATGGAGTGTTGAGGTACGAGGCTCAGGTCGATTGTTCAGGAACTGCAATCCTCTTTCACTGACATTTCTTGAGGGGATGCACCCCTACCCCCTGAGGCACAAGGACACTGTTAGCTTTTCATGGCTTTATAAATCTCTATTTCGAAGTATTTCGTTTGCGGTAACAGATGTATCTCTAATTGCACCACTTAAATATCTTCCATGACTTTCGTAAAAAATATAAATAAGTCTCTCAAAGAATATTTTAATTTGTACTTTTCTAATCCATTATTTCTTATGGGTTAATATTCCAGACTTAACGGGCTTTATGTTTTAATTTGTACTTTTCTAATCCATTATTTTGTATTATAGATTATTATTTTGTTTATTGTAGTTTTTTATATTATAAATATTATGAATTTTTTAATATTTGCTATGGGCCAGATAAAACCTTCAGGACACTTAGACCTGGCCTACATATTTGTACGTCACTATCCTATTTACTCAGCCAAAGTAAGGCTTCTTGTACTACTGTTCTAATTATCGTATCTGGATCTGCCAATATCATTCTTTGAATTTTAATGAATTTTAATGAAATTTGGAATCTTAGAATCTTTGGGATCTATTCTAAGAGCTTTTTAGTCTTTTTTATAATTAAAAGCGAAGCTTAAAATGAACATTCTCCCAACTGCAATATTTCTATTGAATTATTCTACATAATGAAAAAAAAACCTAAAAGTCTCACATATCTCTATGTTGTCCAGTTTGAAGCTATCATATTTAAATATATTTTATGATAGCAATATTTTGAAATTACTAAATATTTTTTAAAATAACTCTGGAAAATTTAGAATTCTTAACTTTTTTAAACCGACATTGTAGAGATACTTTATGTTCGATATACCATTTAAAATAGGGAGTCTAACTGAATTCTTAACTTTATTAAACCGACATTGTATAGATACTTTATGTTCGATATACCATTTAAAATAGGGAGTCAAACAGAATTCTTAACTTTTTTAAACCGACATTGTAGAGATACTTTATGTTCGATATACCATTTAAAATAGGGAGTCTAACTGACAATGGTATTTAGAAGGAATCAGTCATAAAGTGATGAATTTTCCATGATTGTATTTCAAATTTTCAAAATGTTTATTAGTATAAAAGCTTTTAATTACTTTGTAAATAAGGCAAAATGGTTTTGAGACTATTTAAGTTCATGATTTAGAAATTCGGTACCGAAAAATGCTGTCTTAATTAATTTTCCATCATTATGAATAAATTGATCAAGATATGTCCAAGGAGTTAATATTGTGTTAAAGCCTACAAGTGGGATAGCAGACTAGAAAGTCATTTAAGATCCTATATTTTGAAGAGTTTATAGCGGTTTTATTTTAACCATATGTTTGCATTTTTCTGCAAGAAGACATATTAAATCATAATCTGTTTCTTTGAAGACCAAAATATAACTGTAGTGCAGCAGCTCTAAAACTTTTTATCCTCGTGGACTTTGTACAAAACGTTGACCGTGCATCATCTTGCTTTTTATTACCTCGGAGGTAGAGTTTCGGTCATACCTTGACATAAATTTCAGCTATGGTTGCTCCTTAAAACCTGTCCCAAATGACTACGAGGGTTTACTCGTATTATTGGATGTGAACCCATGAATTCCAAAACACATACCGAGAGTGGTACAATTACGGAGGAAGATATCTTCAATTTTGAGTATCTTCATGTCTTTTTTAATAATTTCCCAACTTTCATCTCTATTTATATTATAATTCTCTGGCACTCCTGGCAAAGTGGAATGATTATAGATAACGAAGGTATAACAATGGACTTAAAAAAACTTTTAATAAGCATCACAATCTAATGGATAAATACAACATGATAGGAATATAAAATTACCCGAGTATTCACCAGGAGAAAGATATTATATCATGGAATACGATCAGACGCTCTTATTCGAACCAGCTACTTCCTCACTGTGTAGCTGTCTCTTCTCTAGTATCATACTGTATATATAAAATGCTTCCTCTGGACGAAAATTACACCTATTCGGTCTGAGTTACCAGGGTCTGATCTTAAGGGACGTATTTTTATGACTTTAATAACTTTTTGTAGCTTTAATTTTAAAGACTTGGTGTCAATTTCTAAAGGAGAAACTTATAACGACAGTTCCAAAAATTTCCTTGTATTTATTTATCGTGCGGTTTTCCAGGACACCGGATGTGATAAATCTACCTCAGTAAATGGCCAGTTGTTACAATTCTTACGATATCCAAGAATCACACGAGATTCATTAAATGGGACATAGTAAAAAGCTTCATCGATAACTCGGAAATCAGTACTTTGCTTGTTTGGTCAGCATCGTAATTCGTGAAGCTTAAAGAAAAAGCGGTAACAGTTAAGAGCGTAATTTTAGACTCTTTACAATATGTAAAAGCCTAAAACCACACATCCACCGGCCAAAAAACTTTGAAAATAAATAAATTATAATTTAAATTCCGTTGGTTCTTCATTAATGGCATTTCAGACTTCATTTAACTACTACATCCTTATATTAGTTTTTTGTTCATTTTTAAACTTTTTATCAGAAATTTGAAAAGATTTTTCGAATTAGAATAAATTCGTAGATTGTATTTTAGTAGCTACCCATTTCCATAATTTTTACGCCTTAAATCATACCTGAACAATAATTCATACATCCAAATCCCACAAGGGTCTCAATTAACTGCTTTTAAGGTATCCGTCTAAGTTCGGAGAACTTTATTCTTTAAACGTAGAAACTAGTTCATGTTTTTACATTTTTAGATTTATTTTTTATATTATCATAAAGAAGTGCACTTAAAACATTTATTCCTGGAGAAGTTTTTATAAAATTTCTAATAAATAAAGAAAATTTAGTAAAAAATTTGTTTTTTTTTCAAAAGGTCTAATTTTTTAATAAATTAATTTATTTCAATATTTTTTTGTGCAACACATTTCTTATACACTGGACTAGTGAATCACTTAAAATCTTTGATTAATTTACATTTGGTAAAACATTTTGGTCCTTCAAAATCATACACATTGAATTTTTAATCAATTGTCATTACCTTTATATATAACTAAGAGTGTAACATCATTAACAATTATCCAAATTTAAAGCTCTTATGTCATTTACTAGTAAATACTATAAAAAAAATTCATAATAAATTTCAACAAAATATTGTACGAACGTTTTGAGAAAACACATTTCAAGTTTCAACTTTTTATTAAAAATACCGTTCCGAGAAAAACACATTTGAAGTTTAAGAAAGCAATTTTAACTATTAAAAAATTAAAATACATGTTTAAAATTCCCCACACTTCCTTGCTTCAAAACTTTTTAATTGCCAAGTTGCTAATTATTAAAAATACTAGAAAAATGTTTAAACTAATCTTCATGAAAATTTAAAAAGTTTTGTCCAAAAAATGCTTCTAAAAATTTCACAACTTTCGGTTTCGAAGTCGTTACTTTCGTTTTGTTTTGACAGCTGTCACTGATGTTTAAACAGCTGTAACTTTTCTTCAAAATGCCATAGAGACAAAACAAAAACAGATTTAGAAGCCTAAAAATTGAAATTTTACAATAGAGAAATTTAAAAAAAAAAACTATTATTCTTGGCTAATATGACGTTTTCAATGTAGACGGATACTTTAATCAACTACTACATATTTAATATTGCATTTTATTCCAATTTGGAGAGGATAAATCCATATTTTAAGCATAACTGCAATGAACTCTTTTATATCTCTGGATGCATTACCGACGAACCTGAAAACTTTCTCTTGTGTGTTTCAATGTGCAAATGTAAATACCCATCTTTCTGAAAGGCCATGATAACGATACCGATTAAAATGCTAATAACTTCCCTCTCTGCTTAATTCATTTTACCAAGTTAAAGTCCGCTTTTAAAGTAGTTCTAGCAAAGTCACTTACTTCCAGCTACTGATTGGTAAATAAATTAACAATCTTTAAACTCAAAGTGGAAGTCAAGTTGCAATATAATTGACTTTGCGATGGTTGCTTTTAATACTATTGGGATAGAGTCTTTGATCGTTACCCAGATGCATAGTTTTATATATGCATGAGAGCTAATTCTATTATAGATTCATCAGAGACAGTTTTGTACCTATGTAGT
>CM063501.1:125207790-125247790 GCA_032207245.1 Pardosa pseudoannulata
ACTGGAGAATACTGAGAAAATCAGACTCATTTCAGAACATTCATTTTGTATCTGGCATCTAATTAATACTGTTTTTAATTATATTTATTTTGTGCTTATTTAAAAAAAATTGCTTTACAAATTAATTTAATAAATAAATAGTTTTATGTTTGTAAATGATTGTGTGATCAGTTGAAGAGTTTGTAAGGAAGGGATGAAAACATGATGGGTTTATACACAATTTATTATATATAAACAATATTGAATATATTGTAATTAAAAAAGTATATAACGGAAACATTAAACGAAATAAGTATAAGTAACTAAAATCTTTTTTCATAATATTATAACTAAAATAATTAACTTTCATGATTCTAATAGAAATTTTTTTTATGTATATAAGTATTTTTATTTAAACAATTTCATTTGTAGTTTTAAATTTATAACACAATTTTTTTAAAAAAAAATTCAATTTAAATTAAGAAACTTAATTTAAGTAAAAAAACGTGATGGATATAATTTTTTAAATAATCAAGATTTTTATTAATTAATTATTAATTTATATTATCCTACGTATATACATATAAATATTATTATATTGATTTATATAACCGTTTTAACTTAATGATTTAATTTGTAACAAGTTATATAAAAAAGAAAATTTAAATTAAAAATCCCATTAAATTCAAAAAACTTAATATACTTTTTTTAAGTATGATATTTTAAAATACACTGATAATAACAGAAAATCATTTTTGAAATGGAAAATCCAATTTAAATTAAAAAGATTAATTTAAGTAAAAAATGTCTGATCAAGGTTTTTATTAATTAATTATTAATTTATGTTATCCTACGTATATAAATATTAATATAAATATATTGATTTATATAAATGTTTTAACTTAAATGATTTCATTTGTAACATGTAATATGGCAAAGAAAATATAAATGAAAAATCCCATTAGAATCAAAAAACTTAATATCATTTTTTAAGTATAATTTAAAATACAGTGATAATGACAAAGAATCATTTTTGAAAATATTGTTTGGTTGAAAATGGAACATTCATAGATACATAGAAGTAAAAAACCACCGACTTTCAACACATTACTACCGTTTGTGTTATCAATATCGTGCTAAAGGAAATCTAAACAAGATGGAATTTGCTGTTTTAAATTAATTTTGAATACCTACGAACATTTGAGCCAGTAATGTATATCGATCCGTTGGATTGCAAAACTAAAATATTAGTTCTTGAATTGTTCGGTTGCTATTCACATTTATTTATTTTGACATAGGAGGAAAAATAAAAGTAAATGTTCTTCGATACATAAGTACGAATCAAGCACCTTATTAGAATGCGTTGTCCCAACAAGTTCCTTAACTAGTTTTTAATATAATAAATATATTTCTAAAGACACTGGTTCGTTTATTGTTTGGTTTCTTCGGACAAGTCACAGGAGGCTGTGCTTTATTCATCTTATATATTACAATCTCATACGTTATATTATATCATTTACCCTTCCAAGATCACACTAAGCATTATATTTATTCTCAAAAAACTGAGTCAATATGCGTCTACTTCCTTCAGATCGTCTAGGGCAATGGAAATGTTGTGAAATGATTAAAGATCTAGGTTACTCTCGTATAAAAAGAACACAAATCTATGTAATTGGAGTATAACAGTAATTAAATGTTATTAACCCGTCACTGCAGTTTGTATTCCAAAAAATGCTAATAACGAATTTTCTGCTATATAACAGTAAGATTTTATTGTTGAAAAGCTGAAACATACATTCCCCATATATTTTCCATATCATATAGCAAACATTTCCTTAAATTGGCTTATAGGTCAATATAACCATGTTGCATATGAGCTTGAACCCATTCTTCAGAAGTATCATACCTATAACTTTTAATCAATATATTTTGATTCGTCGAATATTAACAATAAAATAACTACCTTTCGAAACATTCCGATATTTTCCTGAATGCCACCAAAATCCATATATTTCTCTCTAATGCAATTGTACAACATTTCCTATACAGAAAATTCTGGGAAAAAATAAAACAATCAAACAATAGTAATTCTAGGTAAGTAAAGAATTATACTGAGGATACAATGATTGCATATTAAATATCTGAATAAAAAGATTACAAACTGCGTTCAGTCTTCTTGGTGTAGAAAGATAAGTTTGTTTTGGTAAAGTATACTTTTCTACTACACGAGAACTGATTAAATTGGGACCTATTGCTTTACGACTCTAAACGGATACAAATATTCATATCATTCATTAGGTCTTCTATCAGCTTCGATTTGGTTTCAGTCGCTATTGACAATGCTTTACTACACTAGACATTTCTAGGCAGTGATAAACTGCTTAAAAATTATTCCAAAGGATTCCGGTCATCCATGCCAGGAGCGTTGTTAAATCTTTCGGATTTTAGAACCTTATTTGAATATCGTTCAGCCAAAATTAATATTTGATTTAGATGATGATTCAGGATTTTATTTGATTCAGGAAAGGATGAAAAGGGTACAAAATAATTTTTCAAATCTATACAATATTGTACCTTCCTAAAAGAATATTTTTTAATGCAAAATTTTCTTTACTCTTAAATTTTATAATTCCTCCTGAAGCATGTTATAGTAAAAATTTACCTCAAACTCCTTATTTAAACAATCAGAAATTTTCTTTCAAATTGTTGATTTCTATAAGAACACCTGGGATTACTGAAAGTTTTTTTTCTAAATTCATAATTCAATAACTAGATTTTAAGCAACATTTCTTGATCAAAAGGTTGTATTAATATATTCAGACAACCGTACTATCAAATTTTACGTTTTAATTGTCCAAATGGATTCAAGCAACACTGGCAAAGGGTCAAAATAATAAATTTTGTAACGAACTAGATAACTCCTAAATAAATACTCACTACACTCATAAATGTTGTTTATGTTTGCAACTGAAGTATTTGACAGTATTAGTTCATTTATAATCCTTTTTATAGAGCCAGGATTTTGCTTAAAAATAGCGATTTCACAATCAAAACTCGGATTTCTTAAAATCCTCTTATCTTAATTAATTGCAAAACAAATCAATAAATAAACCTTCAGGCGCAACAAGATGCATGATTTTAAAGCTGTCAAGCGTTTTGCCTAAAGATATAATTTCAATTCTGTTTAGACATCCCCAATCGGAGAAATACAGATCTTAAAACAAAGCAACTCGACACTATATAAAAGAATTCATGTGAGAAAACTAAATCTTTGTAAATACTTTTGAAAAGAAAATTGGAGCCTAAAAGCTTTTCCTAATGCACATTATCAACATATTTCTTTATTTCTAAGTGCATAACTCATCTTTAATGTCTTTGAAAATTATATTTTATGGATTTAGAAATATATATTTCCACTTATGTTCTAAAAAAAAAAGGTTTCTGAAGTTAAAAATACATGAGAAGAATATACAGGAAAGATTCTCAAAAATATACAGATTAAACACAATTAAATGCACAGTTTTTGGTTTGTGAAAGGCTGATTTCACACAATGTTTATGTATATCATATAAATAATAAAAATTATACTCATTATTTTGTTCCCAAAATTTAAAAAAAACTGAATTTTTTAAACCAGTGTTAATCAAGTGATCCCGAAATACTTTTATTATATATAATAATATTAAAATAATCGAACATTTTTTTAAAAATTATAGTTCTGAGTAATTCAATTTATAGAATATTAAGATAGTAATTATTACTTTATTTTTTATAGTAAGCAGTAATGTTTTTGCTCTTCTTAGACCTTTAATAAAAATTTCATACTGATACATATTATATTTAATTTTTAAGTACTTAGAAATATTTGAAATTTCTGAGGTATTTCATTAAGTTAAAATAAAAGTTTCACATTTCCTGTACATGGAAATAAAATTTTAACTGAAAATATCCAAAAATATTAATAAGCATATATAGCTAACACTTTTTTAATTGTAAGAAAATAGTTATTTTTGAATTTAATATAAAATTATTACATTTAAAATTTAAATCCTCCAAAATGAACCCAAAATTGCAGTTTTAATCGTAAGGTCAATCCTCAACTATAGAAGTGATAGTGAAACTAAGGGAAATTGCTTAAGTGTTTCCATCACAAATTCTAGAAAAATATACTTTCTTCAGATATTCCACTTAAATAATCCTGCAAAATTCTAAAGAATGTTTTTAATCGGATTAAATAAATAGATTACTAATTTACCGTGTACTAACTCTGAATGCCAAACGTATTACTAATATTATAAAATATTTTTCTCCAAGAAGTACAATTAAGACTGCCAACTCTAAAATTCTAATTAATTAATATAAATAAAACTTTTTTACAGGTATTATGTAATGTATTTTCTCTTTACTGCCTACCGGAAAATGTTTTAAATTATTTTCTGCAAAACACAATATTAAAGTTTATTGTAATTTTTTGATTTATCATAAAATTAGATACTACGTTTAATTATATAATATTTTTTAATTATCAAAAATCCAGTATCTGATTTTGGCGGGTTTTAAAAAAACCCGGCAACAAAAATAATATAGTTTTCAGCCCTTAAAAGGTCTGAAAATAATTCAAAAGGGTTACTACTTAGAAATATATTAACACTTAGGCACATCTTAATTTTTAAGGAAAATGGGCTGAATTAGAAACAGTTTTTTTTTTCAAATATACATATTTCCTAGACACATGAAATTTTAGTCTCCTTGTAGAACTCGTTGAAAACATATATAATCATAAATGCGGAGTATAAGACCTGTACATGCAATAATGGTATAACCAGAGTTAAAATTGTTATTTGCAAAGCCTATAGGTTCGTCAATTTTATTTAATTTTACTTTTCCGTTGCCTAATGCTAATAATTGATGAAAATAATATTAATAAAAACTGAAAGCTGAATACAAACCTACAATAGCGCAAATGTACATTTATATATATATATATATATATATATATATATATATATATATATATATATATATATATACTATATATATATATATATATATTCATACATATATATAAATAGCATATATGTATATATATTAATTCATATAGTATATATATATATATATATATATATATATATATATATATATATATATATATAAATAATATATTGTGCCATTCAATTTTATTCATTAAGTTTTATTTTCTACAGGAATGAAATTAATTTTTATATGAATACCTTGAATTTTACCGAATGTGTACTTTCGTATGAAACAATTATGTACCATAGTAATCTAACAATAAAAAAATATGATTCTTTTAACATTTTGATACTTCTTCAACTCTAGGATTACGGTGTTTCAGGAATTAATAGAATTAGGTCAGTTGAACTTTTTAAACTCTGTGTTATAAAACGTCATTTTTCGGATTGTGAAAGCAAATATAGATTTTCTTCTCATCTAAAACCAGTCAATGAATTCTTTATTCGATATCAGTGTACAATTGCATTCAAACCTAATCTTTGCTGTAGTACTAGAACCATGTGTTAGAGATACGACAGATTAAATAAAATCAGTGATTGGAAATAATAATAGGATAATAAAATATGTTTATCGAACTGCATACAAAAAAGGATTCAAATATAATTCTCGTATCTCGTCAAATATAGTTCAAATATAGTATTTACTGGGTGAAGGTCATAGAGAGCGTTTCTTTCGGATTTAAATCTAATTGATATGACTGTTTTTTGTAGAAATTTGTGATAAGATTTCATAAAAATCTAGATTTTTATAGGAAATAAGTAAATAATTTAACACCAACTAAACTAAATAAAGAAAAATCTGGCTAGTTTGTCTCGAGTTGCAATAAAACGAAGACCATATATTTTCCAAAAATATACGAACTTTTTTTTCATGATTGCAATTAATGCATATAATTTCTAAGAAAAGTTCAATTCATAGAGATTTCTTTGTTGTTTATTACAAATGAAAAAAGTCTATTATCAAGGAAACAAGTGTGTTTCCCAATCGAAGAAAAACAGCTTTGATCTTAATACTTCATAAGCAAACAGTAAATGGTAATTGTTAAATGTAAAATTATAGTATAAATCAGCAACTCTGTTAACTTAATAAAATATACATTAAAGAAAATCGTGAAAGTGTCCGATGCTTTATCACGATTGGTGCAAAAGATCTCAAATATTTCAGTGATTTGCAAGAATATCAAATTCCAACATTAGGTACACCATTACACTCGTAAAATAATCTTTAACAGTAAACTTACGTTTTATTTAAACATCGCACATTAACGCTAAAACCTCACTTTATATACATCACGCAAAATTTATTACAAAGATTAGGACGTTCTATCTTTTATGTTGTCTCGTCAAACTATTTAAGTTTCGAAAAAATGCATGCAAAAGATTTTAAAAGACTTCGTTTGCTTTAAAAAAAACCAAGTATATAAAAAGCATTAACAGTAAAAATAGGACTTACTACATCTAGTCTAAAGTCTGGAAAGATACTTTTTGATTTTTAGAATGCATATGTAATGCGAAATTCGTGACTAAACCCATTTGATAAATTTCTTGAAATTTTCTTTGTTTTAAATGCTTTAGATAACTGATAGATTACTAAAGGTAAATAATACATTACTTCCACTGATACATTTTAATGCTAATATATTTCATTCTACTGCACTTTTACAAAAATATAGCAATAATATTTTGTTTTGTTGCTTCCTTAATCACTTCGCAGAAATACACAGACACATATTAGTAAGAAAATTAATTTTGAGAAAATATTGCAGTTCCACAATTTGTTAATTTATTAATCTAGAATTATTATATTTGTTAAATGGTCTTTATATTCCTATTTTCCCATCATTACTACAATCAAATTTAGATCTATTCTTTTATCAAAATATTCTTAACTAAAATTTTAAATAGTTTGATAACATATTTTTTTATTTTAATGCATGTCATATCAATTTCCGGATCACAGTTCCTTGTTTAGGTAACAAACCGTGCTACACAAAGCACAGTTTGAGAAAATGTGTCTTGTGGGGTTAACGTACTCGGTGTACTTGAGACGTACTTGTAACGTACGTTAATGTACTTGACATCAGGTTAGCCAATTCATCCGACAAATATCTTCACTTTCTAGAAAATCGCCAACCGGATGAGATCTAAATGGTTGCGAGTTATCCTGATTAAAATCAAATCAAGATCAACAGCACCCTTGAAAAGACCAACATTTTATCTACGGTCTGAACTCTATGCTTTCTAAGTTCCTCTTTTCTAAAGGCATTGAACCGAACGCTGGCTGATTGGTTAGGGCACTGATCGTCGGTACTGGAGTTCGTGGGTTCGAATCTCACTATGGCGTGGATGTTCGTAGCCGTTTGGAATCGGCTTTAAGCAGTAGGTCCCATTCTCTTTAGCCATCGTGAGCAAAACAGTAGACCGTAATGCTCCAAACCAAACGTAAACGTAAAGATATTGAGGGGTGTTTGAGCATCCTATATATATTGCCCAATCCTTCAAATCTCAGTTGCCATGATGACCATTTTCTTCTCAGTAATGACTTCCAGTTAGTCTAACCACTGATTCTTCAGACATACTTCCCAACGAAAAGAAACAATAACCTACTACCTGCGTTTCAAGGTTTAAACAAACGCATTTTAAAGATGCTTGAATATATTTTGACGAATGTTTGACATAAAGCATATATAAATGCTAATCAAAAATGCAGCTCAAACGTTTGCTAAACACAGTTGAAATTGTTCAATAACATCAATTTTAAATTGTATATTGGCTTTTTGTTTTACAGTAAATTTACAAATTTTCATTTTTTGTATATTTTCTGGCTTTTACTTTTATTGTAAATTTTAAGTGTTAAGTCCTTATGTAAGTACCAGGAAATTATAACTTTAAAAATTTAAATGGGATTAAATTTAAAATGAGTGCTTTTTGAATAGTTTCATCGTGAGATCTGTATGTACATAAGTACTAATGTACGCTAGGAAGTTGGACATGGATATAGGACGCTGATCCTCCGTACTGGAGATCGTGTTATCGAACCATACTAAAGGCATGGATATACATAATCCGTAAGCCTCGTGTAGTAAAATAATAGATCTTGTCACTCCAAATAAACCAGGTAACCCATTAACGTATTTGAAAAGATAAGTATAATTTAAAAGCTAATAGAAATATACTAGTGAAATTTTGCATTTACATTTTATAATTTCATTGCAATTTATGTTCATTTTGAAATATTTTTACAACCCCCTCAGTTTGTCAGTAGAATCTTACAATACCCAGTATATATTAGTTATGGTGAAATGTGAAACCAAGTAGATCAACGACTTTGGCTGAAAATTTGAAACGAACAAAAAAATGACGCAAAATCATATATATTTTAGTATCTTTAGTCTTTGGTTTAATTTTTAAAATACTACTTTAAAGTCTTATTTTAATTTTATAAAGCTTTTATCATAATTTTCAACATTAATATGGTAGGAACATCTATAAATAATTGTCTATAAAAACACATCAATTTATTTTTACTTAATCATAAAATACATTACCAAAGTTCTTGGGAATTCATTGCACTTAAGTGACTTTATTATTAATCTTAAAAAAGAAAATAACGAATGATTATAAGTTAGTTAATCTAAACGACAAATCGTTACTTCAAATAAAAGTGATTTTGTAGTTTTCCTTCCAATTATATTCTAAAAAGGAAAGAAAAATTATCCACATAACGAAGTTAATTATTGGGATTTAAAGACAGAAAACCATTGAAAGAGATTTTCCCTTATTGAAATTGACCAGTAAATGATATCAAAATATCCTTACATATTTATATAATAAAGAGAGCGTCGCTAAGCAAATTATAGAAGAATTATTTAAGCCACTTACTGGAATATTACATATAATTTTCGTATTCAATTGATAAATTTATCCTCTCCATGTGGAAATTAATTTAAAAATTTTAATGATTTTCTTGTTCTTCTGATTGAATTAGAGGTCTCATTCGTTTGAAAATTAACGTACATTCACTCTTTCAGTCTTTAAAATGTAGTTCAAATGGTATTTTCATACTGGCTCACTTTTTCATATATCCCACCAAGATTATGTTTATTATATAATTATTGCATTCTAATTTTAAGAAACTTGATTTGTTCGTATTTCTAATTGAAATCAACGAAATTGTTAGTTGGATTTAAAAGGAATACTTTTATAAGCTAAAAAGTTTTTTTAAATGTATACTAACTTTCTTCTTTGTTGTGCTATATACTATGGCTTATGTTTTCGGGAAATATTTAAAATTTAGTTCAGAAACTGTTAAAATATGATTCTTAATTGCTAGGATTTTTAAGGGTTGAGAGAGAAGAATAAGACTAAATCTTTAAACATTTCTTAAAACAAAAGAAATTACCGTAAACATTTCGAATTGATTTAAAGCCTGAATTGAAACAAAGGATTTATGGTTTGATACATATTAGAGATAAAGATCCTTTTTTTGCAAATAAAGGCTAAAATGATCAGTATCTATTACTTAAAGCAGTTTATAAATGCCAGTGAGAATCCATACCAAAATTGGCATTCGAATACCCAAATTTCACTACTGAGAGACAACACTCCACCCATTCGAACCCTGTCTAACTCTGAGACCTGAAAACCCTATTTTGCAAGTGTGTTAGTGTTTTGAAATGCTAAATATGCTAGCAAATAACTATATGTTAGCCAATCACAAGGAACTTTGTAGTATCTATCGTCTAGGTTTGGTTTGGTTTGGAGTGCTACGGTCTACATTTTGCAACACGAGGGATAATGAGACCGGGACCTACAGCTTAAAGCCGATTTCGAACGGCAAGGAACATACATGCCATAGTGGGATTCGAAATCACGAACTCCGGTTCCGAATTCCAGCACCCTAACCAATCGGCTATCGTTCGGCATCTATCGTCTAGGAGTTTTATTCACAAACTAAGGTGAGTCATTAAACCCGTGAAGAAGGAAATGAAGAGTCTACAAAATCAAAGTTTTATTAAAGATTTGATTTGCGCTATTGGCAGTACTAAATCATTACTCATATTTCAAGTCATACTCTCTATCCTTGGATATTGGAACTGTTTTATTTTAATTACATACACATACATATATATACATACATATATATATATATATATATATATATATATATATATATATATATATATATATATATATATATATATATATATATATATATATATATATATATATATATATATATATATATATCTTATACCTCTTAGAATTATTTTGTTGAATGAATTTTTATGGTGTTTCAATAGTTTTTAATAAACTTTTAGATGTGTAATAAATCTTTTAATGCCCAAACTGAAATAAAGAATATATGGTTTGATATATATTACAGACCAAGATCCTTTTTTCGCAACGAAGTGCAAAAAAGATCAGTATCTATGACTTAAAGCCGTTTACAAACGTATGCAAACATCCATACTAAAAATGTCATTCGAATACTCACTTCATTACTCAGAGACATCGCTCCATTCATTCGATCCTTGTCTGACTCTGAGACCTGAAAACCCCATTTTGCAAGTGTGTTATGTTTTGAAATGACAAATATGTTAGGAAATCACTATAGGTGACATAGATGAAATATTAATCCGTCCAAATAGCATTTTTAGAAGTCAATCACAAGGAAGTGTGTAGTATCCTCTAGTAGTATTAGTCACCAGCAAAAGTGAGTCATAATACCTGTGAAAGGAAATGAAGAATCTATGAAAATCAAAGTATTATTAAAAGCTTCATCTGCGCTATTGGCAGTACTAAACCGTTACGCATGTATATTTCATGTTATATGCTCTATGGTTGAATATTGGAACTATATTATTTTTCTTGTGTACATATATCTTATACCTCTTGGATTATTTTGGAGCATGGATTTTTATTATGTTTTATTAGTTTTTAATAAACTTTCAGATGTGTAATAGAACTTTTTCTGCAACCGTATAAGCATAAGTAATAGCTATAAAATGTGAATATGAAACCACGAACCACGATATAAAAGCATAATTGTTTATTTACCATTGAATGCGACCATTTATTAAATTTATTATTATTACTTTTATATTTTCACAGTTTTTAGATACGATACCCACAGAGAGCAGCCTATCCTCATGGGTGTGTGACCTATACTTGCTTCCGTATGGAAGAATTTAACCTGGACTTAAAAGTTTATTTAAACAGAAAGCAAGGGTATGTTGGTTTTAAAGACAATAGTAAGGAAATACATTGTTACAGTTCGGAAGCTTTTGAGTTTCTTTTTATAATTTGACTATAAAAAACAGACAACTAAACGATGATAATGAATAGGAAAGGAGAAGGAAAATATGTAATTAAAAAATAACTAATGAAAAAACGGTAATATCAGTAAGAAAGAGGGGATAATGCGTGATATATGTTCTTCACAATAATACTAAACCTTCGAAAAATATCTTAGTACTTTTGCAACTGTTACCTTAGACTTAATATTTAAAAATATGCAATAATTGAAGTCTAAAGATGATCACAGATGTATAGATTTTTTGATACGTGCCATTCGTAAACTATAAAGTATATTTAATAAATAACGGGCCTAAACCAGTTATATGAAATAATTTTATTTTTTGACCGAGAAAATTTGATAATTTTGTAAAGCATTATACTATTTTAATCCGAAATGCATTTCATGCCCATACTTTTAAAGGAAAGCATCAGAAGAGAAACAGCGATGCGTAGTGCGAGTTTTTACAGCAGAAGGATGTGGAAGAAAGAAAATTTACTGTAAATATATTCAAACTTCTGCTGTGAAATTTCAGGAAGATTTTCTACAACCTTCTACAACCATGATTTATCACCCAGCCTCTGTTAAATAACATATATTTAGAGAATTTATAGATCATGGAGAGACAATCTGAACAACCGATATATTACCCCCGTAATAAAATGGTCAAAAAATACCTGCGCTAAATAAAATGAGAATACTAAAGATAAAAACAAAACATGTATATATCCCTGCATTGAAAACAAATCAATATGAAATTTAGAACTTACGAAACAAATAAAGGCTTCAACACACAATAATCTTACGAATAAAACGTGTTTGGGATTCACCTATGAAAGATTGAAGAATCAAAACAAATTTCTTATTGAAAAGGACAACATTCCAAACATAACAAAATACATATTTATCGTATGTTGCTAAATAATAAAATCAATAAAAACGTACAATGATAACAGTGTAAAAAAAGAACTTTATTTATAAAGGGAAAGGCCATCACTCTAAGAATAAATTGCAAAGTTTGCAAACAATCAAAGATCAAAATTTAATGGTATAAATAAGATAAAAGTGAAAGCTAATAGTCATGACCATTTCTCCGTAATAAGAAATCCGCTGATAAGTGTATTTAACCTGTTATTTGTCGGCATCGTAAGTCTTGAAACGAAGAGAAAAAAGAAATCGTTCAAAGTAGAGCCGTCGCTTCTGACATGTTTCACTATATTTCGCTAATGTTTTCTGTATATAAAAAGATAAGATTTACAAGATACTTGTGTAAGCAGTATATGAAATTTTTTCCAGGCTTATGGATTTTTCACAGATAAAATGATGCATGTTAGAATTTATCCTAAAGAAACAACTTAATATGTTTCCGATATTCACGTCTAAGATTTTTCTCTTGATTGAGATACTTAACAAATAAGAATTAAAGTGTTTAAAAATGGTTTTTACGCTCCGGTGATAAGAAACATTGTAAAGCTGTTTACTTTTTAAGGTTATAGAACCCTTTTCCAAAATCGTTCTATGCATTTTAATAAATCTTTTCCATACAGATATTTATATTCAGTACCCCAGAGCAATATATTTGATAAGTATAGTATAAGAAAATATTTTTTTATTCAAAACTTGGATTTATAGTTAGGAAAAATTTATATATATATATATATATATATATATATATATATATATATATATATATATATATATATATGTATGTATATATATATATATATATATATATATATGTATATATAGTAAAACCTCCAAAGTTGACCACCTCTCTATGTTGACCGAAATTTTTTAGTTTGAATGGTCATAACACATTTTCAATGGGGATTTACCTCTCTATGTTGACCACCTCCGTAAGTTGTATGTTGACCAATTTTTAGTAGGTTTTACTCTCTGTAACTTGACCACTGATGTTTTCTTGAATTAGATTTTCCCTCCCGCTGTTCTCCACCTGGTTTCCAAGAATTTCTTTATCAGTCAATCGGATTATCTGAGCAACACTCGCGATCCCCCCCTCTTTGGTGCCCCATTCATTGTTTACTTCCAGTATGGTACTATGGGAGGGAAATATCAGAGATTATACAGCCTTTTGTTACAGAGAAATAATATTCTAGCCCTTTGCATACTTTCATTTCCTGTAATTGCTGAAATCTGTCGAAAAAGGTCAGGATAGTGGCGTATGTGTGTAGTGGGTAGCAATGAACAAACTAAGCAGAATTTTAAAACAACGTGTATCGCTCACATGTGAAACACGTTCTGTTCTTTTTTTTCTGGACAGCACGTCGTGCCAGTTGCTTATTTGCGAATTTTTATTAAAAATGACGCAAAGAAAACTCTAAAGAACTTAAATTAAAGGAGAAAATGGATCTTCTTAATTTTTTGGAAAGCAGCAGCCAAAGAAAGATAGTAGAAAAATTTGGTGTGAGTAAGACAACTGTGAGCAACATTTTAAAACGCAAGGAAGAATATCTGGAAAGATATTCTTCCGAAAACGGGGAACTTCAAAGAAAAATGAGAAAAACGTGTCTTGAAGCTGTGAATGAAGCCACATTTTGTTGGTTTACAGAGATGAGATCAATTAATGCAAGAATATTGGGGTCATTGCTTCAGGAAGTAGCAAAAAAATTTGCAAAAGAATTCGAAATTGAGGACTTCCAAGCGTCAGCTGGTTGGCTTGAAAAATTCAGACTACGATACGAGATTTCTCAAGTTTTGTGTAGGGAATCGAATGAGGTTTCAGCTGAAGTGGTGAAGAAGTTTATTGAAAAATTCCCAGAGTTTGCTAAAGGTTTTAAAGATGAGGACATCATTGCTGATGAATGCGGTCTCTTCTTTAAAGCAATACCTGATAGAAGTCTAGTAATGAAGGGTGCCTCTTGCAAAAGAGGAAAACTTTCAAAACAGCGTTTTACTGTTCTTCCATGTGCTAGTATGACTGGAGAAAAAATTAAGCTTATGGTGATCGGCAAAACCACAAAACTTCGTGCATTTAAAAATGTAAAACCTGATGACCTTCCTGTTTTTTGGAGAGCGAATAATCTGCTTGGATGACCAGTGCTTTATTCGAAGAGTGGGTTAGTGGAATTAATGCAGAAATGAGGAAAAAGAAGAGGTCTATTCTACTTACCGTGGATAACTGCCCCAGACACCCAAAAGTGAATAATCTCACAAATGTGAAGCTAAAATTTTTGCCTCCAAACACAATTTCAAAAACCCAACCTTTAGATCAAGGCATTATTCAGTCCATCAAAGTGCACTACAGAGCTCAACTTCTGGAATGGGTGATCATGAAAGCACAAACCTATGGTCCTTCTGCGTTGGCATCATCAACAGATACATCAGTAAATGCTTTGAATGCTGTTCATTGTATTAATTCTGCTTGGAATAAAGTTACGCAAGCCACAATTAAGAATTGCTACAAGAAAGCTGGATTTATTACAGCTACAACATCAGTGCAAGAGGATGAGCTTCCTCTATCTCCCTTGCCAGTTTTGGATGGAGTTAATTTTGAAGATTATGTTACGATGGACGATGAGTTAGTAACATGTGTTGAACCAGACCTAGAGACAATCTTCTGTGAGATACTTGATGTTCATTGTATTAATTCTACTTGGAATAAAGTTACGCAAGCCACAATTAAGAACTGCTAAAAGAAAGCTGGATTAACGATAACGTAATAAGAGAAAGACACACACTTGAGCAGAACTATGCAGGGTAAAAAAGCTGACGTTGAAGTATTAGCAATGACAAAAATGACAGTTCTGACCTGGAACTCGGGCTGATAGCATCCTCTACGCTTGTTGCTCCAAGATTAAAACAAAAAATATCTAAATGGGATAGCCATGGACAGAATATTAAAATAAAGAATAGGCTGATAACATCCTCCGCGCTTGTTGCTCCAATATTAGAACAAAGAATATCTAAATGGGATAGCCGTGGGCAGAAGATTACAATAAAGAATTTTTTATGTATGAAATCAAATGTGTCTTCCATGCCCTTAGCACGTCCGTGTCATATATATATATATATATATATATATATATATATAAATATATATATATATATATATATATATATATATATATTATATATATATATATATATATATATATATATATATATATATATATATATATATATATATATATATATATATATATATATATATTATATATACACACACACACATATATATATATATATATATATATATATATATATTATATATATATATATATATATATATATATATATATATATATATATATATATATATTTATATATATTATATATATATATATATATATATATATATATATATATATATATATATATATATATATATATATACATATATATATATATATATATATATACATATATATATATATATATATATATATATATATATATATATATATACATATATATATATATATATATATATTATATATATATATATATATATATATATATATACATATATATATATATATATATATATACATATATATATATATATATATGTATATATATATATATGTATGTATATATATATATATATATACATATATATATATATATATATATATATATATATATATATATATATATATATATATATATAAATATATATATATATATATATATATATACATATATACATCTATATGTGTGTGAACAGGGTATCACATATAGAAACCCAGTATGAAGAAAACTCCTTACGGACAAAAATATCTTGTGTTTTTCATTTCAGGTTCAAATATATAAAAATTTTCTCTCGTTTAAAAATATGCTTTTTTGCTTCGGAAATTAAAAAAAAAAGTCTGACAGAAAAGGGGTTAAAAAGGTGTAACGGAATTAACGGAAAGTAACGGAATTTGAATGGGGCATGAAACACTACCTTAAAAAATTCCAAACATTCTTTACTCTTTTCATCACTAATTTTCATAGCAGATTTAAATTTATACACGAATATTTTATTAAAAAATTCTGTTTTCCTCAAACATAGCCATTAAATTGAGATTGAAATTTTTCGCTATAATAGAAACAAGGCGTAAGCACAAATAAAATGTAAGTTACTATTTTCATTTCTGAAAGAAGGGTCATATATACGCTTTCAAATAAAATTTTATTTGAAGGGAACGTTTCTCTAAAAGCATAGATAGCGAACGGGAATTGAATCTGTAGGTAATAAAAAATAAGTTAATACATATATTTTTACTTCCTTAAATAGGATGTGTGCACGAAATATTGCTTTCCCCAAAATAAAGGTAACTACATATTTCGAAAACATCGAATTCCTTTCCATCACGGTATAGTGCATATTAAAGTTAGCTAAATTTTAAAATATACAATTTTTTAGCTTCATTAAATTAAAGTATTAGATATTGTTTATGATAATCTGTACACAAGGGGATTCAAAATAAGAAGGATAACTATCGAGTATTTTGGTGAATATTTTGGTGCTCTAATTTCGTTAACTAGATTAGAAACATACTGACAAGTTTGACGCATTTGCATTATGTTAGATGACGATGTCAGGTCCTCTCTAGAACTTTTTAGAATTTACTAAGTAGATGTACATATACATATATATATATATATATATATATATATATATATATATATATATATATGTGTATATGTATATATATATATATATATATATATATATATATATATATATATATATATATATATATATATATGTGATATATCGAAATTATTTAACTTTACTATTTCCTTAGAAACCTCCTCTTTCCCTCTCTAATTCCTTAAAATCTTTTTCTCAGCCTCTAAATTTCTTAATGAAAGAAGCATTCCACTATGGCAGGGATGTTTGTAGCCGTCCGGAATCGGCTTTAAGCAGTAGGTCCCGGTCTCATTAGCCCTCGTGTGCAAAGCAGTAGACCGTAGATCACCGAACCAAACGAAAACAAACCAAAGAAGCATTCTCGACTTAAAGTTCTTTCGATCCATTTCCCAAAGCTATCATATAGATGTAAATTTTCTCTCTACTCAACACGTTTCCCAGAAGTCGTCGGCAAAGGGCTCTGCGTTTTTTCTGATCTTATACTTAAATTCACTGAGTAAATAGGAAAATTCTTTCTGTCTTCTCTCTTGGGTGCACCTCTGTCCGAGCAGAGTGATTTTTGTGTTTTTTCTCTGTCGTTGACTAGTAAAGATGTTCGTTTTAGAAGCTCTAAAAGGAAATTTTAATTACACTTGTGCTGGTCTCTTTCAATGGCCCGACTGCATCTTTATTGCTGATAGATGACTAGGCTTCTCCTTGCCCAGTAGCCCAGGCAAGTCAAAGTAATAGGGGCTATAATGTATAGTATTTTTATAATTATAGGATTACATATATATACATATATATACGCACATATATATATATATATATATATATATATATATATATACATACTATATATACATATATATATATGTATATATATATATTATATATATATATATACACCTATACATATATATACATATTTATATATATGTATATACATACATATATATATATTATATATATATATATATACATGTATATATATGTATATATATATATATACATATATATATATATATATACACATTATATCTATATATATATATATATATATACATATATATACATATATACATATATATATATATATATATATATATATATATATATATATATATATATATATAAATATATATATATATATATATATATATATATATATATATATATATATATATATATATATATATATATATATATATATATATATATATATATATATATATATATATATATATATATATATATATATATATATATATATATATATATACTACAGACCAAATTATTTAGTACACATGTCCTCATTCAGAAAATAAATATGGGAGGTAAAAGAACAAATCTTAAGGGGCTAAATGTTTTATGCTTTAATGAATCAAACTTTATGCATGTTATCAATTGTTTGAAAATATTTATGCGTTTTAATAAATTAGGAAATTTAATTAGTAAACGTATGTCAATCAGTCCTGAATATTTTCACCCGTTTTAAGAAAATTTATATGAGTTTAAAAGTAATACTTATTTCAAACTCATTAATATTAAAGTAATTCAAGAAAGATCAATGCCATAATATTTCAAAAATATTGGCATTATAGTTTGCTTTTAAGTATTTCTCTAGGCCGATTGATAAATGTTTAAATAGCCACTGAATTTAATGTCTTTGTAAGGATTTTATAACTTGAAATATGTTTAGATTATGTAAGACATTCAACAAAGAAAATAATAAGACAAAATAAAAAATATTTATTATCTAGATATGCAATACATGACCTGTAGATAAACTTACCTGCAGAAGTAATCTTCTTTGCTGGGTGCAAATTTTATTTTTGCTTTTTTGGTGTTTTAGCGGTTGCAAATAAAATATCGTACATTTTTATGTGTAAAAAATAAGTAAAACAGAAGTATTTGATCTGTAAGACTCTCGGGTATAAATTAAAGGAACCAAAGTGATCAGAAAATTGTCATTTACTTTGCGTTAGGTCAACGTATTTTTACGTTTTTTGCAGTCTGTCACTGGAGCACGGGGCTCATAAAAATGCGTATTAAGTAGATTTGTGGTGGATACCAGCTAACCACCACAAAATACGTATAATTATATGTATGTGTGACATTATATGAGTGTTGTTTCCTATGAAACGCTTTGCATTTTTTCTTTCCACAAGTTATGATTGTCGAGTTAATCTGTCTTTTGTTGCGTTATTTCGTCTTCAATCGAATTCGTAGCTCCAGAACGCACAAGTCGTGTTTTGTCAATTTGAAGATTGGATTTTTTTTATTGTTGAATACAAAATTGATAATAAATAGTTCTTTTTGTATTTGTCATGAAAAAATAAGTTTCAAAGCATTTTAAAATTTTAAAAATCGTTTATTTTTGGGATTGTGTAAAAATATTGTTGTTGTGTTTTGTTAAATAATCATACGGTACATATTAAAGTGTAAAATAAAAAAAAATTTGTTCATAAAATAAAAATAGTTTTCGATTTACTGCGGTTTTTCTGAATAACTAAACTATAGCGCGATTCACGGAAAAATGCCCGCTGCACGTATTAGTTGGCGGTGAAGTATACCCGCATGCCAAGTGTTAATATTTAGTCTGAATTATTTCTTTTGAGATGTCTGAAAGGTTATACACAAGTCTCAGTTTTACGCCTTTCTGTGCGCATAAAGAAACATTATTTTTAAAACTTTAACTATCCATATTGAACAATTTTTACTCTTTTTTTTAATTTAATCTTTACTTTTTGTTTTTGAACTTCTGTTATAACTGGTTCAATACCTTCTTTTGTAAACGCTATTTGCACTGCATATCATGAAATATTTCAATATAACGTGTATTAACTCTGATGACCATAAATTGAAAGGAGGTTAATCGTAGAAGATCAAAATATTGTACCTAGAACTAAAGTCACTCACACTCGCTGCCAGTCAAAAGGTTTTTAGCAGCCAAGGACAAATGCATGATCGAAAAGAAAACTACATCCACCATTCATTATTATAGATTGATTCGAGGTTACAGAAACACAAAAGTAAACAAACATATTAGTACCACAGAGCAAAAATATGGATTTGGCGAAACCTAAATAATTGCTTTTACAAGAAGATGTTTATGTAAAAATTTTAACTTTTATCTTTTCAAACAATTTTAGACACCATACACTTCTAAAGAAAAAAACAATACAATTTCATTAAACTATTACAGTTACTATGTTAATGCCAGACTAATCGGTGAAATAAATGTTAAAAAAATTATCAATAAATATGTAAGTGTTACCTTTGATAGGTGCACTAGTTTTATAACAACAATTTTGTATATTCATTGCACGCCACACTAGGATTTGATCCTGTCGTGTAGTCCTCGTTTATATTTGTGTATTAACCTGTGATCAAATGTATAGTGGTATTTATTTTGGTTGCATTGTGTAAAATTATTTTAGTACTAAGTTTAACCACAGGTTCTGAGAAACTACAGACATAAAATATGAAAATAAACTAAAAGCTAAATTAAAAGCATCTAAAACCAGCTTAAAATAAATTTATTATAATGATATATTTATACATCTATGTACACACAATCTGATTCTATCTTCATAAAATTTGCTTTATCAATACCTTCAAATTAGGTGCCACTCTAATTTAGTTCTGACGATAAATTTTCATCACTTAAGTAAATATGTAAATATAAGAGAGAGGACCTAATCTCAATTCCAAATATATGTAAAATGGGATACCTTTGTGAGTTAATATGGTGTGCCCGGAACACTGCTGTTTGATGGCTAATCAGGATTGGGTATGTATGGATCTTCCATAGGTCTGGTCAGGGGCTTCCTTCTGAGTGTTTTGGGGTGCGGCAGTAATAGTTGATACAGGAACACTGATGGTAGTTGCTAGATATTCTCAACGTTTCCGGAGTCTCTATCGAACTCAAGGCTATTCTCTTTGGACTCCCCAACACGTTCCGTCGGACTTGTCTCCTCGACTGGACTCCCGAACACCTTCTCTATTTTTTAGATTTTTCTGATTTTATTAATGTCATCCTTGTCTCCTCTTCCTTCTTATCGTCCAAAAGGAATCGTTGTAAAAATCTAATTGGTCAACTTAACCCCGCCTTGAGACCGCCAACGGGGAAAACCTTATCGCTTCTAATTGGGCATTGTCCCTTAGGGACTCATAATCCCACAAAGGTACATTCTTATTTAGTGTCATGTACGGAGACGGGATTCTAATCTGGGACTGGGATCAGAACCCCACCCGAGAAAACCGTACAAGACAACAATAATCGTTGAATATAAATTTATGGTCCTCTGGCTTTTACAAAAGATGTGATGACGTCAGATTTAGATCCCGAGCATTTTACTTCTTGTATGAATAAGTCAGTTATATTACCGATCTAAATTGCATCATCACAGAACCCACGAATTACGGTACAGGAGGCAAGATCCCTAACCATTCGGCCAACGTTCGGCTAGTATATCTTTAATATCGATCTATCATGCTAATAGTTTTAGCAAAATTCCTAAAATAAATTTTATTTTCGTATTTTAACTATATTTCCCCTAAATAGCATTAGCAGATAGGAAAGTTTTCAAATCTACAAATAAATGAGTAAACGTTAATTTTTATCCGCAGGCAATTTACATTCTTAACCAACATGATTAATGGTTTACAATGCAATTTATTTTTCCGCTCCATTCAGACTGCTATTCTGAATACAGCGTTCCCAATGTATTAAAAGAGCAACGAAGAAAAGAAAACCTCCCAAAACATACCAAATAATTTTTTTACTTTTTTGTTATCCAACACCTATTCCAAATTGCTTTCTATCCTTGCTTAAAACTTTACTTCAGCATTCGTTATTTTGATAAATTACCGCAGGAAAAACTATTTAAATACCTCATACACCATTAGTCGTCCTTAATCATTTCAGTATATTTCGATGTTCTTACCGTAACCGCTCACAGCTACAAATAAAAAATAAAGAAATAAAGAAATACACACAAAGAATACGAAGTATTTCTTTAGCAGGTTCCAAGCCTTTCAATTTTATTTTTTATTCCTTGCTACGCCACTTTTTCTTCCGAACAGAATTTTAAAGGCGGGCCCTAATTACACAAATAAACATGCTTCTGACAGCGCTATAAATTTCATCAAAAATAGCCGGACATCTAAAAAGCTGGTTTAACAAATAATAAATAATAAAATATTACTGGAGTCCTGTAACGTCAGATAAATATTCGGGAAAAATATATTTGTTTCGGCAATATATACTATCGAAACTTTATATTAATATTAAATTTTTTAAAATGCAGTTACGGGTAAGACAGATTAAAAACAAAAGCGGATGTATTTGGGCGTACATAATGGATAAGCTGTATTAGAATATTATAGTAATAGTAGAAATATTAAAGATTTCGAAACAAAAAGCAATTTGCTGGATTTTTGTCGTCATTTATAATTCACGTGGAAAGAATTTGGAGAATATTTTCGTTTTATTTTTTAATGTTTTATTAATGAATTTGAATGGTTTTCCATTTAGGTAAAGAATTTAAATTGGAATTTCTTGATATTTCAAAATAAAACACTATACATTTTTCATAACCTTCTTTATAAAATATGTCTTCAATATATAAGTCGGGTTGTATGAAAAAATGCCTTACAGTAAATATATCTTATGTTACAGAAATTTCATTTACGCTAAACGCATCATATTTGAAATCTAAAACTCGTAATATTTAAAGAAAGCGTCAAATTCAAATGTATTAAAAGGAAAGATAATTATACATTTAAAAATAAAGCTCCCTGAAAGGTCACGCTTGCAATTGATAGAATTCTAATTTCTCCTTTGAAACAGGAAATTTATGTTATGGTGGAAAAGATACATAAGACTAGTTTTATCCGGATAATATGGGTTTTAAGTAGAGAAACTGTATTCCAAATTTGGCTAGAAATTTGACAACTTGGCAATATTTGTATTTATAACAGAGAAATAAAAATATTATTGTACATCAAACAATAATAATTGCTGTTATATTAACTTTAGTTGAATAAAAAAATGTGATCTTCCTTTCTTCTTTATTAGGGCCGGCCTTACCAAAGTGTTTTAAAGGCTAACCGCAATTAATCTCTGTTTAAACGGAGAAATGCGACCTACCAGGAAATTTCTTTTATGATGCAAAAGATAGGTAAAACTGGTTTTATCGGGATAATATGTGTTCCGAAAAGAGAACTTGTATCTCTTTTTCAATTTTCTCAATTTCGGGTGGAAATTTGATAACTTGACAATATTTGTATTAAATACAGAGAAATAATGAAAATAACATTGAATATTTTTTGTGGCATTAACAGTAGTTGAATAAATAAAACATTATCTTACTTTAGTTTTTTAATATAGGTGTCTTAAGGGAGTCGGATACACAAAATTAAATTTCTGAAATTCGTGTGACATTTAAAGATAGCATTCGATTCAAAAGCATTAAAGTGAGTGATAATTACATTTAAAAACAAAACTACCCGAAAGGTCGCATTCGCACTTCAGAGAATGTTAATTTCTCATTTGAAGCGAATACAGGAGATTTATTCTATCGTGGAACAGACAGGTAAGATTGGTTATATTTGGACTAGTATATACCCGTCATATGACAGGATCAGTAAAATTTTTAATTTTCCAGAAATGTAAAGTACCCTATGAGGCAAAAAAAGTTTTTTTTTCTATTTTGAATGAGAATTATGTGGTACACGTTCAATAATTTGTTTATCTTTATTTGCCGCATATTAGTTGCCAAATTTAATTTATCTTGTCTTATTACGTGATAGGATAGACGGCACAGTTTTTAATATTGACAGTGATTATTTGGTGGTATATATGAATGATGTAAAACATTTAGCCAATCGATTGGAAACCGTGTAGTTATATGTAAAAGACAAGCACATAAACGAACAAACTTCTTAATTTTCAAAGATATATAACTTAAACGCTAGATATTTGTTATTTCATGAAATAGACTCTTAGACTTTGTTGTTAATACCGGTAATAAAATTTTCATTGCAACAAAAAGTAATCGATGATTAGATTTAAAATTATCACCTATGTACCTAAACGATTACCCAGATAGCATGCATACTTGCAGCAAGTTTGATTTTTTCTGGATAATATCTTGTCATAACAAATTTGACGCGACAAACTTGCAGCAAAACTCCTGCAAGTTAGACGGAACATAAGCGACCACTCCTTTGCAACGTAATTTTGCTGCAAAACTGTGGCAATCTTGTTATGACAAACTTGGAGCAAGCGAAAATTCCCATCATTACATGAGAGCTAAGATAATGAGCGCATGCGCAAACGTTTCCAGGCCAAAGACAAGAATGACAACATGGCAGACACGCCATTCTGCAAGCTGCTATCGATCTTTTAAAAGGCATTTATTATTTTAATTATTCAAGTGTGGTTATTTTTTAAAGTAGCATTTCTCTATAATTTGCAACTATCTAAAATTTCTAATAAATTAAATAGATGTGTTAATTCTATTGATTCACTAAGCAAGGTTTTCGTTTTCATGCACGTGTATTGTAATTTGCATGACAAGTTTGCTGCAAGTTTGATAAGACAAGTTTGCGGCAAACTTGCACGACAAGTGTACTGTAACTTGCATGACAAGTTTGCTGCAAGTTAGAGGTCAAGTTTGCTGCAAGTTGGAGGTATGGTGACTTCGAAGTTTGCGTAGACTTGCTGCAGTCTTGTTTCAAACTTGCAGACTTGTCATGCTGAACTTGCTGCAAGTTTGCAGGCTTGCAAAGCAAGACTGCGGAAAGTTTGCTGCAAACTAAATTTGCTATCTGGGTATACATATAAAAAAGCAACATATAAAAGAAAATTATTTACGTAATATCTAAGTTCAGGGATAAAACGTATAAAAATAATGCAGACGATATTTAAATAGTTTAAAATAAAAAAAGATTAAATGATATGGTTAAAGAAGTTGTGTCATAATACTAGAAAAAATGTTGTTTTTACTTATTTATTATGTGATAAATTGATAAATTTAATGGCCTGCTCTTAACCAGGGAAAATAGGGCTTGAAATAATAGCATTAAACTATCGAAAAGAGAGGAAGGGAGTAATTTCGAAAATTTTCAAACTCGCTTTGAATTTTGCTAACTCTAACTTATCAAGATTCCAATATGGGTGCCTCTATACATTCCAGGTCCAACTTCTTCAAACATTCGAGGACGGATGGACAGATAACTTAGGCTATTATTATATTGGGGGTAATATGTGCTCCAAATAGCAATTGTGTTTCTTAAGTTGGCTAGAAGTTAGATAACCTTGAGATGTCTGCATGTTTATCACAGACATCCCCAAGGAAAAAAATCGATATTAGATATTATTCTTTACTGTGATATTAAGTTTAATAGAGTCAATAAATTATCATCCTAGTTTCATTTTATAAGTTAGAAGTTGTATAATAATACGACTTCTACATATTTTCATAAGTTTTATAATTAATATAGTAGAACATAAATTATGTTTTGAAGAGTATAATAGATTTGTCGTAAAGCCTTTTTCTCATATATATGCTTATACAAACAGAAATATAGATACCATGAAGTGTTGAAACTTGTGAAACCTCAATTTAAAATATTAAAAGTCTAAAATTCAAACGTGAACTTATATTCGTATAACCTATAAATGGATAGCACTTATATATTACCTATATATTTGTTAACATTTATATAGAAAAAAGTTAAATAATAAATTTGTATATTAAGGAAAATTCATTACTATTATATTAAATTTAGTTGAATTAATTAATTATAATTTTACTTTCTTTTTAGGATAAAAGTTTTAAAGGACATCCGGAACACAAAATTATATATTAAAAATTGTAATCGCATTATTGTTTGGCTTTTCTTTATATAACTTTAACATCATTATGCATACAATCCTTTAAACATAAATGCATATTAAATTTCTCCTATCTGATGGATGAATTGCAATTTAATTTTTTAAGTACAGGAGAGGTAATGAATATTTTAGTTTTGGTGATATGTTAAAATATTGCTTACCACATTTACAACAATTAATTAAAATGACAGATTTTAAAGGAAATTTTTTGTCTTGTGGTCAAAACTTTTAAAATTATTTTTAAATAAAAATACCGAATTCAAATAAAAGAAAATATATCAAAGGTATCTACAGAAAATTTTAATCATGATGTATATTTAGAATATGAGATATATGAATTTAAAAATTAACAAATCTTGAAAAACGCATTTAAATATTTACGTACTCTTGTTTTAAGAAATAATTATAATTTCTTATATTTTAACTATTTTAAGTTCCTGTGAAGTTAAGTGATAACAGCACTAATGTAATTTGACTTTAAAATAAATTTACTTTACAGTAAAATTTACATTTATAAACCCGTTACCTATTTTTGACGCAATAGTATATAATACTGTAGTTTTTTCGCCCTGTTTTGGACATAACATTACGCAATATAGTACTTTCTGCCCATTGCACTTGTCGTAATATTTGGCGTATAACACTTTACCTGAAAATTCACTCTAAGGCTTTTAAATACCCCCATAATTGAAACAGGGAAAAATAGAATAGCAAATATCATTCAAAAAGTTAAGGGGTTAAATATAGATCATTAGCACGCATAATTTTTTTAACGATGAAAATATTTTTCAAGTAAAAATTATATTACGTTGGCCTAGTGTTTGAGAAAGAAGAAATCTACACTCATTGACCCCTTCCGGTAAAATGACGAGTCTAGCTCGTTATTAGTTTTTCATTTCATACCGCACAATGACGAGCTACACTCGTCATGCGATTAAAGTTACTGTTAAATATGATAATTAATTTAGTTTAAAATTTCTAGTGTACTGAATTTGGCAACACTTTTATCACTTGTGAAAATCACAAGTCACTATTGCATATTGTTAACTTGGTACAAGTCATTGCCAAATTAATGAGTCGGAATAAAAGAAAACCTACTAAGAAAGGCCGTGTGTGTTACAAGAATCAAATTAAAAGTGAGACTACTTGGCGGTGTAAACAATTAAGAATTCCTTTGCACTTTGTTTTGAAAAGTACCACTAGCTTGAAGACTATTTTCTGTATACCTTATTAATGTTTTGCTTTGATATTTTCTTAATTTTACTGTTTCTGATATTATTTAACACTATGTAAAAAGTGGATTTTAAATAAGAATATGTAAGAATTGTAAAATGAAGCACGTTTTTTAAATAAAAATTAAATGGTTATTTCATGCACAGTTTTTCATTTTTAAATCATACCGGAAGGGGTTAATAAACACATAGACAAATATGGCTTGATTAAATGAATTTATACAAGTAAATAAATGCTTAAGGAATACAATTGGAACCAACTTATCATTTTTAAATATCTAAGACTCCTCTTGAGTCTGCGCCGGCCCTAAAAAAGAAAAGGGCGAAGATTTTTCTCAAACGGTCTATATCGCAAGCCGCGTTCACCTTCTACTCTCCTCTGGTCACAACTTTGTTCTCTGAAATAATCATTCTGCTTCCCGGAGAAAAAAAACAGGGGTCCACTCCAGAAAGGCGGGAGGTCAGAAATTCCCCAAACCAACGGAACCTTCTATTGGTTGGAGAAATCCGAGGTTTTTTTCTATTTCAAACCTGTCCTGTTCTGGTATGTCTTTGAGGATGACTCACGGGAAGAGGTAAAAAAAACTTAACCGAATGTAACTTATTGTTACACCCCTAAAGACGAAATATTGCTCACTCAGTTTATAAAATTAAACATCAAATATCTTTTGAAGAATATATTTTAAAAAATTTGGGTTTTTTTAATCATTTTAAAGATTTTTGCATCTGTCTCGATAGACAATAAGTCTTTAAATTCTACAAAAATCTGTAATACTTTAATATCTCTCAATTTTGAAAAATTAGCTGATAATACTTCCATACTTATAAGAAATTATAGAACAATTATTTGAATTGAGTTTTGAATAATGGTATTAAATGGCATATAGCTGAATTCAAGAAAAATGAATTTAGAATAGAAGTATTAATCACGAACTGACTGATTTGAACCTTCAATCAAACATTGATCTGGAGCCAGGTTATATACATACTGGAAGTACGCAAAAATATTTAATTTCATAATTGTACTTAAGGTAGACAGAAACATCAATTATAGTACAAAATCTCTAAGTTGAATGTTTGAATGTTTTCAGTAATTTGTCTGTGCAATATACGAAGAAAAAAAAATACAGTGTACCAAAAATATTTTTTTCTACAAATAATAATGTTTGAAAATTGAATTTTGTTCCATGAATAAGAATGAAAATTTTTATATGTTTCTTTTAGAATAACAAGTCTTCTCATGAAAATGCATGGATCTTGCATTGCATGTATATATTTCTTTCTTGCGGTTAAATATTGAAATGTTAATATTTAAGGAACTTCAAGATTTTGATCAAGATATGGGATTGAATTATAGCCTAAGGCATTTCTCTCCTCGCTTTAGACTTGAAGGGAATTATAATAAATAATAAAGTATACCCTGAAGGTAGAAACTGCTGTGTTGTTATTCTTGCATCTATAATCCATAGTATCAAATATTGACTATTGTAATCGGCCAGTGATGCCATCGAGATAGAATAACCACAATAATAGAATTAAGTATAAATTCAATGAAGTTATTAAACTCCATCAAAGGAAATCAAAATTTCATACTTTTAAGAATGATATATTTAAGAAAGTATGTTCCAAAAACATCAACGTCTAGGTAGCTGAAAAATATAAGAAACTGATGAGTGTCCTTTTACATCATTTTGAAAGTAATAATGCTAATAATGAACATCAATTCTATTAGTGATATTAGACGATGAATGATTCTGAAGCTATATTTGAGTGATTCAAAGAACAATAAGAGAAACTGATTTTTGATTTAATGAAAACGATGCAAGATGATCCTACAGATGCGTAACATTTGGAACATAAACCAACTAATAGTATATCAGTTTTTATTTCTGTCACAAAAAAACAACTTAAAACTCATATAGTTAAGAATCATATATCTGTGAACGTCATTCCAGATAAAGTTTATCGCTCTGCTAGAGAATTTGACAAAAACTGATATATGTCCTCTCTCATCATTACATCACATTGAAAGAATACCATTAACGTCGATTTCATTGCTGAACCTAGATAATGAATGACTCTAGAGTTTTATTAGTATGTTTTAAATAATCAATACATTAACAATAATTTCATCAAATATCATTTGATAAAATTAAAAAAGGTGTGGTAATCATTTTAAAGACTTTTTAAATATGTATCGACAGAATATAAGTCTTTACTACACAAATCTTCAACACTTTAATATGTGGCTCAATTTTTGAAAATTATGTGATAATCCTTCGATATTTATAAGAAATTATAGAACAATTATTCGAGTGGAGTTTTGAGTAATAACATTATATGGCATATTGGGGAACTCAAGAAAAATTAATTTAAAATAGAAGTATTAACCTCAAACTGAAAAATTTGAACCTTCAACATAACATTAACCTTCGGTCAGGTTAAATACATACTGGAAATACGCAAAAATATTTTACTTCCTAATTTTAAGTCCAACTTAAGGTAGACAGATACATCAATTTTAGTACCAAATCTCGAGGTTGAGTGTTTGAATGTTTTCAATAATTTGTCTGACGAATATAGGAATAATAAAGAAAAAATACAGTTTACCGAAAACAATTTTTTCCACAAATAACAATGTTTGGAAATTGAATTTTGTTTCATGAATACGAATGAAATTTTTTATAGCTTTCTTTTCGAATAACAAGTCTTCACATGAAAATGCACGGATCTTGCATTGCATGCATATATTTCTTTCTTGCGGTTATCTATTGAAATGTAAATATTTAAGGAACTTCAAGATTTTGTTCAAGATATGGGATTGAATTATAGTCTAAGGCACTTCTTCCCTTGCTTTAGATTTAAAGGGAATTATAATAAATAATACAGTATAACCTGAAGACAGACAATACTGTAATGTTATTCTTGCATCTATAATCCATAGTATGAAATATTGACTAAATAATAGTCCAGTGATGCCACCGGGATAGAATATCCACAATAATAGAAGTAAGTATAAATTCATTGAAGTTATTTATTTCCATTATAGGGAATCAAAAATTCATACTGTTAAGAATGATATATTTTAGAAAGAATGTTCCAAAATCATCAAAGTTTAGACAGCGAAAAATATCAGAGACCGATGAGTGACCTTTTACATTATTTTGAAAGTAATAATGTTAATAATGAACATCAATTCTATTGGTGCCAATAGACGATGAATGATTCTGAAGCGATATTTGAGTTATTCAGAGAACAATAAGAGAAAATGAGTTTTGATTTAATAAAAATGATGCAAGAAGCACCTACAGATGCGTAATATTTGGAACCTAAACAAACTAATAGTATATCTGTATTTATTTCTCTCACAAGAAAACTAAAAATTCATATAGTTATAAATTGTATATCTGTGAAAGTCATTCCAGATGAAATTTATCTCTCTGCTAGAGAATTTGACAAAAACTGATATGTGTCCTCTTACATCATTACATCACTTTGAAATAATATCATTAGCGTCGATTTAAGAGCTGAACCTAGATAATGAATGAGTCTAGAGTTTTGTTAGAGTGTTTTAAATAATCAAATGCAATAATAATTAACAATAATTTTATCAAATATCTTTTGATGAAATTATTGTTAAAAAAGGGGGAGAGGTAATGATTTTAAAGACTTTTTACATCTGTCTCGATAGACTATAAGTCTTTAAGTACTACACAAATCTGTCACACTTTAATATGTGTCTCGATTTTTGAAAATTATGTGATAATCCTTCGATATTTATTATAAGGAATTATAGAACAATTACTCGAGTATAGTTTTGAGTCATGAAGTTATATGGCATATTGGGGAACTCAAGAAAACTTAACTTAAAATAGAAGTATTAACCTCAAACTGAAGGATTTGAACCTTCAACATAACATTGATCTGTAGTCAGGTTATATACATACTGGAAATAAACTAATTAATAGTATATCTGTTTTAATTTCTGTCACAAGAAAAATAAAAATGCATATAGTTATAAATAATATATCTGTGGACGTCATTTCAGATAAAATTCATCGTTCTGCTAGAGAATTCGACAGAAACTGATATGTGTCCTCTTACATCACTACATCCCTTTCAAATAATATAGTTAACGTCGATTTCATTGCTGAACCTAGGTAATGAATGATTCTAGAGTTCTGTTAGTGTGTTTTAAATATGACCAGGGTGCATCGGTAGCTCAGTTGACAAAGGAGACACTCTCGAGAGTTGACACTCTCATAACTGGAGAATTGCGGGTTCGGAGCCCGATCCGGCCTAAGATCCGTCGTGTTCGTTAAAAGGGCCAGGAGCACGTAAAATATATTCTTAATCACAATGTTCTCCAATTTGTCACTCAATACGTATGGGGGTAGCAGAACAAGAATATGGGTTTTCTGCTTGGTCTCTGATTCAAAATTACGAGGACATACCTGAGAAGAAGTTCTACTTTCACACTTGAGAAGCTCGTTAAAAGGAAAATCTCACTTCTTTGCCTTAATACGATGGCTCAGTCGTACTTGATGAGACCAAATGGCACAAGAGAAAAACAAGGACAAAGCTCTCAAAATATGTTAAAATTAACATTGGTCCCAGCTTCAAAATTACGAGGACCCACTTGAGCATAAGTCGTACTTTCACCCTTGAGGTGCTCGTTAAAAAAAAAAGGTGCACCACTTTGCCGTAAAACCAGTAGCGTATAGCTCAATCGTAATTGTTTCAACGAAATCTCACAAAACAACAACAACGATGACGACAAATAAGAACAGGAGTGGAAGATATTCAATTTAAGGAAAAGGACAAATGCTCTCAAAGCTTCTTCACATTTAGAAACACCTTGGAAAACCTTGACCTCAGTACACCAGAAGTTACAAAAAAAACCTTACAGTATGTTGAATGAAGGTGAACGATTAATACTTTATAGAATATTTCGGTATTTGACATGGATGTACCGGCTTCGCTAACAACCACAAAGTTTTTTCTTACAGCCATACAGTTTAAGAGGTCATACGACTCTTTAACTTCGAAAAAATGACTTCATGAACCTTGAAAACTACCAGTTTTATATACATAATTTTTTAACATAGTTAGAACTAATGATAATCTTTGGACCCTTATCTCATAACCTTTTTAAACATAAAAAATATATTTGTTTGAAAGTTTTAAATAAAAGACTCATTGTTGTTAACAAAAATGACATCGACGCTAACGCGCAGGATTACTAAAAATATAATTAAGTTTAAGACAAAGTTTTTGCTTTAAAACAAACTACAATATCATATGAATACCATCTGGGGTATAAAAATGTGAAATTGGTAACATTTAGTCACTAATTTATAATACAGTTCAGAGTACTAAAATAATTTACAGTTTTGTAAAGCAGGAATTATACAAACACCAACATGTGTAGCACCATTCTAGAGGGAAAAGAACTATTTTTTAGATTCACTTGTTCCTTTTTTAATTGCAATGGATATTTAAAAATGACAAATTGGTATTTTATTCAATTAGTATTCTTATCAACTAGTTGGAAAATATTATCCAAATTTAAAATTAACCTCCCTCATTTAAAATTAACCACCAGCATAATGTGAATAGAGTTAAAATGTGAATTCAAATTTAACTTGAGGTAAAAGTATGGAATCTATTAAAATATCAAACTTATTAAAAATTTGTACATTTTTATGCAAAATATAACAAAAACCGAAACTATTTAGTGTTTAAACAGTATTCAAATGAATGATTCTAATTTCAACATTTTATTTATTTATTCAAATTTGGAATTTAAATAGAGTAATACTGATATTTTATGAAAAAAAATCACAAATAAATATAAATTTTAAATATTTATTCAAATGCCTGAGCGCTGTAATTTTAAAGTATAATTCGAAATAAGGCAGGCTTTTATTTGTATTTTCAATTGCGACGCTCGGTTTTGTTAATGTAAATGTTTAATGATATTTAGCGTAATTTAAAATAGATAACAAAGTACTTCCTTTTTAAAGAATACAAAAATATATTTCTATCTATTAATTAATCAAAACTGATGTAATTAAATTTTGAAAACAGGACTTCATGTTTAAAGAAAAGCAAGCAAATAACAAACGTAATTAATTATTCAACATCTATAAATTAAGTACAACAGATGTCTTCAAAATAACTCATTAATTCAATAAATTTTGCAAGTCCTCGACTAGCTAAATATTTCCAATATCATATAATTTAAAATAAAACAATGGCACTAAGACTTCGAACAAGGCTTATTACTATTTCAGTTGGTATTTTTAAAATGTTATATATAACACTTTAATACGAGTAGAAATAGAAGATGTTTGCATCCCAACTGTTAAAATTCAATGTTTACAAGAAAAACAAGTTTGTACTAAAAGTTAATGATATATTCCTTACATATCAAAAATTTATTTCTTTTCGGAAAACTATTCAGTAATGAATAGCTTGTAATGAAGTTGCTTATAATGAAGACCCGCGAGATTTTTCCGGTTTTCCAGAGGGAAGATTTATTTCTCTCGTAATGAATTTGTTTAAGTTTCGGTAAGTTTGATGATTACGCTTCATTTCGTTTATTTCCTTCTTTTGAATACTTTTCTATAATCCATGCAATGCAGGAAACGACATTTGCATGGAATACACAAATGATTGGGTTTTGTAAAAGTGCAGATACCCATTAAGTTCTTTAGTGGAATATAATTGCCTTACAAGTTTTGTATTAATTACGTTTTGTTTGCAATTTTAGCTGTACTTTGCAGTTAGTAGGAAAATGTATTACCGCCAATTAGTATTCTTATCAATTAGTTGAAAAATATCATCCAAATTTAAAATTAACCTCCCTCATTTAAAATCAACCACCATCATAATGTGGATAAATTTAAAATGGGAATTCAAATTTCAATTCAGGTAAAAGTATGTAATCTGTTAAAACATCAAATTGTTTCTTAAAAATTTGCTAATTTTTATGCAAATATATAATAAAAAATGAAAATATTTAGTGTTTAAACAGCATTCGAATTAATAATTGTAATTTCAACATTTTATTATATAACTTATTTAATCAAATTTGAAATTTAAATGCAGACAACTTGATACTTTATGAAATAAATTAAAAAATAAATAGAAATTTTAAATATTTATTGAAATGCCTGAGCGCTCTAATTTTAAAGTATAATTCCAAATCACGCAGGCTTTTATTTGTACATTAAATTGCGACGCTTGATATTGTTGACATAAATTTTTATTGTTATTTACCGTAATTTAAAATTGATAACATATTACTTCTTTTTTGCAGAACACGAAAGAAAAATTTTTCAATCTATTAATTAATCAAAACAGATGTAATTAAATTTTGAAAACAGGACTTCATGTTTAGAGAAAAGCAAGCAGATAACAAACGTAATTAATTATTAAGTATCTATAAATTAAGTATAACAGATGTCTTCAAAACAATTCATTAATTCAATACATTTTGCAAGTCCTCGACTAGCTAAATATTTCCAATATCATATAATTTAAAATAAAAGAATGACACTAAGACTTCAAACAAGGCTTATTAAAATTTCAATTGGAATTTTTAAAATCTTATTTATATTATTATAATACGATTCCAACAGTAGAAATAGAAGAAGTTTGCATCCCAAGTGTTACGAATCTAACAGTAGGAATAAAATATATTTGCATCCCGATTATTAAAATTCAACGTTTACTCGAAAAACAACTTCATACTAAAAACTAATGATATAGTCCTTATCTATGAAGGATTTATTCCTTTTCGGAAAACTATTCAGCTTGTAAAGAAGACTTGCGAGATTTTCCCGGTTTTCCACAGGGAAGATTTATTTCTCTCGTAATGAATCTGTTTAAGTTTCGGTAAGTTTGATGATTATGCTACATTTAGTTTATTGAATACTAATTTATAATCCATTCAATGCAGGAAATAACATTTGCATGGAATACAGAAATGATTGGGTTTTGTAAAATACAGATACCCATTGTGTTCTTTAGTATAATATAATTGCATTACAAGTTTTGTATTAATTACGTTTAGCTTCTAATTATAGCAGTTCTTTGCAGTTAGTAGGAAAATGTATTACCGTTAATTAGTGTTATTATCAATTAGTTGGAAATTATTATCCAAATTTAAAATTATCCACCATCAAAATGTGAATAAAGTTAATATGTGAATTGAAATTTAACTTGAAGTAAAAGTATGTAATCTATTGAAATATCAAATTGTTTATTAAAAATGTGCTCATTTTTATGCAAAATATAATAAAAAACGAAACTATTTAGTGTTTAAACAACATTCGAATTAATGATTTTAGTTTCAACATTTTATTTAACTTATTTATTCAAATTTGAAATTTAAATATAGCAAACTTGATATTTTATGAAATAAATTCACAAATAAATAGAAATTTTAAATATTTATTAAAATGCCTGAGTGGTGGATCTTTAAAGTATAATTCTAAATTTTATTTGACTTTAAAAGATTTCGAAGTAGATTAAATTGCGACGCACGATTGTGCTTATATAAATTTCTAATGTTATTTAGTGTAATTTAAAATTGATAACATATTACTTATGTTTTACAGAACACAAGAAAAAGGTTTTTTAATCTATTAATTAATCAAAACAGATGTAATTAAATTTTGAAAACAGGACATCATGTTTAGAGAAAAGCAAATAACAAACGTAATTTATTATTCAGTTTACATAAATTAAGTATGACAGATGTCTTCAAAGCAATTCATTAATTCAATAAATTTTGCAAGTCCTCGACTAGCTAAATATTTCTAATTTCATATAATTTAAAATAAAACAATGATACTAAAACTTTCGAACAAGGCTTATTAAAATTTCAATTGGTATTTTTAAAATCTTATTTATATCACTTTAATACGTCTTCAACAGTATAAATAGAAGATTTTTGCGTCATAATTGTTAAAATTCAACGTTTACTCGAAAAACAACTTTGCACTTACAGCTAATGATATATTCAATATATTCCTTATCTATCCAGAATTTATTTCTTTTCCGAAAACTATTCAGCTTGTAATGAAGAATCGCGAGAATTTGCGGTTTTCCACAGGGAAAATTTATTTCTCTCGCAATGAATTTGTTTAAGTTTTGGTAAGTTTGATGATTATGCTTCATTTCGTTTATTTCTTTCTTTTGATTACTATTCTATAATCCACGCAATACAGGAAATGAAATTTGTTTAGAATACGCAAATGATTGGGTTTTGTAAAAGTACAGAAACCCATTGTGATCTTTAGTGGAATATAATTGCCTTACAAGTTTTGTATTAATTACGTTTAGCTTATAATTATACCAGTTCTTTGCAGTTCGTAGGAAAATGTATTACTGTCAATTACTAGTCTTATCAATTATTTGGAAAACATTATCCTACTTTAAAATTATCCGCCATCATTTAAAAATTAACCACCATCATATTATGAATAAATTTAAAATGTGGATTCAAATTTAACTTGAGGTAAGTGTATGTAATCTATTAGAAAATAAATTGTTTATTAAAAATTTGCTCATTTTTATGCAAAATATAATAAAAAAACGAAAATATTTAGTGTTTAAACAGCATTCGAATTAATGATTTTAATTTCAACATTTTATTATTTAACTTATTAAATCAAATTTCGAATTTTAAATGCACTAAGTTTGATATTTTATGAAATAAATTCTCAAATGAATAGAAATTTTAAATATTTATTCAAATGCCTGAGCTCTCTAATTTTAAAGTATAATTCCAAATCAGGCAGGCTTTTATTTGTTCATTAAATTGCGACGTTCCGTTTTGCTGGTGTAAATGTTTAATGATATTTAGAGTAATTTAAAATTGATAACACATTACTTCCTTTTTGCAGAACACAAAAAAATATTTTCAATCTATTAATTAATCAAAACAGATGTAATTAAATTTGAAAACAGGTTTTCATGTTCAGAGAAAACTAACAGGACATGTTTAGAGAAAAGCAAATAACAAACGTAATTAATTATTCAGTATTTATAAACTAAGTATACCAGATGTTTTAAGAAAAAATCATTAATTCAATACATTTTGCAAGTACTCGACATGCTAAATACTTCCAATATCATATTTAAAATTAAACAATGGTACTAAGACTTCGTACAAGGATTATTAAAATTTCAATTGGTATTTTTAAAATCTTATTTATATCCCTTTAATACATCATCAACAGTAGAAATAGAAGATGTTTGCATCACAAGTGTTAAAATTCAACTTTTACTTGAAAAACAACTTTGTACTAAAATCTAATGATATATTCCTTATCTTTGAAGAATTTACTTCTTTCCGAAAACTATTCAGCTTGTAATGAAGACTCGCGAGATTTTTCCGGTTTTCCAGAGGGAAGATTTATTTCTCTCGTAATGAATTTGTTTAAGTTTCGGTAAGTTTGATGATTATGTTTCATTTCGTTTATTTCCTTCTTTTGAATACGATTCTATAATTCTCGCAATGCGAGAAATGAAATTTGCGCGGAATACACGATTAGGTTTTGTAAAAGTACAGATACCCATTGTGTTCTTCAGTGGAATATAATTGCCTTACAAGTTTTGTATTAATTACGTTTAGCTTGCAATTATAGCTGTTCTTTGCAGTTAGTAGGAAAATGTATTACCGTCAATTAGTGTTATTATCAATTAGTTGGAAAATATTATCCAAGTTAAGAATTATCAACCATCATGATTTGAATAAAGTTAAAATGTGAATTAAAATTTTATTTGAGGTAAAAGTATATAATCATTTGAAATATCAAAAAAAAAATTTTTTTTAATGTGCTCATTTTTATGCAAAATATAATAAAAAACGAAAATATTTAGTGTTTAAACAGCATTCGAATTAATGATTTTAATTTCAACATTTTATTATTTAACTTATTAAATCAAATTTCGAATTTAAATACAGCAAACTTTATATTTTATGAAATAAATTCTCAAATGAATAGAAATTTTAAATATTTATTCAAATGCCTGAGCTCTCTAATTTTAAAGTATAATTCCAAATCAGGCAGGCTTTTATTTGTTCATTAAATTGCGAAGCTTGATTTTGCTGAAGTAAATTTTTAATGATATTTAGAGTAATTTAAAATTGATAACACATTACTTCCTTTTTGCAGAACACAAAAAAATATTTTCAATCTATTAATTAATCAAAACAGATGTAATTAAATTTGAAAACAGGACTTTAGGTTTAGAGAAAAGCAAGCATATAACAAAAGTAATTAATTATTCAGTGTCTATAATTTAAGTATAAATGTACAAATATAATTTAAATAGCACTCGAATTTGTTGGGTTGAAAATTTGTTTGTTAAGCTTTAAAAAAAACGTAAAACAATTTAATTTATTTCATCGAATTCCATTTTTCAACCGGACTTGTATCTCGGAGAAAAAAAAATAGTTGCCATGACTTTTGCCCATCTCTCTTATATACTGAATTTTATTTTACACATTATAACAAAAACTGTATGAAATTTTAACAGCTGTATGTTATACACGAAAGATCAACACTAAAACAATTTTTAAATAAATATAAAATTCACTTAAATAAAATAAATCACCCAGACGAAAGACAAATATTGTAATACTAGTTCACTTTATTCACCACCTCTTCACGGTAAATTCCTTTTTAAAAGTTTAGTAAATAAAAGTTAATCAAAAGGATATTGAAAATAACAAGGATCATCTTAATTTGTTCCTTGTATACGGTAGTATTTTAAGTAGAATTCTTTGATTTTAGAAAGGCTGTTATAAGTAATCCCTTAATATTGTGTAGAAAATTCTTTTTTATCCGTCTAATAAAATATTTGCTGTAAAAGAAAACCTTTCTTTGTATCAGTTTTATATTTCCCCTCTTTCCAATACATTTTATGATTGCTTTTTCATAGTTATTCAAAAGATATAAATATAAACATTTTCATCAATTTAAGTAGTTGAATATAGAAACATCCAAACAATTTTCATTTTGAAAAGTTGTCTTCATTCGTACGTTATTTTCATCCTAAAGAATGTACATAAAATCTATATTTACATGGAAATCTCTTAGTGACTCTTAAAGAAACTGAAAACAGTTTTAATTGTTTTATCAAGTCCTACAGTAAAACATAGCCATTACTTTGTATTTTAGAATCCAATTTAAAATCTATTTAGAAAAATAAAGTATATTTGAACACTTCATTTAATTAAAACTTAACATTTGAGTTTTTAAAATTATCTTTTTCAACTATTAACATTCCTGCTTGGGAAAAATTTTGAGATGTAGTACAAGACTTCAAAAAAACCTGGTGTTATTTTTTAGAAATTTTAAAATTTATACACAATAAAAAAAAAAATATACTTTCTTGAAAATATTAACATCTAAAAATTTGATGATTACGCTTCATTTCGTTTATTTCCTTCTTTTGAATACTATTCTATAATCCACGCAATGCAGGAAATGACATTTTCATGGAATACACAAATGACTGGGTTTTGTAAAAATACAGATACCCATTGTGTTCTTTATTAGTATATAAGTGTCTTACAACTTTTGTATTAATTACGTTTAGCTTGCGATTATAGCATTGCTAGGAAAATGTAACACTGAAAGGGAGGAGCAGTTTTAATTTAAGCACTTTTTATTTTGAGGTTTCTGGCCATATTTAAAATTTCTATTCTAACATATTCCATTTTTTTGTATACCTACTATATGTCAAGTACTGTAACCTGAATCTTGCATAAAACGTAAATAGTAAAAAAGAGACTATCACATGTTCCTTATTATATGACGCCTGCTATAGAGAAAGAATATGTCACAGAGAATATTCAGCTATATGTTTTTATGTTTCTATTAATGAATCCGTCTAGGATTTTAAGCTTGCTAACTAAGCTTATTTTTTCTTTTATGTACTTATTTTGAA
>CM063501.1:125253166-125258166 GCA_032207245.1 Pardosa pseudoannulata
GCCTGGTAGACAAGAAAATATGGGACACTTCGGACATCCAACACACTCAGACGGACAAAACCAAAGCTGACAAATAGTTGTAAGGTCTCAGGTATCACATTCCACATTTTTCACCCTTATTGACACTGGATCAAGTGTGTCTATCATTTCACAAAATCTTTTTCAAAAAATTAAAATTTTTAAATTTCTAAAAACAAAAAATAAAGTAATAAAACAAACAAAAGGTGACATACAAGTGTCACATATAATTTCAGTAATGTTAAGAATTGGAAAATTATTAAAAATGTAGAGTTATATGTTGTTGATACTTGTTTACCATATATATTGTTGAGTTTACCACTTATTAGATTATTTAAACTAAGCATTAATTTCCAAAAGATGACAGTGTTACAATTTGGTTATGAAATTCCTTTATGCAATAATTCTAAATTTTATAAAGTAACCTCTAACCATGTGCATGAAAATGTGTATAACAATTCTAAGAGAAATAACATAAGTAAACAATGTGTAAATAAAGGTTTTGATGAGCATCTGACAGGCAGTAAAGCCATGGATAAATTTTATGAGAATAAATATGCACAAGAAATTAAAAAGAGTACACAAGAAACTAAATGTAAAAATTTGTGATGATTTGCTTAAAACTATGTTTACCCAACCCAGTGAGGTTTTGGACCAATTGACACCAGATCCAACATCTGAGGATTGGCACAAATTAACAGAAATTTTGAACAAACACAATAATATTTTGTCGAGTAATAAGTATGATATAGGACAATTAAGATGTGAACCCCAACGAATACACTTGACTTCAGATTTACCTGTGACCTTAAGACCATACAGAGCATCACATGCAGAAAATATTGAAATTAAAAAACAAATTGATGAGTTATTAGCAGCAGGATTTATAAAACCATCAAGCAGCCCATATGCGGCACCAGTGACTCTTGCTTATAAAAAGGGGGAGGGAAAAACCAGACTTTGTATTGATTTCAGGAAACTCAACAGTATTAGTCGTATTGACTCTGAACCAATTCCACGAATTGATGACCTTTTGGACCAACTAACACATGCAAAATTTTTCACTTCTCTAGATTTAACATCAGGTTATTGGCAATTGACTATTCATGAGAAAGATACAGAAAAAAAATAGCATTTACAACAAACTGTGGACTTTATGAGTGGGTTAGACTACCTTTTGGTTGGAGAAATGCTCCAAGTGTTTTTCAAAGAGCAATCAAGCAAATTCTCAACAAATACCAAATTAAATATGCTCGGAATTACTTCGATGACATTATAATATTTTCAGACAATTTTGATGAACACATGAAACACTTAGAAGAAATTTTTGAAATTTGTAAACAAGAGAACATAAAGTTAAAGAAATCAAAATGTCAGTTTGCTCAAAAAGAGATAAAATTTTTAGGTTATGAAATATCACATGGGAAATACACACCCCACAACACAAACATTGAAACAATTAAGAAATTGCTACCGCCAAGGAATGTTAAGGACTTACAAAGATTTTTAGGGTCAATTAATGTTTATCAGAAATTTATAAAAGACTATGCAAAACTTAGAATCCCATTAAATAAGTTACTTAAAAAAGACACAAAATGGTTTTGGTCAGATGAATGTCAAAATTCCTTTCAGAAACTAAAAGATATACTAATTTCTAGACGTGTGTTAACATTATATAATCCAAATTATCCTTGCCAACTCTATGTTGATGCCAGTCAAGAGTCTGTCGCTGGAGTATTAAAACAAAAACATCCTGATGGAACATTACATCCAATTACTTTTCACAGCAGACAGCTTAAACCACATGAAAAAACTATGCAATTACAGAATTAGAATGCCTTGCAATAATTGATGCCATTGATAAATTTCATTGTTATTTACATGGGAAAAAATTCACAATTTATTCGGATCATTCTGCATTACAATATCTTAAGAGTGTTAAAAATTTAACTGGGAGACTGTTCAGATGGTCATTAAAACTTTCAATGTATGATTATGAAGTAGTTTATATAAAAGGTACTAGCAATCACGAAGCTGATATGTTATCGAGAAACCCAATAAGTCATTTTGTATCACCATACTGTTATTTTTTAAGCACTGATGAAATTATTGATTTTCAAAAATCTGATAATGTAAATGGTAAACACTTTAAAGAATATGATGGTGTATTAACTGTAAAAAAGAAAAATTTGGTAAAAATTGTGGTACCACCCTCACTAAGAACAAAATTGATTAAGTTAGCCCATGAAAAATTTGGTCACCCAGGTGTGAAGAAAATGTTAAGTCTAATCTCTCCTATTTATTTTTGGCAAGACATAATCATAGACATTTCAAATTATGTAAAATGTTGTACAACCTGTCAAATGAACAAAAAGTCAACACAAAAGAAATTTGGACTAATGGAAAGTGTACCCATTGCAAATGAACCATTTGATCTGATTTCTATTGACACAATTGGTGGGTTTAATTACTATAATTCAACAAAGAAATATCTTCACCTTGTAATTGATCATCCCACGAGGTATATTTGGACCTTTCCTTCAAAAAGTGTAACCAGTGAAACCTATGCAAACTGTTTAAAACAGATTTTTAATATTCAGACCCCAAAACAAATATTAAGCGACAGAAATGCAACATTCACATCCAATAGATTTAAGAAATTTTTGCAACATAATAATATTAAACAACTTTTAGCTTCTGCACATAGACCTCAATGCAATGGAAAAAATGAAAGATGTAATGGTACAATAGTAGCCAAATTAAAATGTAAGGTAAATTCATCATCCAGAAAAATTCCATGGACTAAAATTTTAGAAGAAGTAACTTTCGAATATAATAATCAACCTCATTCAGTAACTGGTTTTCCACCTGCTTACCTGATGTTTGGAACATTGCCTTATAAATCACCATTACCTAATCGAGTAACTTTAAATTATCCTTCAGTTGATAGAGCTAGACAAATTGCAGTCCAAAGGACAATTCAGCACCATAAAATTAATAAGGCTAGGTATGATAGACACTATGTTGACAAAAATTTTAAAATTGGAGATTTAGTAATTTTCGAAAAATTTAAATATCCAAATTCAAAAAAAATTAGATCCACCCTATTCAGGCCCATATACTATTGTTAAAAAATTATCAAATGTGAATTTTGAAATTACAAAGCCAAATCAATATACAGGTAAACAAACTGATGAAGTTCATTCTACAAGGCTGAGACATTTTAACCCAGAAACCAAATTTCAATTGAAACAATAATGTGATGAGACAACTGAAAATTTTTCTCATTGTGGGGGGGGGGAATATACTGGGGATTTATAGAATGTTGTTGAAATTTTTGAAATTGTGTTTTGATTTAATTATGATATTAGTATTACATAAATTGTTTTTTTTTAACTGAGGATGTTTTGATGCACCATGAAGATGTATAACAAATTTTGTTCATCTATGGAGTCAATTTTATTGCTGATTTTGACATAAGAACTGATGATGTCATGATGTTTTGAATTTTGTTGTATTTTAATTAATTAAGGAAGGTTTTTGATGTTGCTGTTTTTATAATTAATTAAGTTGATTTTTGCTACTATTATATTTTTGATGATTAATTTTAATTGCCCAGGGAGTTTTCTGTTCTAAATTTAAATTGCCCAGGAAGAAAAAACATCCCCAAAAAAACATAATACTTTTTACATTAGGAAAATTAACTTAATGACATTAAGATTTATGACTTTGTAACCGAATTGGCCTGGATGAAGGTTCCCAGCCAGAAAACGTCCAGGTTTTTTCCCTTTACACAGCCCTACGTCCCGCCTAGGAGTGTGTACCCTAAGTGCCACTCATCACACATGACAGGATTTTGTCCTTGTCATGATTCAATTTGCGACTGGTGTGTGTTGACATGGAATGTCACCCACCAACAGCACGTCTTCTGCTGGAGAAGACAAAAACCCTACACAAACAGACACAAACAAGAGTCACACACCTGTTTTAAACAGAATGTATACACTATTGTAAACACTATATTGTTTTGATCTTACTTTTGCCATATAATGAGTGATTTTCATTATGAAACCTTTTTTACTTGTGAGATTATAAGTTACTGAGTGATATTTGAGAAATACCATGATGAAAGTTTGTTATAATATTATTTTTTGGAATAGATTGAAATTGTCGACATGTGATATATTTTGTATTTTGATGAACCAACGAAGAATAACAAATGAAGTGAAATTTTGTAATTAAATCAGATTATGATGTTTTCTAACAAGAGATCTCAATACAGTGTACATTGTTATCAAACCTAGGTTCCCTTTTTGATTTTTATCTACTTTTTTACTGTATTACATATTATACTACTACTGATTGTGTTAAGAACTCAAGGACATTACCCAATACTGTTGGACTGTGCTATAAGAGAAACTATTTTTAAACTCATCTGTTTTGTTTTCACCATATATTAGTGATATTTTGATATTATGTTTTTTTTATCTCTTATTATACTCATACTGTTAATGTTATTTTTGGGAGCTCCTAAGATTGTTTAACCCAAAGTGTTTTCTATAACAAATATATTATTATTAGTAACATATGTTATTCATCTTCAACCATATATTCCTAAGTTCCTGTTCTTTTTATAATTGTTTTATAATGTGTTTAATTTTCAGGAAAGATTTTTGTGATTTAGGTAATTGTGTAAAAGACTTTAATCATTTTATAGCACCATCATAGGGTGATTTTTACTACTTTTGAATTTTTGTCAGTTATTATAACATTGTTATTTTGTCAGGGAGCCACCTGCTCTGACTGAATTAAGTAACTTAAATTTATTATTTTTTGGGATAATTAATTAGATGTTTTTTTCAAAATTTTAGGGTCCTCTGAGGACTTGCTGGTCAGGAAGGGCCCTCCTGCCTGTGCAAGCCTTCAGAGGGAGGGGGAAAGTTGTCAGGATTTAAAATATAGAGTAATTTAAGAGATTTTAA
>CM063501.1:125263166-125275666 GCA_032207245.1 Pardosa pseudoannulata
CAAATTTTATGGACTTCTTTAAAAGATGGAAACTGAGGCAGGAGAAACTAGTAAACATAACTACTCATAATTTAACTAACTCAAGGACTAAAAAACTTTTTAATTAAAAGGGAATTAAAATTTGAAGAATTCAAGAATAAATAGTGCTGAATAAAAGGTCAATTATACAAGTTTAGTGAGAAGGAGTCTCCATATAAATTTAAGAAGTAGTGTGTTAGTATCATGTACGAAAAAAGGAGGTATGATTTACGTAGTGTACTTCCGAAGTAAGGAAATTATTAATCTCTTATTTTACACAATTTTTTTCTATTTTTTATAAATCTAAATTATCCATATCAAAATCCGTCATCACAGTTTTAAAATAAATCTTACTAAATGAGCCTGGGTAATGAGAAATGTGTTGGAGCTCCAAAACTTATAACGCTGTTAATTCGGATTACTTCTATTACCTGTTTATCCACAAAGGTTTCGGAATCTTATACATCTGATACTCGAATTGGGATAGATGTATAAAAATACATAGAAAAGAAAAAATTTACATGAAAATGCATGTCAACAGAAAAGTTTCCAAACCTCTGTCAACATAATTATGTAAAACAACACCGCACTGGAAAATCAAATCCATATATTAATTTCATCTTTTAGAGAGAACATTTGTAAGCAATTAATGTCACAAAAATTTCGTTAAAGTGGTGGCAATTAATAGTACATTCTACCAAAAGACAAACGCTCTTCAATCTAGAAAATATCTTTACAATAGAGTACCCGATGCTGTCATTGCTCATAAACATCCCCGAGAAAAATAAGTCCAATTAACAGTTCTTGACACATTTCTTTCAGGATTTTAACGAATTGGTTATACTTTTATGGCCCATCACCCCGGAGCTATATCTTTTTCAACCGCAGGTGTCTCATCCAATCACCGACAAATAGTTTACAGAACAACTGATTGAACAAATTCCGATCTTAATATAAGAGATATATTTTCTAGTTCTTCTTCACTTAATGCACAGTAATATTATCTGAAAAAATAAAAGAAATTTGAATACTTTTAAAATTCCAAAACAAAGAGTAATTTTCTAAATACATTTACTTCGAAATAATTTGTTTTCTTTATCATAAGAGATATTACTACTAGATTTTAACTAAATGATATGCCTATGTATTATTTTTGAAGCGGAGTTCCTAGTACATACATCTATAATAGTAATACTGTATATCGTATGTATGTTGTATATAAGGAAATCTTTTATACATTTATATATAACATATAAAAAATTTTGACCTAAGTTCCTCTTATTTATTTTTCTCGAGTTTAGTTAGAAATTTTTATCATCATCAACCTTGGCACGACAGTCCTTTGTGGGCTTTAGCCTTACTATTAGGTATGTTGCCAAAAGGCAACCCAGGGCATTTAAGGGTTAAATATTATCGTAAATATTCGAGGAAGGTAATAAAGGAAAAAATAGCTAAATCATAATTATCCATTTTTGTGTTAAAATTTGTGAAGTCACATATTTTGTTGTTCCACATAGATTAATTTTAATTAACATTTGTTTAATGTACTATTAGATAAATGGTTGATAATATTCAAAGGTAAAGTACTATTGAGAGTTATATTGAAGTATTTCAGTTATTCATAAAAGAAAAAAAATATTTATATTTTGAAAAAAAATATTTAAAGTGGTTATTATAATAATAGTAGAACATTTTTTACTCAAAATTATATTACTTAAAACTGCATAATATAAGGAATCAATTTTTTCTTCTCGTTTTTAAATTTTTCTCATCGTTAAATATTCAATTAGGTGAGAAATTGAAATTTCAGACATATTTCGCGCTGTTGAATGTACACTGTAGACTTAAATAATGTCCAAATGTTGGTGTAAACATAAATTTCACTTTAATAATCAGTATAGTAATGGTATCAATCTCCTCGGCATCTCCCAAATTTCAACTCTTACTGAAATATTCTTAATTTGCATACTGTGAAACGGAGGATAAGGATGAATTCCTATAAAGCAGAAAAAACGCAATAGATACGCGTAGGATGACAGCTATAACGAAACGTCTTTCGCATTTCAAATAAAGTTCAACACCAATTTAAGCCCCATTGCGCCTCCAATTTCCCTCAATGATCTAACATAGTCATGACAGGGATAGGGTTTAAAAAATAATCCGTAAAAGGAGAATAAAACCAGACTGAAATTTTTTTTCCTGTGTGTACTATTTATTTTTTCATTTCATTTATATTTAATTTCATTTTACTTACTCCTGTGAATCTACTGTAATGATTAAAAAGTGATCTTGAAGTATATAATTATTTGAAAAAATTTACACCAACATTATCGCAAATGAATATAGTTAAAACTTATATCTGAGTATGTTTCTGAACTACAATAAACAGAAGTACAATTATAATTCTGGATAATACGTATGACATGTTTATATATGTTATAAATACTGCGTAATTCCTTAACAAAAGATGTTGTTGTTGTCGCTAATACCACTTAGTCAAACCAAGCACAATTGAGTCGGAAGCTACTCGTATTAAGGTAAAGGGGTGCGCTTTTCGTTTTGACGAGCACCTCACGGGGGAAAGTACCGTTTATGCTGAAGTGGATCCTCGTAATTTTGAAGCAGGGGTTAAGGAGAAGACCTATAGACTTTCCCTGCCACCCGAAGAGGTAATGATTAAAAACTTTCAGGACATTGTGACCACGAACATATTTTACGTGCCTCAATCACCTTTAACGAAGATGGCAGATCTTAGGCTGGCTCGGACTCCGAACCCGCAACTCTCCAGTTACGACAGCGTTTCTTTTGCCGACTGAGTTACCGAACAATTCTGAACACATACTATAAACTTCTATAAGATAAAATTCGAATCCGTGATCTCCAGCAGCGCCTTACCATTTGTTCGGTTGGTTACATAGGAAAATACAGATAATTTCTCAATGCTTATGGTGCTACGATAGTGTGGTATTGCCACATTCTATTTAAAAGGGAATGATTGTAGAATTATTATTGTAGAATTATTGTTGTAGAATTATTGATGTTATTAAATATTACATTTCTCCTTTACGCCGCAATAACCTTTCACCTGTTCTTTGGTGGAACTATATGGCGGCAGGCACAATTCAGTGTATTCATATGGTATGCTCTATAATTTTAGAACAGAGGTGAATGCAAATTGACGAATAGAAAAGAGTCCTATCAATTGATTAGCTTAAAAGAATTTTATTTATTTTCTATTCCTTGCCGACTTTGTCAGAAAAATACTCGCCCCTCGACAAGACAAAAAATAAAAAAATGGCTAAAAAAGATGCCTTTTTTTCCGAAAAATGATGCGGGTCACCTCTCTACCAAATTTGGCCAAAATGATGCCCACTCAACACCGCGCATGGCTAGGTAAGTGGAAAAATCCCGCCAGCGGGAACCCAAGACGATCGCCAAAACGTAACGTGAGTAGGAAGAACAGCCTAGGAATCTTATGGCGCCAAGCAAAGCTCAAGCTGGACAAATGGTGAAAGATGGGGAGAGCACAACAGCAACCCAAGGATGGTCAGTGCGGGAAGATTCAAGGTGACTTGGACATGGAATGCCCCATTCCATAAAATAAGGGGTCTGGAAGCCGGCAATTACTGGCATTCCCTTTTAAATAGAATGTGGCAATACCACAGATAGATAAATATCAGATGTGGCTACAACATAACTTCCTTGTACGCTTAATTTATTACACATTTTTAAAAAGAACTGATTTTATGATGCGGTATCAGGATTTTATTTTATATGGTACCTTCGAATTTCAAAAATAGTTTCTTTCCCAACATAACGGTGTTGTTGAAGTAGAGATTAAGTAGTGTTATGTAGTAGCGTTTCAAACGTTAATACCCGTTACATTGAGCTTTTTTAATTTTATAAATATTTAAGTATAAACAGAAGTATTCACGATTAAAATATTACCATTACTTCATACCAGGAGTGGACTTTAAAAGCATTTTTCTAACTACTTAAAATCAGTTTTTTAATTGAAAATAAATTTGTCATTGTTGGATGTTGTAGTCAACCACCTTTATCGTTAATAGTCGTTATGCTTTCGTAATATAGGGTGCAGTTTGCTATAATAAAAAGTGGTGAATAATTGAATGATACAACATTTTTACGTAGAATTTTTAACTTTATACAATTAATTGCTTTTGAGTTGTATGAGGTACGTACATTTACAGACTTGAAGTCGAAAATAGTCAAAATGCATTAAAGGATGATTAAAATGGATATTTAAAAATTTAAATTTATAACTTATATGTACGCATATACCGACCTAAGGTCTAACTAGTCAAAATAGTTATTCATATTAAAATCTGAAGATCGAAAATGCCCACGATTACGATAAATCCTTTTCAATATACAAGGAAGTAAAAAACGTAAAAAGAAACAGATAAACGTAAATTATATGTTTATTTTAGGCTGAAATTGTAGATGTCTGCCTAATTTTGGATCCAAATTAATTTAGGTTTACAGCTAGAGACACTGTAGAAATATAAGCTGCGTAATTAATAGTATGAATTTTGATATAATTGAAACATTATAGTCTTTTATTATGCTACATGAGGACTTATCATACCTAGACGAACTAATCCGATCCATACGATCAGACCATATGAAGAATGTTTAAATTATAAGTTAACATTAAGGTAAAGAATTGAGCAATAAAACCAGTAGGGTGGATACAACCTTAAGGGTATCCACAACATATTAATAGAGAAAACAAAATTATTCAGAATGTGTTATTTATTATAATTCCTTATTATTTTCTGAATTTTGAAATGCACAATAAAACGAATGGGGAAGATATATTAAGATTATTTTATGCTATTCACTCGTTTATGATATTGTTTCTAGTTTAGTTTTATAGGACAGATATATTTAAATTAATTAGTAAATAAGTGATTTTTGGTACCATAATTATTGCGCACGAATCCTACAGTTGAAATGTGCTGATGTTTACAATCAGCTTTAAGCTGTACATTTCAATTTTATCAGCATTTGTGTTTCAAAAGTGTAACAAAAATTACAGTTCAATTTAATCAAAGCTAAATCTTTCGGAAGACTGCCAAGGAAGTTAAATTTATATTACAGTTAAGACATTTGCGACGTCGTGAAAAGAAACTACGATTATTTTAAACAGGTCTTTCGTCCAACTGACTAAACATATATGATTTTCTATTATAACACAAAACATTCGTCGGATGAATAGTAGATTTCAAATACCTTAACAAAAAAAAAGGAAAAAAAAGCTGAGCACATACCACAAACTTTGCCATTTTCTGAGAGGAATTTTGTTGTTTCACCTATATATCTCAAAGTTTGTTTTAAAATTAAGTTCAGACAGAATTTCCGCATAATAAGTTAGGTTTGTTAAAATAGATTTTCTCTTATGTTCTGAACTGTGAAAGTCAATTTAAAGAATAAAAGTACAGTTTAAAGACCCTCTCCAAGTACAAACACTGTGCGACAAACTTCTTTTAACTCCATTCACGGCAATATCCAATCATCTTTCCTTCCATAAAACTAATCAAAACAAAGAAAAACAGAACGATAGAAAGTAACATTCGCAAAAAATTCTAAATCTCCGGACTTTCATACATTCTAAGTTTATCCTATTTGACATACTTTCTCGAGATATTGCATCCGCTTTGAAAGATTTAGCTGAGTTCCATCTTATATTGGATTTTTTTTTAGATTTCAGTAAATTAAATTTCTATTCCTTTAGGTTCACTTTATTCGCCCCCTATTTCCAGTAATTTTGGTTTCCGTTTAAAATTTTGGTATATAAAAATAAAACACATGCATCTTGAAAGAAATTAGGATTGCCTTAATTTGTCCTTTTATTCAACTCCTCTTCTTAGCCCACTCTCCTGTTTCTAATCATGGATCTTGTTGGTGCTTCAACCACATTTAGCGAAATTGGCGTGCTTGCAGCTTGCGTGCGTGGCGTGCTTGCAGCGTGGCGTTTGAAATCTGGCGAGGGGATCGTAACTCAACAAATTGATTCTTAATCAAAAACAACATTTTGAGGAAAAATTTTTCAAAATTTGATTATTTTAAATACTTTTAATAATAAATTTTTAGATACTTGGTAAATTCTTTTTCCAATTTTTAAGTAAATCGACCGATCTTTGCAGAACACGTTAGATACTTATTTTTTATTTCAATTTTTCAAGTAAATCGACCGATCTTTGCAGAACACGTATTTTGAGTGGAGGTTGAAGAGGAGTTGTAAAATTGAAATTTTTTTTTCAAATCTCTTATATACGGTATTCTTTTATAAGTCTTCGATGGTACAAACGTTGTAGTAAAAAATATTGTTTAGTAAAATATTTTTTTCTTCTCTGTAAGAAAATATGTTTTGAAGTAAAAGAAAAATTTACTTTCTATCAGCTTAATATTTTTCCACTTTCGAAAACATTTTCTGACTTTTTTCATAATTACCGAGAGTTAGAAATATAAAAATTTGCAACATCCTAAGTAGATGAGATAAGGAATCATGCAAACAATTTTAATTTTGAAATTAAATTTTTAGTCATACATTTTTCATACCAAACAATTTACCAATTTTCATGTGCTAAATATATGCTTGTTTATCTTTTGGTTGGTTTGGAATGCTACGGTCTACTGTTTTGCAACACGTGGACTAATAAAACTGAGACCTACATCTTAAAGCCGATTCCGAACGGCTACGAACATCCATGCCACAGAGGGATTCGAACTCGTGTTCCGAAGGCCATCACCCTAACCAATCGGCATCATTAGGGTGTTTATCTTTTGGAAAACATAGTTCACTTTAAATTTCTTTTAGCGAGTACTACAGTAAAGTAGTATTTTTTTTTATAATCTACTTAAAAAATATGTAGAAAAATAAAATATTTTTTAACATTTCATTTAATTAAACCTTAACATTTAAGTTTTTAAATATATTTTTCCAACTATTAATTTAAGCTTTGAAATATGAGTAAAATCCAGACCAAACATTGAGTAAAATTTCAGACTGCTAAAATTTATACTTTTTTTAATTTATGTGTATGCATTTATTGACACTTAAAAATAAAAAAAGTATATTTTTTTACTAAATACGAGGGTGAGTATATGTAATGGAAACTATTTTTTTCTTGTAGATATCAGCAATTACATATATGTGTTGTGTGTAAGTTCTGTAGCATAGTGTGTATAAAAACAGAGGCTCCGTGATTAGTAGCGCAGCGAGAGCTGTTTAAAATCAGTCAGTTATAATTTTGTCTATATATATAAAAATGATTTGTGTGTGTCTGTCTGTCTGTCTGTCTGTACTCAATAGACTCAAAAACTATGCATCCAATCGCCGTGAAAATTTGGGAAATGTTTAGGTATATCCCTGGGAAGGTTTTTGTAAATTTTCAACGTTCGAAATTCATTCCTTCCCCCTTTTTCGAGCATTTCATGTCATTATTCCAAGCATTATTTTCCCCGGTTAAACGCAAACGATTAAGTTTTTAATTTATCGCATCATATCTAAGGGAAAGAAGCAATATTTCTAGCAATGTGACGTCATCCCAAGTAATTGTTTTAAACGCAGTTTTCCACGGTTAAAAGCAGGAGATTAAAATGTTCAATTCATCACATAATAAATAGGCGAAAATGATATTTTTCTATCATTATGACGTCATTCATTTAAATATTTCATTTATTCATTTCTTATTTTATATTATTTAAAATCGTCTGCTTAGTATCTATTCGATTTGAACTGAAATTTGAGATATAAAGTGATTCACTTTCATTTCTATGTGACGCAAATTATAGCATTTTTATATGAGAACTAATTTTAAATTTAATTCTTGGTTCATTTTTATGTTACAATGAAATGCATATCAACAATATTCTAAGTACAAAAAGTACAAATTTCAGTGACTCTCATGGCCAAATAAAACCTATCATTTTATATAGTTATCTTCATATTCATATGGTTGTCGATATGAATGTGTGTTTCTGTTTCATACAAAACTATGTGGTTTGTCATAAATTTCCTTAATTTTGGAAAACATTTATTACTACCAACAAAATTAGCACTGTTGCTGTCAAAACCTGTGCTTCCTATTCTATCACGTAATATGGCAAGATCTGTTAACTTTGCTAATCAACGTACAGTAGTAATACAGTAATGCAATTTAGGGTTAAGCTTATATTTTACAATAAAAAAAGTTTGAGCAAATTTAATATAAGACAAATTCGATTATAAAAACTGAATAATGTTATAATACGCTTATGATAGAAATATATAAACATGCCAATGACTCGAACTGAACTGTGACAAATTTAGAGAGTTATTCACGAAAAATAAATCTTTGTTTAAAAGTAATATATTAAGTTCACCGTAAGCAAAACACTAGTATTTAATAATATTAAATTTTATTGTGGCCTTTGAAAAATATAATAAAAAATATTTTTACATTCTTTTTTTTTTGTTTGTGTGTTGCGAGATTTAGAGAGAATTTATTTGTGAAACGCTTTGTACAGCAGGAAAATAATTCTTTCTTAAAAGATTAAATACTCCAGGAGAGCAATGAATAATTACCCTTAAAATTTGTAATTTATAAATAGCTAAACAATTTATAAGTATGTTTTAGGTAAGTATTTTCCATGAGATAAGGAAGAAAATCGTTTGATTCTTCTATGTAAAGCTAATTCAAAAAAGTATATTTCAAAGAGAATAAATTAATTGTAGTTATACATCTATTTATAGTCTAAAGTGAAAAAAAGGAAAAAAATTAATGTGTTTAAAACAGAGAAAAAAATTAACTTTGACTGTCCTTAAATTAAATCAGTCAGTTTTGTTATGCGAGATGGAAATAACCGTGTTGAGTATTACATCAAAATGCCCTTCTAAGAGACAAATGCGATGGATGTCAAATCAATTAAAAATAATTGAATACTTATCATTTATGATTTTTTTTGTCAGAGTATCAATAGTCATATTTATTTACTGTGTTTTATTTTTTTTATTAATTTTTTTTTGTTTTTGTTGTACCTTTATTTTATTACTTATAATTGATTCATTGTTTCTTACCTGTAGTTCTTCTTGTGTTTATTCTATCATATATGTCACATTTTCCAACCGGATTAGTATCTTAAAGAAACAAAATAGTTTCCATGACTTTTGCTCGAATCGTTTTATTATTTTTATTTTACGCATTATACAAAACCTGTATGAAAATTTAACAACTGTATCTTATTCATAAAGATTTAGCACTAAAAATAGTTTTTAAATAAATATAAAATTCTTTAGAAAAATAAATCACCCAGACGAAAGGCAATACTGTAATACTACTTCACTTTATTCACTTACTTCCAGGTAAATTCCATTTTAAAAATCCCCTATATAATAATAGCCTAAGGTGTCTGTCGGCAAATTTTTGAAGCGGTTGTGCCTGGAACGGATACAGGCATCCATATTGAATTTTTTATGAGTTAGGGTTAGCAAAATTCAAAGCGAGTTCAAAATCTAAGCCACCCCCCTTTTTTTTAGCGTTTAATGCTATTATTTCATGCCTTATTTCCCCCGTTAAAAGCAGGCGATTAAATTTATCATTTTCGATACCATTCATATATACCACCAAATAATCACTGTCCTGTTTGGGTTTCGAAATCAGAAGTGTGATACTGAAGAATGTTCTCAATGGCGTTAATTAATTGCTCAAAACAGACGCCCTTTTAATATAAAACACTTTTTATTATATTTACGTATGCGATAAATGCACAGAAAATGTCACATAGAAGAATTTATGGCGTAAATAATATTAACATATTAAAGCACAAAGACAACTCAAGAGCCATTTTTCTCGCATACGAAAGAACAGCCATGTTTTCACTAAACAAAATCGTTCGTTGCCACTCGCAACTTACAGAGAAAAAATAAAATAAAAAAGATAATATGTGGGTAGAACATCAATTTTAACAGACGATTTGACATTCTCCCACCTAAGTTAACTTTTATCTTAAAATTTAACTTACAACTAACTACACAACAATAACAATAACATAATAGTAACAGTTCACAAGTCTAGTCCCCTATATAATAATAGACTAAGTTATCATTCTGTCCGTCTGTCCACGAATTTTTGAAGCGGTTGGACCTGGAATGGAAATAGGCTCCATATTGAATTCTTAATGAGTTAGGGTTAGCAAAATTTAAAGCGAGTAAAGTTTATTTTCTCCTTAACTATCGATCTGATTCTAAAATAAATTGGTATAAATAAGCTTCATATCACAGCAAAAATATTGAAATTTACTCCTTCCCCCCTTTTCGAGAGTTTAATGCGATTATTTCAAGCCCCATTTTCCCCCGATTAAGAGCAGGCGATTAAATTTATCAATTTATTATAGAATAAATAGATGAAAAAAACATTTTTCTATCATTATGACGGCATTCCTTTAACCATCTCATTTAATCATTTCTTATTTTAAATTATTTAAATATCGTCTGCATTATTTTCACACGTTTTATCACTGAACTTATATATAACGTAATTAATTTTCTTTTATATTTCTCTTAAATAATAGATTAGGTACGTATGTGATAATTTAAAATTCAATCAACGATTATTTTTTGCTGCAAGATAATTCTCAGCCAAAAAAAACCACATTTTTTTTACCTGCCTCATAGGGTAGTTTACGATTCTGGAAAATTAAAAATTTTACTGATCCCGTCATATGACGGGCTATATGCTAGTTTAGTAAATAAAAATAAATCGAATGGATTTGGAAAGAATAAAGGATCATTTTAATTTGTTTCTTGTATATGGTAATCTTTTAAGTAGAATATTTGATGTTAGAAAGGCTGTTGTAAAAAATCCCTGAATATTGTGTAGAAAAATTCTTTTTTATCTGTCTAGTAAAATATTTGCTGTAAAAGAAAAGCTTTCTTTGTATCAGTTTTATACTTCCTTCAAAAACATTTTATTTTCTTTTTCTATTTATTCAAAAGATATAATATAAAAATTTTCCTCAATTTAAGTAGATGAGTACAGAAATTTATGAGTAAAAGAGTTTTTTCTACGTTATTTTTATCCTAAGCAATGTACATAAAATTTCTTTTACCTGAAATTGTTAGTGAGACTTTTAAAAAACTCAAAACAATTTTAATTGTTTTTTCAAGTGCTACAGTAAACATAGCATTACTTTGTATTTTAGAATCCATTTAAAATAAAAAATAAAATATGTTTGAACATTTCATTTAATTAAAATAAACATTTGAGTTTTAAAATTATCTTTTTCAAGTATTAACATTATTGCTCGGAAAATTTGAGATGTAATAAAAATCTTCAAAACAAAACCTGGTTTAATTTTAGACATATTTAAAATTTATAGTTTTATAAAAAAAATTATACATTCTTGAAAATATTAACATCTAAAAATTAAACAGGCTTTGATTATTAACTATATACTGAGTTTTCCTTAGATATTATAGAAACACATATATAAAAATTTAACACTGTAACTTAAATATGAAAGAATACCATTAAAATCAGATTTGAGATAATATAAATTCTCTCAGGATACTAAATCACACAACTGAGAGCAAATCGATTAATATATATTTCTCCTCCTACAAAAACATTTGACATTTTTTTCATATTTTTCCAAAAGTTATAAACATAAAAATTTGAATCAATTTCTGTAGATGAGATACAGAAATATGTAAAAAAAATTTTAAATTTGATTTTTATCATATAATTTTTAATCTAAACAATTTAGCACTCAAATTTGTTGGGTTGAAAATTTGTTTTTAAGCTTTAAAAAACATAGAATAGTTTAAATTATTTTATCGAATACTAGAAAAATATAGTAATTGTTACGTTGTTACAATGCTATTCATGTCCACACATGTAGTTATCTTTCGCTTTCGTCTGTGTATGTCATATTTTCCAACCGGACTGGTATCTCCAAGAAAAAAAAAATAGTTGCCATGACTTTTGCCTATCTCTTGTATACACTCAATTTATTTTACAAATTATACAAAACCTTTATGAAATTTAACAACTGTATCTTATTCAGAAAAGAATAGCACTAAAAATAGTTGTTAAATAAATATAAAAACTCACTTAGAAGAATAAATCACTTAGACGAAAGGCAAATACTGTAATACTACCTCACTTTACTCACCACATCTTCCTGTAAATTCCATTTTAAAAGTTTAAAAAATAAAATTTAAAAGAATGGATTTGAAAGGAATAAAGGTTCATCCTAATTTGTTCTTTATATGGTAGTCTTTTAAGTAGAATACTCTGATGTTAGAAAGGCTGTTGTAAAAAAAATCCCTGAATACTGTATAGAAAAATTCTTTTTTATCTGTCTAATAAAATTTTTTCTGTAAAAGAAAAGCTTTGTATCAGTTTTACATTTCCCCTCATTCAAAAACATTTTATGATTTCTTTTTCATATTTATTCAAAATATAACATAAAAT
>CM063501.1:125280666-125315666 GCA_032207245.1 Pardosa pseudoannulata
TAAGGTCAAAGAGAATACATTTTTTCAATCTCTTCTCGAGTCCTTAAAAATAATCGAAACTTTTTTGGGTAGTATGCGAATTACATATCGAACTGTGTTATGTATCACATTATTAAACTCTTAAATTTACAAAATTTTTTAACAGAAATTTAATTTTACTCCTTTCAGTAAAATCTTACTATTCCGTAAATATTTTTTAGAATATCCATATTTGAATAGATATTTGCTATTTATAGAAGTAATTAATATAATGAGAATATTTCAATAGCTTTATTAGTTTATAAAACTAGAAGTTTGTTTCTTTTTTACCTTCGAGCTTCTTTTTTTTTGCATGATTTTTCAAACACTTTTAAAAGCCAAAAATGACTGTATATTTTTACTTCACTACAAGTTTTTAATTTTATGGAAATATTAAATCAGAATATGCTTTAAAAAGCTTCAAATATTTTTATGAATGGTAATATTTAAGTTTATAGAAACCGAAATGAAAACGTGTTTACACTATATTGTCACACGCTAATTCTATAATAATCCTTAAACTTCGAAATACTTACGAGGGATAAACATTTATCATGGGAACTATTTTTTTTCTTCTAGGTATGTGAACAGATCACAAAAGTATATGTGTCCTAGGGAGGTTTTGCAGACAGTGTTGTAACGACGTGATTTAACGGTGTGTCGTTCCTTTGAGAAATGAACTTCGCTTATGCGGATACAAAGGGGTTGTTTTCCCCGGCACCACGATGTCTAGACTTTTGTGTCTTTCGGTTGTGAAACAACAGACCAGACAACCGAACGCCCAGACTGTCAGCCAGTAATATCTCCATCGGAACTACAAAGGAATGCGGCGACATTAGATCTTCGCCATCGCGAATTCCAGAGACTCCTGGGTTTGCGGCTGTTGATTGTCTACCTCAGACCAATCAGTTGGTTGAAGTTGAGGTCATCGCCAGATGATCCAATAATGAAATTGTAGTTGAGGCCCCCTCTCTTAGAGGCCCCTTCCCTAAAAAAGAGACGAGAGAAGATTTTTTTAGTATAATTAGTTAGCTAGCAACAAGCTTATTTGTAGATCTCCTTGACCAGTCTGTCTATCGGAGAGTTTCTTTAGCTATAATCTGACCTTGGGATCACTTCTTTAGGAGTTAGCTAGCAGTCAGCTAACTCGGAGGTTGTCTTATCCAGTCTCTCCACCGGAGAGTTTTTCTTAGCGAAGATCCCACCTTGGGATCTATCTCTTTCTTATATTGATGACGATACCCTGTGCCTTAGGTTTTCTTTTAATTCGATGATCTTAAGGATTGAACGTGTATTCCTCTTAGGAATTCGGACTTTATCTCCTTCGAAGATACCTATTGCTACTTCAAACTCTCGTCTAATTGTACTGTCTACATAATTATTACCGAGAACTTTTACGCGAAGCTACCGAATTGTTTTCTTCCGACGGTTACTAAACGATTCGGCAGGGACCTTTTGTGTAAGTCTCTATTTAGGCCTACGTCTAGTGTTTCACATGCTTGTGAACTGTATTTGTATTGTGTATATAGAAACGTGTATATAGCCGTGAGGTGTAAATAAATCATATATTCCAGAAACACCTGCTTCTTCACTGCGTCACCTGAAACATGGACCGGATACGTTACAGTGTGTATGCAGAACAACAGTTGGTTCTGTAAAATTTGGTAGTAGCGCAACGAGGGCTGTGAAGTCAGTCAGTTGGTGAGTGTCATGCGATTTTCTTTCTCTGCAATTTAATGAATTTTATGATAACCAAAACCTATTTTCAGATGCTGTTAAAATATATACTGTATAAAAAACTTACTGACACTTTCTTGAAAATATTTGCACCTAAAAATAAAAAAGCACCTATTGTTAATTATGCACTCAATTTTATATTTTAAAATTTATTTAACACCAGTATAAAAATTTATCACCTCTATCTTAAATACAAAACTGTGATTAACACTAAAAATAATTTTGAATTAAATATAAAATTCAGAAATTAAAGCACCCAGGCTAAAGGCAAAGCAACTAGTATGATACTGAGTTAAAAAATATGAACCTTTTTATTTTCATCGCCAGAATTTAAGTAATATTTGCTGCTGTGGTGGTGTAAAACACTACTGTTGTTATTTCAAAGCATTTTATAACCAAAGTTTAAGTTATATCGTCTTTAATTATAGTAAAATACCACTGATCTATATTACAACATTCAATTATTAAACAAAAGACCAGGAAATATGCTAAAAAAATATTTTTAAAAAATTAAAAATTAAAAGAAGCATTCCACGTGCTACGCCTGAAAATAAATTTGCCAATGTCCAAGAGAACACTGCATTCTTTTTTTTCCTTCTTTCTACTCAGGCAACCCTATACTTTTTCCATTATCCTGTGTTGATGCGTCCGTTGTTCCATTGTCCTTTTTACAATGCGTCCTTTTCCGGCTATGTCCAGAAGGACTGGAACTCCAAGGATGGTCCTGAATTGCCTCCTGGAGACCAATCAGAACTCTCCAAAATTTGGTGAAGTTTAAGTGCAATCGTTTTCACTGGCCACACCACACTCTCCTGGAATCGCGATAAAAAAACCTGGGCATTCAACCCACAACGTGTGAATGCGGCGAGCAAATTAGTTTCGCAAACCTTATGTCAAATATCTCTCACAGTTGCGAAACCCGAAACCTTCAAAAGTCAAAATTAAAGAATTATGGAGTCTTACAGTTCAAAAAACGGAAAGAATGTTATAGAGAAAAGATTTTTTTACAATTTCTTCTCGGGACTTCATATCTAATTATGTTGATATTTTTTCCTTTTAGTTTAGAAATTACATACTGTTAGGGCATTTTTAGTCATACATCACATAAAACTGTACATCAAATTACATTCCGTTAAAAAGATGGTACATTGTGCATCGCGATCTACAAGCATATAAAGCATTAGATGTGTATATCATAAGACAGGTAAAAGGTTAATTGGATCTTCTAGGCTAGATTACAACAATCAGTTTTCCAGTTAAAATACTTCTCAATATCTTTCTCTCAATTCTAAGAGCCTTCTCATCTTTTTGGTAACTGCATACGTTTATGATAGAACATTTTATCATCCTGCTTAAATAAAATATTGCAAAGCTTTCACATTCTATAAAGGTTATTCTAGAAAAGGAATTAAAATTTTGAAGATATTATTAAAATATAAACATTTTATGTAAAATTATTTGCTTTGGGACTATATCGTTCTGCACTTTGATAAAATTAGTATTTTAATTTTTCATTTTAGAAAAAAAGATGGGTATTGAGCCTATTTTGAGAAATTATATTTTTATGCTTCTGGCTTTGATCTTTAATTAAGTATAATAGTAAATAAAATGTTACTAAACAGAGCCATGAAAGGAAAGTATCTCTCGAGCTTTTCTAAAAATGTGTTTTATCAATAAGTAATTATGTTCGTAAAAAGTTTAAAGTTCAAAAATAAGTAAAATTTTATATAAATATTTCTTTTGTAATATAACATTTAATAAACAATATGAAATTATTTTATAAATATTATTTGAATACCTGTTTCTAAAAAACTTATTATTCCTTAACTATTTATTAATTAACTTCTTATTATTTCTTAACTATTTATTAATTAACTTTTATTTATTAATTTTTTGAACTCATGTTTTATCAAGAAATTAGATACTAAACATAATTAAGTATAAATTATCTCACTTCAAAGTGTTTGCATATTTATAAATATAAGTTATATTCAATGCTTTTATAAGCATAAAAATATTTTTATCAAAATGTACCTATACACCACCATGCATTTAGAAAACCATTTATGGTAAGCACTTAAACTATAACAATTAAAAACTTATAGTCTATAAGTAATTTCATTCTTGAGAAATTTTTCTTCATTAAAAATAATGAGGTTCGAGATTGAAAGTTTTAACATTATCTAAAATGCCTCAGTCCTCTTAAAATATTAATTACAAAAACTACTTTCACCTCATTAGAATTTTAATCTTACTTTTAATTATTTAGCTATATAAAAGTTATTATATAACGTTAATAAAGTACTTTCTTTAGACTGAGATGTTAAAATTAAAATATCAAATAATAATATAGTAATCCTACACTTAATCTTACAATAATAAACTTTCCCATGGAAATATTGTTTTATATTTTTAATCATAATTACTATAAGATTTTTTATTAGCATTATTTTAAAATTAGTAAATATTATTTTAACTATAACTGTAGAAAAAATTTAATCCATGACTTTATTAAATTGAAAATATATGCTGCGCATTCAATGTATAAGTTAAAATAGAGAGTTTAACCAACGATGGTATTTCGAATGAATGAGTCATGATATATAGAATTTTATATAATAATATTTTGAATTTTTAAAATGTTTATAAATATGAATGCTTTTAGTTAATCTGTAAATAGACCAAAATCTTCAGTTCATGAACTAGATGTAAATAATTGCAATGAAAAATTGTAATTATAACCAGAATTATAACTAATTTGTTATATGTCTAATAATAAAAATAATTTCTAAATTATATAATTATTGATTTCAGCATTGAAATTTAAACTGTTTTTTACAAGTGATTAATTTCTACGCGTTGATTTAATGTATATGATTTATATATTACTATTATTTGTAAATTTGCAGTTTTTTGTCAGAAAGAAACCTAAAAAGTATCTTATAGCTAAATATTGCTTTTTTAATAAGGAATGTATTACATTATGCCTCCAATAGTAAAAGGTACGAAACATTCCATAGCTTTGTTTGAAGGTTTACAGGATTCAAATTTTAAAAGGCATTTGGATAATGTGTTTTGTATTCACCCTAATCAATCAGATTTTTTTTCTGGAGAACTACGATAATTTTATTTTTAGGACGAGAACCTAATACACCGGAGATCCGAAAGCCTATTGCGAACAGCTACGAAAGACCAGGCTAACTGTAGGATTTGAAACCACGACTTTTGGTACCAAAAAAACCCTCCATACCCAATTGGCTGTTATTTTGATGAAATCTATCAGAATATCTAAGAGGAATTGTATCGTATAAATGACAAAATGCGATATCTTCTTCCTTGCAAGTCGTTAAGTATCTTACATTATGAAAAGTTTAATAGATATTAGTTTGATTCCTTTCTAATTGCATTTTTGCAAGGAGGCGCAGAACTTAGTGCAGAAGTTCTTAAATAATCTTCCTAATGACTCTCCTGGAATACGATTACAGTGCCTCATCTCGCAGTTTAAAGTCCTCGAGCAACGAAATATTAGACCGTAACACTCCAAACCAAAACAAACCAATCCGTTAAGGACCGAATATGTTCTGTCACACTATCTCGACATAAATACAAGAAAAATTCTCAAAAAGTTTCAGCACAGGTTACTTCTTTAAAGAGATCGATTACAAAGGTTTTCGAAAGCTAACTTTAAGTTTAGAATTTTAACCCTCGAATTCTGGTACTGCAAAACATACCGAGAGTGCAGCATAAACTTTGACAAAAATCTTGATTTTTAAGTACGAGCCGCATCCAGAAAGTAAGTTTCCTTATTTAAAAGAAAAAAAGAACTCACACTTTCAGGAACATATTTATTGGCAACTAGTATAGCAGTGTTTCAGCGATTTTTCAACATAGCAATCACAAGAATTGAGACACTTGTGGTATTGTGGGATCAATTTTTGTATCCCTCTGACTTAAAACTTTGCTCTTCATCGTTGCTAAAATGCTCACAGGGGAACAGGAATTTCTTGAAGTCCAATAAAACGTGAAAATCGATGGAAGCAAGATCAGGGCTCTAGAGTGTATGATCAAACAACTCCCAGCAAACTTCCGTCAAAACAGCTGCTGTGCTTTGACCCGTATGTGAGCGAGCATTCTCGTGGAGCACAACACCTGCAGTAAACATTCCATGCCTCTTGTTTTGAATGGCATGTCACAATTTCCGCAGTGTTTCAGAGAAGTCAATTAGCAGAATGCCCTTCCTGTCCCAGAACACCGTGAACATCCCTTTCCGTACCACAGCATCTGTTTGAATTTGGTTTTGACAGAAAATCCACTACGACGCCAATGCATTGACTGCTGCTTGGTTTCCGGGGTGAAGTGCGAAATCCAAGTCTCATTGCCCATGACGTTCCTGTCGAGGAACTCGTTGCCGTCATAGTAATACCGTTAAAGAAATGCCACTGCTGCTCGTAAGCGTTGAATCTTGTGTTCGGGTGTCATTTTAGGCTCATAGACCTGACGGAGTTGACGATAAATTTCAATTGGAACAATGCTTTGTGCATTCCATATCACCGACCGAACCTTGCAGGCGGTGGGAGAAGGAATTAGAGCTTCCATTTCGGACCACTGCTACCACGCTACTGGCACGAAGCGGGACCTGTCCAGCTGGCTTATGATTGATAAGTTATAGATATGTTATGCATACGCAATTGACACAGCTAATTACGTTTACTTTAAAGGGTAAAAAATCGTGAAACTTAATTCTGGATGCACCTCGTCTCTTTCAGCTTTCTGTATCTTTAAGTATCTTGATCATTTCGCAATTATTATCTGATTTTCTATCATAATATTGGGGCACTACTGCCATAATGGAATAAGGAGATATCTCCCTATGCAGATGTTATCTCTTCTGTTGCATCGTACTCCACATTTACAATATTCTCACCCAGATCTTAAATTGTTCGCACCCATTTCGTCTGGGTTATCAGAGTTTGATACCTAAGTGTTTGATACCTAAGAGTTTGATACCAGAGTGAGATACCTAATTTTTATTACTCTAACAACTGCTTCCCTAACGTGAGATCTAAAGACATGGTGACAAAATCCAAACCAGAACTTGTTAGTGACAAATTCACAAGTATTATTGGTTCTACTAGAGTTGCTGTTTTCCTTAAGACTGGATATGACAATCCTTCGCCAATAAATGATCTAGATGTTAGGAACCTGACAGTGCTAATTAAAAACTCAAGATTAAGTTTATGGGATCCTACAGGGGAAAATGTTAATTCGACATAGCAAACACTTTCACTGATATACTAGAATTCCGGAATTAATACTTTATTTGCTAGTTTAACATCTAGCTACGGAAAGTTTACAGAAAAGAAGTAACATACAGGAGCCTGAGATCGGACTGTGATTAAGATATGGAAAAGCTTGACGTTCCGAAAATATCTTCGAGAATAAAGAAATGATAATTTTAATTCAAGCGCTATTGCATTATTGACAATGCTGATCTTTTTTAACTATTACAACACTATATCGAATATTTATCTTTGAGCTTTTAGTTTGAAATTTGACTCAATTTTTCTAATTAGAACATGTCTATTAATTGTATTTTAGTCGCTATGTCTTATCAGAAATTTTATGTCTTTAAATAATACTTATATAATACTTCGTATGACAAAATCTTTCACGACTCTCAATTAACTGCTTTTAATCCCCATATGTATGATACTGTATCTTATTCCAATTTCAGGAAGATAAAACTATCTTTAAATCATATCTCCAATAAACTGTTCAATATTTTTGGTATTAAATGCATTAGAAACTAACCCGAATAATTTCATTTGTGCGTTTCAAATGTGCAGACGTAAATACCCATCTTTCTGAAATGCCTTGATAACGATACCGATTAAAATGGTAATAATTTCCCTTTAAGCTTAATTCATTTTACCAAGTTAAAAGCCGCTTTTAAAGTAGCTCTAGCAAAGTCACTTGCGTTCAGTTACTGATTGATAAATAAATTAACAATCTTCGAAGTCAAGCTGCAATATAATTTACTTTGCGATGGTTGCCGTTAATGCTGCAGGGATACACTCTTTGATCGTTAACTAGATGCATGGTTTTATACACACATGCGAGCTAATTCTATTAGTCATTAATCAGACGCTATTTTGAAACTATATCATTTAAATGAATAAAAAAAGTTTACTGGAATGAATTTATAACGCAGTCATCTGTTAAAATTAAATATATATGAGGCAGATAGTTTTAAAATTTCCAGACACTTTATTTCAAGAGAAGTAAATATGATTTGTTTACATTGTACCTAGAAAACACAGATCAGGTATATGATGAACTATTCACTCTTTGTATCACCATGTTACAGATATGAAACATACTTAAAAATTGGAGCTATATACAAAATATATTTTGTTGATTATTTCTATCTTTTCACATCAAAAGTAACACAATTTCATAGGAACTCAATCGAATGGCGACGCTAAATTCAGTTTTCATATCAAAGTTTCATTTATCATTAGATCAGATGAACAATACTATTTTTCAAAATACACTTTGGTTATATTAAATTATAAAACATACTGGAGTTATGCGACCTCAATATACTTTAGAGGTGTACCAAAGATAGCCAGAAGTACATAACCAGTGGAAGGTTTCTCATAAAGTTGTATTGATAATAATTAAATATTGAATAAAAAAAACCTTAATTTAAGTTTACTTGTAGTTTTAGTTGCAATAATAATTAAACACATTAAGCCACTATAGTAAATAAACATTTTTATACTAAAAAGAATACTTATTTTAATGGTAATTTTGTGCATTACGATTTACAACATAAATCAGAAATATTTATTTATATATAGAAAATACAACGTTTATGGTAAGCACTTTAACTATAACAATTAAAAACTTATAGTCTATAAGTAATTTCATTCTTGAGAAATCTTTCTTCATTAAAAATAATGAGGTTCGAGATTGAAACATATAACATTATCGAAAATGCCCCAGTCCTCTTAAAATATTAATTACAAAAACTACTTTCACCTCATTAGAATTTTAATCTTACTTTTAATTATTTAGCAATATAAAAATTATTATATCCCGTCAATAAAGTGTGTTCTTTAAACTGAGATATTAAAATTAAAATGACAAATAATAATATAGTAATCCTACACTTAATCTTACAATAAACTTTCCCATGTGAATATTGTTTTAATTTTTTAATCTTAACTACTAAAAGATTTTTTATGCTAGCAATGCTTTTGAAATTAGTAAATATTATTTCAACTATAACTCTAGAAAAATGTGGTTCTATATACAAAATAAGTTTTGTTGATTATTTTTATCCTCTCACACCAAAAGTAGCACAATTTCATAGGAACTAAATCAAATAGCGATAATAAATTCAGTTTTCATATCAAAATTTCATTTATTATTTGATCAGAGGGAGATTACTATTAGTCAAATACACTTTGGATATATTAAATTATAAAACATTCTGGAGTTATGCGACATCAGTTTAATTTAGAGATATACTAGAGATAGCCAGAAGTACATAACCAGTGGAAGGTTTCTCATAAAGTTAGATTAATAATAATTAAATATTGAATAAAGGACCTTAATTTAAGTTTACTAATAGTTTTAATTGAAATAATATTTAAACCATGAAGCCACAATAATAAATAAACATTTTTATACTTAAAAGAATACTTTCTCTAATTGTAATCTTCTGCATTAGGATTTACAACATTAATCAGAAATATTTATTTATATATAGAAAATACACTTGTTTGTCATTAATTTTCGTTTTCATACTTTTAATTTTTCAAAACAATTTTAAATAATATATTCTATTATTTGATACCTTTTTTATAACGGAATTATTGAAATACATAGGGTATTAAAAATCAAGAATGATTTCTCTTATGTATTTCATTTTACCCCTACAGTAAGATTGTATCCTAAAATGAAATTTCTACTATTAGTTATTTATTAATTTATATTTTTATCGTTTTAAATGCTTTGATAAATTTCAAATCTGTAACATTTAGGTTCATTTCATTTATATTTTTTAAAAACAATCGTAAACTGCTAATGAACTTATTTTGTTGGAGGTTTTATTCCGTTATAATTAACCAGACCTTTTTAATACCAAATTAGGGACACAAACTTCTATTATTACTTTTTTCTTTGTATTTTCAGTGAATGTATGTGATTGCAAATGTATTTTATAGCAAAAACTAAACTATGTCACGAGTGTTACCTCATAGCTACCGATTAAGGATCATAATATGGTGGCTCATATATCTATAATGTACGGGTTTTCGCTGCAGAAATCCGCAACAGATGATGCAAAAATAAACTCAGTTCATATTCACCCTAAAGTTTCTTTGTATTTTTTCACTCGACTACGTTTGTCTACCCTTCGTGATGTGGCAAACGACCCATTATATATATATATATATATATATATATATATATATATATAAATATATATATATATATATATATATATATATATATATATATATATATATATATATATATATATATATATATATATATATATATATATTTATATATATATATATATATATATATATATTTATATATATATATATATATATATATATATATATATATATATATATATATATATATATATATATATATATATATATATATATATATATATATATGTATATATATATATATATATATATATATATATATATATATATATATATATATATATATATATATATATATATATATATATATATATATATATATATATATATATATATATATATATATATATATATATATATATATATATATATATGTCTGATAACATATTACATTTTCAAGTAAAAATAATACTCTATGATTGCTTTAAAACATAAAAGGATTATCAGTTTTGGTTGAAATATGACTAAAGTTTTGTTTTTTCTATGTTGTCAAAAAAAGATAATTGATTGTAAAAATCTAAGAAGGAATCATAAGGAATCATAATCATATGAAATCTCTCATATAGTGATTTACTAACAATACAATTGTTTTAAAATATTATTTAAAATTTTTTGGCAACATTAATTTTTTTATGAATATGTATTTCCTTTTGGAATAGTTTTAAATGTCCTTTCCTTTTGACACTTACGAGTTACTATTTATAGTATTTAAAACACAATTTAATACATTTTGAAGCACAAATTCCACATATAATATACTTAAAAACCTGTTATATATAATTTAAGTAGTTAAGTGCATTTTTCCTATTTTAGCATATTTTTATTCTACGCAAATGTTTACACACCTAATTTTAAATAAAAAAAATTCTGTCTAAATTAAAATAGCGGTATTATGTATAATAAAGTAGATCACGTGTTAATTTCTATGAAGCGTATCTATTCATACACATATATATTTAATATTAATAAATATTTTACATTAGAAATTGATCTAATTTTTCTTATATATTTTTGCTGATAAAGTTTTAGATTATCAAGCACATCGTTTATAAATCAGATAAATTTGATTTTCAGTACCGCCTTTGTCTTGAAAGTGTATACGAATGTATTATTTTCAGATATTATTTTTCATGTAGATTTTTCTTTTTTTTTCTATGAAAATTATCTGTTCCACTACATATTCCGCTGTTTCCTTTGTCTTTAAAAGGAGCTTATTCCCTATTATTCAGAAATTTTCTCGCCTTTTGTTATAATCTCTAAAGAGATTCGGAGAATAAATTTGATTTAATGAAAGATTTTTTCACTTTTAAATATGTGTAATGATTACGCATTCACGAAGAATATTTCATTTACTTTCGTTTTCCGTGATTGTCTAGTTAAGTTCTGTTTAGTCGTCGCATGAGATGGAAGATAACAGATTAAGACAATCTTAAAATAAGCATTCACCGCCCGCGGTAAACAGTAATCTATGTTTTAAAATCTCTAAAATATAATTTAATTCGGTTACTTTTTGTTATAAATTCTTTATAATCAGTGTTCATCTATATACAGAATTTGTTGGCGGAAAATGAATAGCTATTCTGAATATACAATACCCACTTTATTTTAATTTCCTTGTTTTAAACAATTTCAGTGCATATCAAAAGAAACCAACATACAGCCTAAGTTATATATCTGTTTGAATTTATAAAGCAGTTGCACCTGAAATGGATACAGAAATCCATATTGGATCCTTAATGTGTTAGGATTATGAAAATTCAAAGCCAGTAATATTTATCTTCTCCTTAACTATCTATTCGAGTCTAAAATAAGTTGGTATAAATATGCTTCATATCACAGCAAAAAATACTGTCGCCTTTAAAACGTTCGAAATCCCCCTTTCCCCCTTTTAGAGCATTTAATACCATTATTTCCAGCCCTGTTTTCCCCAGTTAAGAGCAGGCGATTAAATTTATCATATAATAAATAAGTAAAAATAACATTTTTTTCTATCAACTTGATGTCATTCCTTTAATCAAATCATATAATCATTTATTATAAATAATTTAAATATCTTCTACATTATTTTCATACGTTTTATCACTGAACTTCCATATTACGTAAATAATTTTATTTTATATTTCGCTTAAATATTAGACAATGTAATAATTTTAAATTTAATCATGGATTATTTTTTTGTTGCGAGATAATTCTAGGCCAAAAAACAAACCATTTTTTTACCTGCCTCATAGGGTAGTTTACAATTCTGTAAAATTAAAAATTTTAATGTTCCCGTCATATGACGGGCTATATGCTAATTTAACTATAATAGTAATATGAATTTCTTTTCTGTGTGGATGTATGTATATGTCCCCAGTGACCAGACATAGATTTTACATGAAGAGAGTGTAAAAACTTTAGCATATGATAAACACTTTGTAAAAAGAGTTGAAACTTGAGTTTAAATTTCTTTAAGTCAATGTTTACTCAATTTGTTTCATCGTATTCAAGGTGTAAAGAGCCTAAATTTCAGCCAAGTCATTTGCCCTAAAGTTTCAACTCATGCTCTGCCTTAAAGATATCTGAAAAGAAGCCTCATAAAAGATATTGTAAACACTCGAATTAGGAGGGTTGTAAATAAAGTGAGAACAATGTAGGTAGAAAGCAAATATAAGGGTTAGGTTGTGTTATGTTCTTTCAATAAATTCACCAAAAAAGTTGATAACTTTTTGCCAAATGTTTGGAACGCTGGTAAGTTGATGAGAGCGAGCAATGTAGCACCAAATTGCCTGGGCCCATCGGAACGAAACTTTCCTCACGTTAAGATATAATGTTTAGTATGTACTGTTTGGTGATTAACATCATTCTTCTCGCCATAATTTCCAAACAGTTCATCAACGTTCTATTAAAAGGAGACCAATCAAAATATCCATATGGTGTAAAAAATTGGCCGTCGAACTCTCTATAAATCTGCAGTATTATTCCAGTGCTGAACGCTTCAAATAATCTTTCGTAGCATTCAGAGGCATTTTTGCTTTGATTAATCTCAACTGTAATTCCTTACTGCTGATCACTTTTAGTTAACACGTTTTAGAGCTTTAGAAATGACAGTCACTTTACTGCCACTCAGAAAGAGCTCCTTCTAATTAGATTAAGTGTTTTATGTTATCTACTCATCGACAACAATGCCATATCACTTCATCTATATTCTCCAATCTTCTAACTTTCGGAACTTTGTTTCCACTACCTTATTTGAAAACCTCTTACTTTTTACCCCACTTAGAAATTCTAATAAATGCACATTTTCAGCACGTTTGATTTTTTCCAAGTTGTTTCTAAAAGTCTATGAACAATAGGTTTTATTAAACAGTTTTGAAATGCCCTTCTGATTCCATACCTGGTCATGTGAGAAGACTACAAGATATTTTTAGTGTCATATTTATTTCATTTATCTAATAAAAATTATATCCTTTATCTAATTTTTTTGATCATGTAATCAATTATAAAGATTTTCTTTTAGTAACATCTATATATCACATCTTTATACTGTTATTAAATAATATTTACATATTCGAATGTATGTTTACATTTATAAATAAATTCCAGCGTTTTGTTTAAACTGTACTGAACTTTACTAAAATTCTTGGATACATTGAAATATTTCTCAGACTGGAAATTACTCTCATTCAGCTGGTGACATAAAACTTTTCCTGTCACCTTAATAAGACAATAAAATTAATGTAGTATAAGTTTTTAATTATTTATTTTCAGTTATTAATAATTATTATTAAAGTATTAAATTTATTTAATATCATTTTCCTCGTAAAACATTTAGTAGGTAAATCATAGCAGAATTTAAGCTAGCCCTGTACATAAAGAAATAAACCATTTCTCCTGATTACATCTCAACTTAATCGCGATGCTATTTTCTTCAGAAGCCAAAGAAAATCCCAAATAATCTCCAAAATGAAGGAAACAAGAAGCAAAGTAACTAAAATCTACTTCATCAAAAATTGACTTCGTTTTATAGAACATTTAAAGGATTTTTAAAGCAGTAGATACAGAGACAAAATATAATTTCTTACCTGGATTCAATTTGTTGTAATACGGCCAGTTCTAAATATGGTAACCTTAGAATGTTAAACTTTAAATTTTCTTTATTAAACTTATAATCTCTTCCGAAATTTGATATGGAATCCCTATTTCTATCATAGCCCTTTCCCTTTTTCATAATTGATACTGAAACTTTTTTTTATTATGTAGTAACAGTTTATTTATTTTTAGACTTTGAAAATGAAATATTGGTTTAAGGAAGAGTATTACTATCCTAAAATATAGAGACAACAAGGTACTATCAATTTATTAAAAATAATCGATATCACATTAAAGACACTCAAATGACACCCGTTCGACATCATATTAAACGTCTTGACGACCCTCGTATGACCCAACATCGAGAGAATTTTTTCATTCCCTGCGACATCGGGAAAGTCGTCAGAAGGCAAAGTCACGACGTCATATGGACATTAGGTCTGCCCAACAGAGATGTCCATACGACATTCTGTGGAGCTTTTGTACTCGTAAAATTAAAAACAAAATGGCTCCAATTTTTCGTTGATCATGAGCAGGGTTCTTAGATTTATATTACCTTGATATCTATCATGATTTAAGTCCTTATTTTGTTTTTAAATCATCAATTTACATCAATGAGACTTTCTTTCACATTTTGTGATTTTTTTAGGAATTTTTCTAACTTTCGGAAAAAGAAAGCCATCTATAGCATTAGAATGCACAGTACCTCATACCTTAGAACTGAGAAAGAAAAATTATGACTCAAATAACTTAAATCATTGATTTATATCAGTAATACATTTTTTCACATTTTTAAAAAAATTAAGCATGTTTTATTGTTTGAAAAAAGCCACCTGCGGCATTAAAATGCACATTAGCCTTTGTTAATAAAAATTAAGGTTTAAATATTCTTTCTTACGTAATGAAATCTCTCACTAAATCATCAGAAAGGTTTTGAATCTGGCATAAAATAAATATTGTTTTTACTTATATTTGCTAGCATGCTTATTTAAATAATATTGTTTAAATAACTCCTTTGATAAATAAATAGAATTATATTTATAAACAATGTATGTGTGATCAGTTATAAAAATGTGTTGAGGAGGGACAAAAAGCTTTTATAATTCATAATTTGTCACATGTAAATAATATTACACACATTATAAGTAAGAAAATAAATGGGATAACTAAAACTGTTTCTTTCATAATAATATTATACTTATTGTGATTAAGATCCATTATCTTAATATAAATATTTATACAAATATATTTCTTTATTTAAATATATTTATTTATATAAATATTAACTTAAATAATTTTATTTGTAATGCTTAATTTGTAATAAAAAACTTTAAATCCAATTTAAATTAAAGAAACTTGATTTAAATTTAAAAAATACGATTGATATGATTTTTAAACAAATCAAGATTTTTAGTATTCGCAACAGTAGAAAGTTCTACATTCGTACGGAACCAAAATGTATTCTGGTTGTAAGAGAAATTTTTATAGATTTAAAGCGGTCAAAAACCATGGCTTTCAGCAATTTGAGCTGTATTTGCTGTCAAGATTTTGCGACAGGAAACCGAAATAGACTGGAACTTACTTGTTAAAGTTCAATTTGGACACTAATGAATATTCGTAATAAATTTTGAACCTATGGCACCGAAAAGGACGAACCTTAATTGTTTGTTTATGATCCAGATCTTCTTATTCTGAATTAAGACGTGATTTAGATGCATCTTTAAAAAGCGAGAGATATTTTTTGGGCCACTGGTTCGATTATTCGGGAATTGTTCGGACAAGCTCCATATGGCATTTTTGATCTTCATTTTATAAATTAGAAATGTTAGCTCATTACTCTTTAAAGATATCACTATCGCGAATACTCACTTACGAATATTCGCAACAGTAGAAAGTTCTAAATGTACGGAACCAAAATGGACGAACCTTAATTGTTTGTTTATTATTCAGATCTTATTCTGAATTTAGACGTAATTTAGATGCATCTTTAAAAAGCGAGAGATATCTTTTTCAATTATTCGGGAATTGTGCGGACAAGCTCCATATGGCATTTTTGATCTTCATTTTATAAATTAGAAATGTTAGCTCATTACTCTTTAAAGATATCACTATCGCGAATACTCACTTATGAATATTCGCAAAGTAGGAAGTTCTAAACGTACGGAACCAAAATGGACGAACCTTAATTGTTCGTTTATTATCCAGATCTTATTCTGAATTAAGACGTAATTTAGATGAATCTTCAAAAAGCGAGAGATAGTTTTTTGGTTACTGGTTCGATTATTCGGAAATTGTTTGGACAAGATCAATAATGTAATTTTTATTTTCATTTTATAAATTAGAAATGTTGGCCCATTACTCTTTAAAGGTCTCCAAGATGCTAATTTTCTTAAATGCGGTAAAATTGTTATAGACTTAGGTTACTTATGGGATAAAACTAAATTATTCATTAGCCCATATAATATAGCAAATATCATCAATTCGTCACTGAGGTATATATTTCCTAAAATTGCTTCAAAAATAAAAGAATGAATTTCTCGTTTCATCATTTAAAAATTTTTAATTCTTAATTAAGCGTTATAAAAATAGCTATACTGAATATTTTAAACTACATGTAAAACAATTCATGAAATTGTAATTTTTAGTAACAATTTAACTATTTTGTCACTATATGACTATAACTGTATAATGCTGAAAAGCTAAAATATCCGTTTTACCCATTGTTTTGATATTGTAGGTCAAACTCTTCCTATTTAAACGTAAAATGTCACACAGGTTAGTATAACCATGTTGCACTAGAACTTCACACAAATGTACAATAATAATACAACAACGAATGATAGAGGAATTTTATCAACGATATAAGTACCTAACAAAACATTCCGATATTTTTTTAATACAATTAAAATATGGGCATTTCCATTTAATGCATTTTCGCAACAAGTTCTCCATAAAAAATACTAAAAAAAAGCATTCTCACAAAAGTCATATAAGTAAAGACTATAATGGAGAAACAAAGATTTTATAATTAATACATATTCGTAGAAAAATGTGTTGCATTTGCTTTGGTTTGGAGCTTTACGGTCTACATGTTTGCTACTCAAGGGCGAATAAGACCGGTGAAGACTCCCTTTTGTCCGAGCACGCGCCAAAACAGCTGATCGGAGTACACCTGTGTACGGAGTACAATAGCGTGGCGTCGCAGAGTCTGGGATCTTGACAATCGGATTGAATGGACGAATACGCCCCTGATGGATCTCGTTAATGAATGCTCGGAAATTCCGTGAAGGGACAGCCAGCGAATAAGAATTCAGCTAAAAAATATAACTGTAACTTTAGCTGGAGTTCTCAAGTAACTGGGATCTTAACAGACCCAAAAAACAATTGGCGGAACCGTAACTGAACCCCCAGGTATAAAAAGCCTACAATTTTGAGACTCATGGCTTTTCTTCCTTTTTTACGTAGGTGTGTTGACCACGGAGATGCTTTCGCGTTTTGTTACCGGAGCCAACTTTCTAGTTCGGGAGATTCGTAAATTCCGCTCATATAGGGAGCGACAGAGTCTCGGATACCGAACGGGGGATAAATTGGGTTTGATTACACCCTGAAAAGCCTCCCCACTTGTAAGTGATTATTAAATAGCTTGTTTTTCTTTCGACTGTGATCGTCGTGAGGAAATTTTATCGGCAACCATCCTTTGCAGTTCTACATGATTTGGGAATTAACATTCCTTTGTAAATAGCCGTAGTTAATCAAGAATAAAAGTAAATTTCCAATTTTATCTTTGACTGTAATCCATTCTTCACGTTACCTCTCACTCGAGAATATTGAAGGCATCACACTGGGACATGCTTTCAGCCGCTTTCGAACGGATAGAAATATCATATGATAATATATAATATATGATATAGGAATATTATATAATATATCCATAGAAAAATTCAATCTTGTGAACTGAAAATCAGCGGTATATTTATTTACCCATAATTCAGATTTGAAGCACTATGTTCATTGTTTAACTTCACGAAACCTAATTAGATCAGGATGAACTGCATAAATATTATTCTAAACTAATTCGGAAATCCAAGCCAGTATTGTAGTAAACGTTCAGACGCCGTTGGCTTACTCTGGACGCTGCGAGTCGGGTCGAACGTTCGTTGTGACATCACTTTGACGTAATCTTGATGATTTGCTCACATTTTGTCCGTAAGCTGACGTCAAAATGGCGTCACAACAAAAGTTCGAAACGAATCGCAACTCCAAAGTAAGGGCCCGTGATTAAAATGAAGCTTCCTATGTATTCGGCCTTCGTTTAACCAAAATTTACGTTTGAAATAGGTGATCTGTATTGTGGCAGCTGGTCACAAGAGAACCAGAGAGGGTCGGTCATTCTCAGGACTCGTGGGAAATTATTCCCCTGAAAAAAGCAGGAGTTCCAGATCCAGAGAGGTTTCGGATTTTTATGTTCCTGTATACATCTGTGTGGAATGCCAGCTATCATTGAAGAGTACGGTCCGCTGACCACTCCCTTTCTCTCAGCCCCTCCCCCCCTATTTGTGCTAGGGGTCTTTCAAGAAGAAAGCAGTTGGTTGTTGCGGGATGGAGGGTAGAGAAGGTTGTTTCTCTGTCCCAAATGATGTTGTTTTATATCGCGTATATATCCCCTATATAATAATAGCCTAAGGTGTCTGTCGGCAAATTTTTGAAGCGGTTGTACCTGGAATGGATTCCTCAGCTAAGGGCAGGCGATTAAATTTATCAATTTATTCACGTAATAAATAGGTAAAAATAACATTTTTTTTCTAGCATTATGACGTCATTCCTTTAACCATCTCATATAATCATTTCTTGTTTTAAATTATTTAAATATCGCGTGCATTATTTTCATACGTTTTATCGCTGAACTTACATATTAAGCAAATAATTTTCTTTTATATTTGACTTAAATAATAGATTAAGTATATAAGTGATAATTTTAAATTCAATCATCGATTATTTTTTGTTGTAATGAAAATTTTATCATCGGTATTAACAATAAATTCTTTTCATATAAGTCGAGGACTACTAAATATCTAACTTTTAATTTATATATATTTGGAAATTAAGAAGTTTGTTTGTTTGTTATACATAACCACATGGTTTGACTAAATGAATTCCATGTGATTCTAAACTGCATTACAGGATCGGGAGACTCTAGAGGAGTATGACGATAAATAAACTATTGAGAGTGAACCAGATAATTCTCAGCCAAAAAACAAACCATTTTATTACCTGCCTCATTGGGTACTTAACAGTTCTGGAATATTAAAAATTTTACTGATCCCGTCATATGATGGGCTATATGCTAGTTGTATATAGTCGAGATAATAAAGTCTAGGACTTTAAGCGATTGTTTTTACTAAGACCCCACAAACACAGAGGTGTATGTATGTTGCGACGTTTCAGTATTCAGGCAAAAATCTCAAAAGTCAAAAGCATCAGTGTCGATTTGCTTTTTAAGTAATTGAGAAATTTTTTTTACACTTTTTAAAGTTTACAATTCTTTCTGAAACACGTTACACATGTTTCCCTAACGTAACTTAATTAAGAAAGAAATATATCGCTTTTATAATCATCTATTTCAGTAAGAAAACTAGAATTTGTTCTGAAAGGTTTTTTTTTTTCATAATTCAACGGAAAAGAAACTTTTCAATAATTAAAACTTTAAATATCATTTCTCAATCAACAGACATGATTTGAATATTTAGAAAATATTTAAGTTTAAGCCGTTTGAATTGCTATAATTTTATTCAGGCAACACTTTCAAGGGGACAAAGTACTTTTGCATATTAAATATGTGACGTGTGTATGTTTTGTATAATAATCAAGTGACGTACTAAAAACTTCTTAACCTTATAAATGAAACCTTATAGATGAAAGAAGTAATAATTTTTATGCATGCAATTTCACTTTAAAAGCAGTTCAAAAGACTATATATATATATATATATATATATATATATATATATATATATATATATATATATATATATATATATATATATATATATATATATATATATATATATATATAATTCGAAAAGAATGTTTTGGCATGTTCCCATATCGGAACATTGGGAAATTATACTGAATTGGGAAATGCGTGCAATTTTATACAGTGAAACACTCCAGTATTCCTTTATATAATTATAAAGGATTATTTTTATATTTAAGATTATATATATAAAGGATTATATTTATATTTAAGATTATATTAATACTTATATGCAGTTTAAGGGGACAGTCTACATAAAAGAATATTTTTTTCATTAACACGCGATATTTAGACATCATATTATAGTCTCACTGTCGCAAAGGCTTTTTAAGGGTTTAATGTTTTTCTTCACGAGGATAATTCTTTGAAGGATAAAATTGAGTGAAATAGTTAATTTTGCTTAAACTTTTCTTTAATTAAAAATAGAATGTTTTCGTTTTCAAGATCTTTTCTCATTTTTGCGGTACCTTTTTTCCTAAATAAATTATCAGAACACTCTATAAAACGAGTACCAAGAACAAGAAGTTAGACAGCACATAAATTTAACAGCTTGTAAATTAAGTATGTTTTAAAAGAACAAATAGTCAATTAAACTAGGAGTTCTATTTCATTTTGAGTCAAATAGATGAGCTGCATAATGTGTATCGGTGCATTAAGGAAAATAAAAGTTGTATCATTTCAATTTATTTCTTTTTTTCATTTTCTAAGTAGAAAGCCGAGTTCTGGGTATATATCTGTATTGTTATCCCTCTTGCTGAAATGAAAAAAGACAGAAGGGGAAATGCAAAGCGTGGAGATCAATAGCAATTTTTGCAATACTGTTAAGAGTCCCGCTGAAAATATTTTCCTTCGAAGTCTAAGTTGAACAGTTTTATTTTGTTCTCTCTTTTTTCGAATTCTTATGCTAAACACTGATGAATGCAGCATAAATTGAATGACAATTACAAACGTGCTATAGCACGAAAATAAAAATAACAAATAAAGTAATATATACGTATAACAACAATTAAATAAAATTTTAGTTGAGATTCTTATTACTGTACTTTTGTGTACTGTCAATCATTTGCTTTTGAATAAATTTCTTTTGTAAAGGAATGAGACTAATTTAATTACTAATTTAATACTAATTTAATAAATAGTCGGGTCATACATATATATATATATACATATATATATATAATATATATATATATATATATATATATAATATATATATATATATATATATATAAATATATATATATATAATATATATATAGATATATATATATATATATACATATATATATATATGTATATGTATATGTATAATGTATATATATGTATATATACATACATATATATATATATATATATATATATATATATATATATATATATATATGTATATATATGTATATGTATATGTATATATATACATATATATATATATATATATTTATTTATTTATTTATATGCATATTTATATATATATATATGTACATATATATGCATATATATATATATATATATGCATATATATATGTATATATATGTATATATATATATATATATATATATATATATATATATATATATATATATATATATATATATATATATATAATATATAATATATATAATAATATATATATATATATATATATATAGATAAATATATATATATATATATATATATATATATATATATATAAAATATATAAATGACTGTAAATAGATAAATAGAAAAAAATAAGAAGAACCTCATTAATGGACCAAAAATAACCAGTGATATGATGTTTCGAAATGACTGGGGGGAGTTGAGACCCCCCACTCTGGTTAAAACTAGTTTTTACAATGCATTAACTCTCCCAGACGTCGGAAACATCACACAAAATCCTTAAAAGTAAACCAATAAAAATGAACTAACCAAATAGAAAAACATCCAATAAAACAATACGAAAAAAGCAAAAATAAGCAATTGAATCGCTGTAACACATCTTTAAATACCACACAGCAGTACAGCAAAGAACCTCTTGTAGCATGCGGTTGTAGTTAATTTGAAATAATTTTTTAAAATATTGATTAAAAAACGAGGTGGAAATCCACTATTGAGTGCCTGTTTTACGTATAGTATAATATGTTTATCCATTATATCGATATCTTTATATTACGTTTTATGTTTTTTTGTAAACAAGTATTCCATGATGAAATTTTGCTGATATTAAATAAATAACTATCGCGTTTATCATATAGTTTATACTGAACTTGATTATTAGTGATATTTAAACTTACATCCAAAAAATTAATCGAGCCATCATCAGTCTTGACTGTTTCAATTAACTTTAATTCATCAGGATAGAAACTAAGTGTAAATTCTAAATAACTAAAAAAACCTATTAAAACATCATCCACATATCTGAAATATAGAACTTCCTTTAATATTGGAGTGCCCATCTCATAGGTATGAAGATATAAATCTGCCAACATGGATGAGCAACCCCCTCCCATTGGAATACCATGAATTTGTTTAAAATAATCGTTACCATTATACAAATAAGTTTCGTTTAAAACTAAATTTAACAGGGCTTTAAATTTGGAAAAAGTTATATATTCTAAAAGGTCGTATCTTTCAAACATATTTAAAATTATATTATATAAATCCATGATATTAATAGAATTAAAAAGATCAGTAAAATCAAAACTACGAAAATTTACTATATTATCATGTTGTTTAAGTTTGTTAACTACTTCAAAACTATTACCAACTATATAACTGCCATCTTTTTTAATTTTTATATACACATGATTTAGAATATTTAAGAGACGTTCGTTAGCTTTTTTAAGGTATGTATTGTAACCGATTGTAACTGGACGAAATTTTAATGGCCGTTTGTGAAATTTTGGTATGATAACTAAATAAGGGAATTTTATATGATTAATGTTAAGTCCAGTACGCTTATATAGTGCTTTGATTCTATTTTCCAGATGTACTTGGGAATATGTAACCTTACTATATGTCTTGGTTATTATATAAACTTGTCAAATAATCACAATAAAACTTTTTACACATTATAGCATAGTTTTGTGGCACCTTATCAACATAAGCAATAACAAAATCTTTTTGTAATTCAAAAATAAAGGGTTTTAATTTCGAAAGTGAAAAAAACGATATATTACCACCTTTAAAATAAAAATGATTAAAGAACTTAATAAACGAAGATTTCCATTCATAAAAAACAAAAGTGGGAATACTATATTTGATTGCCATACGGTATATAAATGAATCTAAATCTACAGCAATACTTTTATGTAATATATAAAAACAATCAGTCCGAAATTTTGGCCTCTTTCAATGCACAAATCAATTAATACCAGATGTGTAATAAAAATAGTTTGAATTCTAAATCGGTTTATTTGCTGCAAATGTCGATTATTGTAACCCAGTTGACTACCTAGTGAACAATATATGCGTCTCATTTCTAAGAAATCACTTTGAAATTTATTAATCTAATCCCACACGCTAAGGCGCTATAACAGAGGAAGCTAAAATGCAACTACATTGAAGAGTAAAAAAAACTGGTACACCTACCTAATATCGTGTAATGCCCCCGCGAGCAGGAGTGCCGTAACACGACATGACATGGACTCGATTAGTGCCTGAAGTAGTGCTGGAGGTAATTGACACCAGCTGCATCGATGGCGGGCATTTGATGTTTTACCGGATTCCCAATATTCACGGTTGTTGCTGTTGTTTCTCATGCCACGTGGACAAACCAAGCACGATTGAGCCTGCAGGCTCTGGTATTAAGGCCAAGCGTTGCGCCTTTCGGTTTAATGAACACCATTAAGGTGAAAGTACGACTTAGTTCAAGTAGGTCCTCGTAAGTTTGAAGTAGGAACCAAGCAGAAGACCCATAGACATGGCCTCCCACCTCCATAGTTATCAATTGAGAACTTGGAGTACATTGTGACCACGAACATATTTTACGTGCCCCAGTCCCCTTTAACGAACACGGCGAATCTTAGGCCAGCTAGGGTTCCGAACCCACAACCTCTCAATTACGAGATCGTTGGATTTGCCGACTGAGTTCGGAATACTCGAACTGGAAACTTGATCTTATGACTATTGTTTCTAATCATTCATAATTAGATTTCAGATATACATCCGGTTTCTTACATCAAATAAGCGGACCGTAATGCTCCAACTAAATTAAACAAACGAAATCCGGAGAAACAGGACTCTCTATGCAAGAAACATGTTCATAAATTTCAAACCACATGACATTTCTTCACATGATTACAGTTCATGCAATCAACTCCAAAGCTAAGAAAAATTTCTATTGTATAGATTTTTCAGACATCCATGCTTTAAAAATCTCGTTGCATTCCTTACACTGAAGTAGCATAGTGGCAAGGAAACAACAGATGAAAATTTTAAGCAAATCTCCCATTCTAATGAATAAAAACAGATTTAACATTAATGCTCTATAAGCAGCCAGTAAATCGTTAACGTTATAATAAAAATTTACAGCTTCATTTACTAAACTCAATAAAATATGCATTAAAGAAAATCTTCAAAGCGTCTAATGCATTATTGTGCTTGGTGTAAAAGATCTCAGTTATTTAAGCGTGCTCAAGAATATCTAATTACAACATTAGGTTTATACAGTGATACTCGTAAAATAACCTTTACCGGCAAACTTACGATTCATTTAAACATTTCACATTAACGCTAAAACCTCACTTTGTATACCTCACATAAAATTTATTACAAAGATTAGAAAGTTTTGTTTTTATGTCTTTTCATTGGGCTATCTGAGTTCAGACGAGAGGAGAAAATTCAAGCAAAAAATTTTAAGACTTCGTTTGCTTTATTTTTTAACAAAAAGTCCATAAAAAACATTAACAGTAAAAATAGGGTTCATTACATCTAGTCTAAAGGCATCAAAGATAGTTTATGATGTTTTTAGAATATATATATGTAATGCGATATTCGTGACTATGGTCATCTTGGGATAAGGTACCTTTACTGAAATGTTATTTGCTTTTTAATGCTTCAGGACAGATAACTAAAATAAATAAAATATTGCTTCGATTGATACATTTCAATGTAATTTTGTTCCATTCTACTGTTATTTTACAAAAAAAAAGGAAAAAAGAAAAGAGAAGTAGCACTAATAGTTTATTTTGTTAGAGCCCTATCACTTAGTTGCAATTTTCCATTGCATATTTTTGATTTTAGTTTTTCAAACAAGTTTTATTAAAAACATTTTTATTTTAAGCATGTTATATCTCTTTCTGGAGCACTGAGACTTGTTTAGCTGAGTATTAACTGCTCCACAGAGGATAGTTTGTCTGCACCAACGAGGACCATCTACCTTAAAACAAAGGTTTAAGATGTTTTGGGTGTCCCCGGGTGTACAATCCACAGCAGCTCTTAATATACAGTGCATTATAGTAAATACAGTAAAAATATCTCAAACTAACACATACAAATACAAAACAGACAAAATAACACTGGAAATACAAAAAAAAGTAAAAGTCATTAAATAAAAAAAAAATTAAAATAAAAAAAATTATAATAATTACAAGATAAATGCATATAAATAAATTCAAAATCGTAGTACAGTGAAAGCTATATATTCAGATTCAGCCATGTTACGGGGCCTGCAGATTCTCTGAATTTTCCATTAGCACAGAGGATAGTTTGAAAAACTGTACCCTAGAGGTATAAGGTCTCGTAATCTGACTGACCAATCCATCCAGTGAATAACTTCATTTTCCAGTAAATGGCCAACAGTATGAGTTCTAAGTAACTATGCACTTTCGTTAATAACTTTTTAAAGGACATAATTAAAAAAATTCTGTAATTTTAATGAAATTAGGTAACAAATGTTATGTATGAACCTTATATGAAATATATGAAAAAAATTGTTATTTCTTCGGGGGGCGGATATTTTCCGGGGGGGGGGTAGCTATGAAACCAACCCGTTGTACACGCATGAAAACAATTCTTTCTTAAAATTTTAAGTGTTGGTTTAGGTAGATATTTTTATTTGGGGACATAAAGGAGAAAAATCAAATTCATACTTTCTTTATACAAGGATAGTTTAAACATGTATATTTCAAAGAGAAAAATAAATTAAGTGTAGATCTATAATCTATTTACAATTTAAAGAACCAAAAATATAGAATGTCGAAAAAATCACTCCTATGTCTAAAAAGGAGAGAGAAAAACATTTTAACAGTGGGTTTCGCTACGAAACCACTCTCCGTTAAAGGGTTAAAATACAATCAAGAACCAATTACAATCTTGAAAAACAAATGTAGTGTTGCACAATCACAGCTGTATGCCTAATACCAGTCACACAGTTCCTCTTTCAAAGACATCAAGTGTTGTGTGACTATTCAAAATGATGCCTACTAAAATCATTAGACCTCCCTTGTCATAATTGCTTAATCCTCCTCACTGACTCTAGGTTTAGTCTAATTACTGATTCTTCACGTACTTTCATAGGAAGGAAACCAGCAACATGCTACCTATGCTCCAATACTAAACAAATATTCATTTTGACGATACTTTCATATATATTACTGTTGCCCTAAAGCTTAAAGAAATTGCTAAGGAATAATACATATCTCAAATAATCATTAATTACAGTTAAAATTATTCAATAATATCAATTTTAAAGTGTGTATCGCTTTTTCGGTTCATAGAAATTTACAATATTTTTTCTTTTCTTACACATTTCCTGGATTTTAATATTATTGTAAATTTTAAGTCTTAATTCTATACGTTCGTGAAAGGAAGTAAATTTGAAATATTATATAACTGATTTGATTATCTTTGAGCATCTTTACCTTGATTCGTGGCATCTGAACTTACGTAAGCACTGAAGTATGTATGTATATAATAGAAAACAAAAATCGGAGAAATAATTCGTATCTGTTCCACCTGAAAGCAATAAGGAACGTAGTTGTTCAGAATCGGCTTCAAGCAGGAGTTCCTTGCATCATTAACCTTCGTGTAGAAAACCCGTGGACCGTAGCTCTTCAAATACACAAAAAAATTAACTTTCCTACATATTTAAGTATACTGTGTTAATCGAAAATTAATAATAGATTGTTAGAATATTGCATTTTCAACTGATAATTCCATTGCATTCTTTATTTCTCTTGAGAGCTACTTACAACGCTATAAGTTTGGCAGTAGAATTTTAGAATCGAATTTTAGAATATTCTAAAATTATTATTTAGTTTTAATAATAATTTTAAAATGAAATTTAAAGAATTCTATATAACTATAACTAATAATATATTAGTTACATTTGAATCCAAAACAAAATGTATGGTAGATTGGTGATTTAGAGATTTTGAAAAGATCGTAAAAAAGACACTAAAATCATGTATAGTTCTGAATGCAATTACCATTGATATAATTTAAAACATCCTACATTAATATTTCATTTTAATAATAAAAGCTTTCAACTTTAAAGTGACATCATTACGAAGAGAACATACGAAAAAAAATATTTTTTCTTAATCATAAAATTCATTTCCCGGAGCTCGTATGAATTCATTGTGATTAAGTAGCTTTATTATTAATCGTAAAAAATGCGAATTACGCGTGATTACACTTTATTTATTCTAAACAAGAAATCATTATTTCAAACAAAAATGATTCTGCTGTTTTCTTCCCCAATTACATTCGGAAACGGAAAAAAATTATCAGATAATGAAGTTAATTATTAGGATTTGAAAAGAAAGATTACCATTGAAAAAAAATTCTTGATTTAAATTGACCTGCAAATAATAGCTAAATAACCTTTGATAACCTTATAACGAAAAGAGAAGCATTCAATAAATTGTGAGAAGAATAATTCGAGCTAGTTAATGAAATTTTGCACACAATTCCGTTAGTCGAGTGATAAATTTACTATTTTACGATGTGAAAATCAATTTCATGTTTTTAACGAGTGTCTTGAACTGCTGATTGCATTAGGGGTCTCATAATTATTCATCGGTTCAAAAATTCACAGATATTGACTATATTAGTTTTTATTAAATATTTAAAATTTAATTCAAGCTGGTATATTTATTATACATACAAACACATACTACAAATATTTGACATATATAAGACGCGTTCCGAATAATTAAGGTATGGAAACTCATATTTGTTCTTGTATAAAATCTTTTTTATTTTAATCCTTCTGTCCACGGGTACGCCATTTAGTATATCCTTTGTTTGTATTTTGGGACGATAAGCTTGGATGATATTACTAGCCCGACTCACCGCTTAGAAGTGCCTTTTGGCTTTGATTACGTAAACAAATTCCTCTTATCTACTTTCAAGTCAACTCCTTTATTCTGTATATTCCGCTTGAGGGTGTGATTTTTCCTATTCCGTTATCGTTAAAGATTTACAACTATTTTTAATTATAACTTGCTTAATTCAAACAATATATATATATATATATATATATATATATATATATATATATATATATGTAATGTAAAAACTTAACGCTTTAATCCTAAACTAAAATTACTAACACCTCTATTAAAAAACCACCAAATCCGCAATTTCTTCATCTTTTTAGTGGCCTTTCGGCGTTAAACTCTTTTGTTTCCTTCCTGTTGGCGAGCTTAACTCGCCAACCTACTTAAAAGCACTTATAACAAATTCCTTTCTCAAGCGGTTAGCGTCCCCAAGGTTATATAAGGCTGCGTGACGACCCTTTGTGGAAGTTTTGCTCTGTATGCTGCCTAATAAACATGTATAAAATTTATCCTGGATCTTCGTATTAATTTTTTCGACCACGCTACATCCGCGAAGCATAGCAGGGCAAGCTATATTACACACACACACACATATATATATATATATATATATATATATATATATATATATATATATATATATATATATATATGTATATATATATATATATATATATATATATATATATATATATATAATCAGTGGCGTCCGGTAGGTGTTCAAGCAGGGTGTGCAGAGAGCAACAACAACAATAATAATAAAACCATAAAAATGTACATGAAACACTACTTTAACGTTTATTATTCATTTGTACACAAAACCTATAGTCTATCCGTATTACTAATAAAATAAAGAAAAGCTTATATTTCCACGAAAAACATATTTTCAGCAAACGTAACACCACACGGCGCCCGCCGCTGCGGTGCTTCATCCGGATGCTCATAGGTGCCGAGAAACCAAAAGTCTAGTCCACGTGCACACGATTTCGCTGCACGCTGGCGCAACTGTTTCTCGTTCGGTCAGTGGATTAAATTATATTTACTAATTGTTTTTAACATTTGGAAATCGTATATTCTGCGAAAAACATCTTCAAAATTTTTAAAAACAAAACCAGGGATATGGTGTTACAGATATATCTTATATACTGTCTGTAAAACACAATGAATGGTAAAATTTGGACTATTCTATTAGAATTCGTTTCTTTTTTGTCTAACAAAACAAAATTGTTTTTCAGCTAATTATTTCTATAAATATAATACATCACCGAAATTACTTTACCCTAGTAAAACATTTCACTTTATATTGATGGAATATTTCGTTTATATTTCCATGAAAACAAAATCTTACAATATATAAATTTAAACATTAACCGTCTGCAAAATCGTATGGCCAGTTAATCGGTTAAAAAACCAAAAGGGCTTCAGCACGTAAGTCCCCGCTCTAATACAACGCTTAATAAACCGTACCTTCGGATGATTCTGAATGCCTAGAGCAGGAAAAATAGCTGCACTTGCCTCAGTGCTATAGTATGCTGGGCTTCTCCAGTAGCCCATACATATAAAGCGTGATTTTCTGTTAGTGCGCCGTGCGAACGCATAAAAATTTCTTAAGTTTGTTTGCTTTTGAACGCGCTACGTAGTGCAGCACCTAGTACCGTACGTACTGCGAGAATACAAGCAAGCAAATCAACATAATATTTGAATATACTATAAATACTATTTATTATATACCATATAAAGATAGGTAGACATAAGTTCAGAAAATTATTGTCTCTCATAATTTTGCTAAGGTGTGCAGTGTAGATCCTGCACAAATGGACAGCACGCCACTGATATATATACATATATATATATATATATATATATATATATATATATATATATATATATATATATATATATATATATATATATATATATATGTGTGTGTGTGTGTATGTGTGTGTGTATTGTATGTATGATAACAAATGTATGTTTAATAGTACCAAAGTTTTATTTATATGAGCGTCTAATAAAAGACTGTAAAATTTATTTTGTGGTGACACAATAAGGAATACATTTTTCTCATTGCGGATATTTAGCAAACTTAAAGAATACTTAAACAACAAAAATGAGACATTTTAAAGGACGTCTGAGAAGACGTTTGTGAAAAATAACCTCAAGAGAAATATTGTTTCCTTTCGTTCTTTAGTGTCATACGTGTGTTCATTACCCTTGATCGATATTTCAAAAGTAATTTTCTCTTGACCATCCATCTTGGCGCGCACATACTCATAGAACTATGACTTACAGGAGTTATACGTCAATACAAATGACGATGCATGCTTTCACCCAAAATAAGAGAAAAAAACGGAAAATCTCTGGTATTTCTATAGTTCTTTTCGTATATTTTATAATAAGAAATTTTTATTAAATAATTAATCATAAAGATATCTACTTTGTTTTTAAGGAATGTACAATTATAAATTTGATTAATTAAAAGTGTGAATTTTACTTATACAACTGATTAATATGAAATTCGCAGGAATTGATATCAGTTTAAAACTTAAGATCTTTTGGAAACCGGTAGCTTTCCCACTAAGCCAGTTTCTGAATTCTTTCAGAAATCTAATGTTATTCTTTCAAACTACTATCCTACAGTTCTGTCAAAGTACTCCCTACATGTGAACACAGTAGCTGTTAATTGGTCCGTTTTCTGTACTTCGATACTAGAACAGTCAGGTTACCGGAGTTTTTGATTGTATATCTCTAGACCATTTTTTGACTATCATTATTAGAAATATAAGCGTTGTAGTTGCAGAATGAACAATAGTAGCAGTTCATATGCATAAACTAAAAACGGATGTTTCTGTGTGGAAATTCTCCTTACAAAATATTCTGTTAAAATTATTCAAACAAAGTTAAAGTGCCTTCCCTCACGTACTTTACCTTTGTTTGAATGTTACCAACCCAAGTTCCCGCTCAAAAGTCAGAAGCGTTGCTACCTAAAATAACTCCTATTATCTACTTCCGTGTCAGCTTTCTATATCTGTATAGTTCATCTCGAGGAAGTGTCTTTCTCCTATTAAGTTACTGTTAAAGAGTTCCAACTATTTTTAATTATAACTCATTTAATTCCATACCCCATTATTAAACCTGATATATATAGATATAAATAAATAAATATTATATATATATATATATATATATATATATATATATATATATATATATATGTATATATGAAACATAGTGTGGCCTGCTAAGCTTCGAGGATGTAGCGTGGTCGATGTGCACTCCTTCAAAGCTATTCGCTGGTCTTAAAAAGACGTATATTTTTCTTAGTCTAAAATAAATTTAAAGTTCCACGTTGGACTACGTTGGAGATTTTTTTTATGGAATTAAGCGACTGCAAAATTAAAAAGGCTTCTCATTGCCCAGAAAGCTTGGGCAATTAAAAATAATAGGGACTAATTTCAGTTTGTAACATAGAGAAAAATTCGCATGTTATATATATATATATATATATATATATATATATATATATATATATATATATATATATATATATATATATATATATATATATATATATATATATATATATATATATATATATATATATATATATATATATATATATATATATATATATATATATATATATATATATATATATATATATATATATATTATATATATATATATTATATATATTATATACACATATATACATATATATATGCATATATATATATATATATATATATATATATATATATATGTATATATGTATATATATATATATATATGTATATATATATATATATATATATATATATATATATATATATATATATATATATATATATATATTATATATATATATATATATATATATATATATATATATATATATATATATATATATATATATATATATATATATATATATATATATATATATATATATATATATTATATATATATATATATATATATATATATATACGTGTGTGTATGTGTGTCTGTATGTACGAAAATGATGTAATCAATGTTTGAACAATTTAAAAAAATATATTTTGAGATTAGTTTGATATACCTTAATGGTTTCCTCACAATAAAGGGCTTAACAAACACCTGCGGCTTTGTTCAAAGATAATGTTAACAATTCCCCGCATTCAAAAAGGATGTAAATAAGAATTATATAACACATAAAGTTTTCAACACACAATGCAGCTGTTAATAAATCCTATTTGAGAACTAAAATTCAATTATGAAAGAGGAACGAATCAAAACAAAAATCTAACTGAACCCAACCGCGTTCCAAACGCCACAAAATGCAACGCTATCATACGTCGCCAAAGCGTAAGGTAACACCTCCATCGATAAAGTGAAAGGCCATCCCTCTAAGCCTAAATTGCACGGTTTACGAGCAATCAAAGCTTCAAAATTGAACGGAATGACTTAAATCGAGGTGAAAGCCACCAGTCACGGCCATTTCACCGTAATAACACATCATCGCCGAATTCGCTGATAAGTGTCTTTAACGAGGAGTAATAACGGTATTTGAATGTGACATAAAAGCGCTGTCGGTATCAAAACGTTCCTTTCTCATTTTGACATAAACTTTTGATGGCATTTTAAAATCAATAGTACCCGAATGTTTTATTAAAGTATTCTATTTCCACCGAAATATAGCCATGATATTAGGATTGGGTTTTAACGCTTTAAAATAAAGAATACGTAGACATGAAAGAAAGGTATATGTTAGTATTTTGATTTCTGAAAGAAAGGTTATGTATATATGCCAGTAAAATTTTATTTGAGGGGAACATTAATTCAAGAAAATATTTACTCAAAAAGGAATGATAGGAAAGGTGAATCAAATCTGTAGGTGGTAAAAATAAATTAAGTGTATAGGCATTTTTTATTTTCATGTACGGTATATGCTTAAAATAATGTTTTCGTCAAAAAAAACACCTACATAACTTGAAAACATCAAATTCATTTCAGTAAATGTACATGGCATGTTATAAATAGCTAAATTTGAATAAAGTGTGATTTTCAATTTTAAAAATCTAAGGCATTAGATTTTGTTTGTATTACACTCATGTCCATAAATTAAGGATAATGAAGTTCAGGAAATGAAAGAGACAAATGCAAAACAAATTTGACTTATTTGTAAAGTCTATTTATTAAACAAAAGATAAAGAGCAAAAAAGATGCTATATGTTTGACATAATTAATAAAAATTGCGATTTTTACTCCCTAGAGCAAATTTTAAAAAAGAGCCTATTTACAGAAAACAGTATAACATGGTTAGTATGATGGTTAATATGGAGTATGTCTGCCGGACGACGCAATACAAGCGTTACAACGCCTACGCATGCTGAGTATCAGATTATCAATCTGATCTTGGGGAAAATTACTCCACTCATCAAGCAATGCCCTCCGAAGTTCCGATAGACAGTTGGGAGGGGGTTGACGGGCTGAAATTCGTCGGCTAAGCATGTCCCACACATGTTCTATTGGATTCAAGTCCGGTGAGTATGCTGACCAACCTTACGGGTAATATATCCTCCGATTGAAGGCATTCGTCTACAAAGTTTGCACAGTGAGGTCAGCGTTGTCATCCATATACAGAAATTCAGGACCCATGGCGCCCCGAAACAAACGTACATGTTGTTCCAGAATGACATCCCAATAGATGTGACCTGTCATCGTTACACTCTGAACATGCAGGTCAGTTCTGGAACCAAGAATAATTCCTCCCCAAACGAGCCATACTGCACCACCGTAACGGTGTCGTTCAATGGTGTTCTATTGGTGGTAACGGGTACCTGGGGCTCTCCATATGAAAGTCCGGAGAGAATCAGAATGTAAACTGAACCTGGACTCGTCGGAAAACATCACACAAGACCACTGTTGCGGTTTCCACAATGCCTGCTCTCTATCCCAGCATAATCGCAGGCGACAGTGAGTTGCGGTAAGGGGAACACATCTGACAGGCCTACGAGCATATAGACCAATGTTCCCTAAGCGTCTGTACACGGTCTGCCTTGAAACTGTCGTACCGGTAGCTGAAGAGAGCTGACGAGACAGGTCTGATGCTGTGCTCCGTCTGTTTCTTTTGGCAGTAACTGCCAAATACCGGTCATCATTCGGCGTAGTAACTCGGGGGCGACCTGTGCTGTAACATCTACTCACATTACCATCATGTTTGGATCGTTGCCAAAGCCTGGAGATGACACTCTGGGCGATTCCAAGTTCTTCGGATACTTCCATCTGGGTACGTCCACATTCCAGTCGTCCGATAATTCTACCACGTAAAAAATCATCCAAATGATTCCTTTGTGCCATAACTATGCGGTTATTGCACTGAAAGTCTTTTAAAGCGCTTGTGAACAATTTTACTTCTTTGCT
>CM063501.1:125325666-125345666 GCA_032207245.1 Pardosa pseudoannulata
GGGAAAGAGTTGCCTGGTGAGATGAATCATGGTTTGTCATTCATTATGCCGATGGCCGTGTCAGGATACGCCGTCTTCCAGGCGAACAGTTGCTCCCTCAATGTACAGTAGGTCATACACAGGCCAGTGGTGGTGGTATTATGCTTTGGGGGATGTTCTCTTGGGCATCTTTGGGACCCGTGGTTGTGGTAGAGCAGACCATGAATGCTACAGGGTATCTGAACATCATTGCGGACCAGTTGTACCCTTACATGTCCTCTGTTTTTCCAGTTGGAAATGGAACGTTCCAAATAGACAACGTTCCTTGTCACAAGGCTAAAATTGTGTGGTGATTATACCAGGAACATGATGCTGAATTCCAATTAATGTCCTGGACGCCTAACTCGCCGGGTCTCAATCACATTTGGGATGTCATGGGACAGCAGCGCAGAGTTCAAAGACCACCAATTCACAATATCTCAGATGTTTCAGCGTAACCGTTGCTTAAACATCTGGTACAAACTGTCTCTGGTCATCTGCCAAGGACTTGTGGCATCCATGCCAAAGCGGGTTGAAGCTGTTCTGCACGCCAAAGGTGGGGCAACTCATTATTGGCAGGTGGTCATAATGTTTTGACTCTTGAGTGTGTGTCAGATTTAAAAATGGGAGTTAAGAATTAAGCGAGTTATAATTAAAAACAGTTGGAACTATTTAACGATAAAGAAATAGGAAAAAGACACTTCCTCGACCCGAACGATACAGAGTAAAAAAACTGACGCCGAAGTAGACAAGAAGAATTTGTCTTGATCACATGGAACGTGTTATATATATATATATATATATATATATATATATATATATATATATAATATATATATAATATATATATATATATATATATATATATATATATATATATATATATATATATATATATATATATATATATATATATATTATATATATATATATATATATATATATATGTATATATATATATATATATATATATTATATATGTATGTATATATATGTATATATATATATATATATATATGTATGTATGTATATATATATATGTATATATATATATATGTATATATGTATATGTATAATATATATATATATATATATATATATATATATATATACATATACATATATATATATATATATATATATATATATATATATATAAATATATATATATATATAAATATATATATATATATACATATACATATACATATACATATAGATACACAAGGACGAGTCAAATAAAAGTGAGCCAACCCCCCTTCCTTGCTCAAGGATGGTTCGTTTCATCATCGGCGAAGCTCACGCATAGCAGAGAGATATCCCTCATTTACTACTAATGTGAGGTTAAAGTTATTTAATGCTCAAATACACTGAGTTAAAGACGGTAGCGTGAGATAATAGACACTCAGACACAAAAGAGGAACAGAGTGATGAGTAAAGTTTTAGACATCTGAAGGTGTTTCCCAACAAGAAATTCGTCGTCGTATGACTGCCGTATACTATTAACATTGCATCTCATTGGCCACTGAGAAACGTTTTAGGAAACCGTTTAGACAAGTAAATGAAAGCTGCAAAGACAATCCAAGACCGGGCTAAAACTACCTTGCAATCATTCCCGACACAACTGCACAGGTTAATGAGCTGATTAGATAAAAACCGAAGTTAAACTTCGATAATTAAATTCCACATTTTTGGGAAACTGAAAAACCATCTCAAGGGTACCAGATTCATGTCGACGACGCCGTTAAGGAGTCAGCAGCCCAAGAAATTTTAAAGGACCGGAATCAAGCGTCTCGTATATCAATGTTACAAATGTCTCAATGTTTATGGGGACTACTTTTAAATAAAGTAATATGTTTGTCATATATTCTCATCGGCTCACTTCATTTGACTGGCCTTCGTATATACATATGATATGCCTTGCGGTAGTCAACTTTTAGGCAGAGAGCAGAATAGTCCTTCATAATATTTTTATTCATGTTTTCATCACAAACACATATTCAATCATTAAACATGGAAGCCAGTGGGTAGCATCCATAAGCCAACAAAATATCTTCGATTAACGTAGGCTCTTTAGCAAACTTCTCAAGACAGTCTCTCTCAATTCTTACGCATCAAGAGCTTTTATATAGATTCATGCTACTGAATTAAAGAGTGTTCTGCGTTTTCTGCCTTTAAACCCATTACTTATAAATAAATTTTATTGAACCTGACATATATATATATATATATATATATATATATATATATATATATATATATATATATATATATATATATATATATATATATATATATATATATATATATATATATATATATATATATATATATATATATATATCTTATACTGTCTACCAATAATTATTTGGACGCCTATGCAAATGACGATCTCTGTGGTGGTCCTGAGGTACGTCATGGCCTCCGCCGGTATACATCGTGTAGGAAACAGCATCGGCATTAGTCGCATGTAAGATGCCGCTCAGTTCGGAGCTCTCTGATTTCGAGAAAGGTGTAATTATCGTGTATCACAAATGTGGCCGATCCTTAAGGGATTGAAGTACCCAAAATCGTAAGTGGCCTATGTGATTAAAAAGTGGAAGGTGAGCAGTGATTGTCGGAATGTGCCCTGAATAGGCAGACCAACGAAACTGGGTGATAGAGACCGGCGAGTGCTGTCCAGAGAAATTCGGAAGAACCGCACTTAACCGATGGCTCTCTTCCCCGAGGAGTTTCAACAGATATCCGGGAGTATTGTTTCAATTAATACCATCCATAAGGAAGAACATCTGCTTGGTTTTCATGGTCGTGCTGCTGCCCATAAGCCTTTGATCACAAAGTTCAATCGCGCTGTTCGGTTAATGTGGTGCAAAGCACATCGAAATTTGACCGTAGATCAGTGGAAACGAGTTCTTTAGAGAGACGAATCAATTTTCATCCTTTCGGATGGCAGGGTCTGAGTCTGGCGTCTGCCTGGAGAACGTCTCTTGCCAGAATGCATTGTGCCAACAGTCAAGTTCGGCGGAGATAGAATTATGGTCTGGGGGTGTTTCTTCTAGTATGGACTGGGACCCTTGGTCCCTATTCATGGTAAGGTCAATGCCGGTCCTACTGCACTATTTTGGATGACAATGTACTTCTTACGTTGTGGCGGTGTTACGGGTTGGATCCTGTTACTTTCAGGACGACAATGCCAATTATCATGTTTCGAGTTTAACCGAGGCTTAGTATGGTGCCAATGGAGTTCATCGAATGGACTGGTCTTCCCAGAGCCCAGACCTGAACCCTATCGAGAACCTCTGGGGCGAGGTGGATCGCCAAATTAAGGAGTGCACTACCCATCCAAAATCAGTGAAGGAACTTGTATGTCTACTCTAAGCCGAGTGGAAGACAATACCACTAGCTGTAATACAAAGACTTCTGGAAAGTATGCCCGCAGGGTTCAAGCTGTAATTGCTTCTCGTGGAGGCTCTACCAACTATTGATTTTGAATAAAGTTAGTTTTTCTTTTCTATCACAGGTGTCCAAATACTTATTAGTAGACAGTGTATATGTATATATATATATATATATATATATATATATATATATATGTGTATATATATATATATATATATATATATATATATATATATATATATATATATATATATATATATGTATATATATATATATATATATATGTATGTATGTATGTACGTACATGGGATAAGTTTAATGGAATCTCAGAATCCCTTTCTATGTCGATATATCAGCTGAAATACCATTACCTTTGGGAGAAGAACTAATGATGATTAGAGAAAAAAGATTCCGTTAAAAATTTTGTTTCGAAAAACACCGATAACTATACCATTGTTATAGTACACACAGTGCTAGAGAAATATATTTTAAAACACTCGCTATAAAATTCATTTTACTGACATTTAGGGGAATTTAAATCTGATTCTTACACAGTTCACGTTACGCCTTCATGCATAGATAATTTTCGTCGATCTTACATTTTACGACCAATATTTTGTCGAACCTTTTTCCTAACATAAGTTTTATAGATCTCTCCTTTCTTCTTTTCATATCTTTGTAATATATATATATATATATATATATATATATATATATATATATATATATATGCGTGTGTGTGTGTATTTATTTTCTACTCTGAATCATCCGACCTCCAAAAGACGAGATGAACACATACCTCATTTTATAGTAATTGGATCTCTCCAATCGAACTAATAAAGAACTACCTGCAGAAGGTAAAAAAAATATTTGATCTCGTGGCCCGTAACAAAAGCTTATTTTGTATATACGCATAATTTGAAGCTATTGCGAGCGGAAAGTATTTGATGCATGAAACTACTAATTAAATTTTGTGTATTTTTTTTCGTTTCGGTTGGACGAATATTTTTCCGATCTCCACTGACTCGTTTCTACTTAATATGCCGTAAAACGTCGAAACATATTCCTCTTTATAAAAAAAAGTTTTTAAGTAGTGTAAAATACTGCGACTGTCTTATTGTGCTATATTTTTCTGTAAGAGTTTCTCGAGGATTTAATTAATTTTGTTTTATTTGGAGAGCTAAGTTATACTTATTTTCCACACAAGAGCTAATGAGACTGAAACCTACTGAGCTGATTCCGAATGTCTATGAAAACCCATGCCGGTAGTGGAATTTTAGCCCGCGGAATCCGATACCGCAGAAAAGCACCGTACCTTTCTGACCTAGTTCATCAAATTTTCCGGAGAAAATATCATTAGAGATATTATATAATAAAAATGATATTTGATATAATACGATAAATGAATGATATTTGATATAATATGAATAAATGAATGATATTTAATATAATATGATAAATAAATTATATTTATATAACATATTATAAATATAATTGGATTGTGTTATGTCTTAGAATTTTAAATGTACTATTTTCCTACAACCTTTTCCACCTTTCAGCTTAATATGTATAAAGTATGATGTATTATTCTACCATGTTCACTAGACTCTGGCAGTGGAGAACCAATAGAATTTCAATTCAACAGTAGGGAATAAGGTAAGGAACAAAGGGAAATTTGATTATCTTTGTTTTTTCCCTTTGTTCTCTCCACAGCATGCAATAGAAAAGGGTTTTGGTCTTATTTGTAATTCTTTGTGATTTTATAGACATATTTTTGTGATTTATAATATATTATTAGTAAAAGAAAGGACCTTTTCAACACGATTCAATGCTTTATTTGGCATTAGAGATTATTTAGGCAGGTTCGAAGCTGTTTACCTTAAAGACCATTGTTTTAAATCTTTGATCTGATAGCTTGTTCGCTGACGTGAAATTCTCTACACAGGTTTCCATATTGGCATTCTTACTAAAATTTACAAAGTTATTAATTGACACTCTTTTTACCAAAACTTTCCAAAATTCAATCAACTTCGTGGGTTTGCGTTTACAAAATTTTTTTTCAAGATACTATAGTCAAGTCAGTACATAAACGGAGCGTCATAAGTTTATTTTATACTACAATATAGCTAATGAAGACAGAAACTATTGTTTAAAACTGATTCCGATAGATACGAACATCTATCCAAGTTATATACCAATCAAACACAGAGCTGTGTGCTATCTATCCTGCAAATTAAACATAAGAAGAATATGGAAGAACGTGCTGAAAGGTTTATGCATGCAATATCTCTATCATCCTTTATTTTGTCATGGAATGTAGTTGTATTTTAAGTAAGGCTTGTAGATTTGTCATAATGAAGTTTCATTTATAGATACTGAGAAAACAGAAATAAAATTTCTCACGTAAATATAGGAAGCACAGTTTTCTCCGGATAGTAAATTGCGTTCATGTTATATTAAGGGTTACATTAAGGGTTAATTTGTGTTAAGATTAAGTGGTTGAGTTAAATGATGATCGTATAGTGAATTTTAAGTTTCAAATCAAAATGGGACCAGCGATAAGGGACGTTAAGTCCCAAGAAAGGAAAAGCACGTACAAATAACTAATCTTGATACTGAAAATTACCTTATGACACTTTTATTGATATGAACAAGCATTAAAATATGAATAAGATGTTGGAACACACTTACCCATCTCTCTAATGCACCTAAAAAAGGAAAGTGAGGAAATGAGTTCTCAACCAAAAATGGCTACACTTAAAACTGGCGCCTTTTCGAAAAACTGCTAGAAAGAAGCTACGGTTTACTTGTTGCAACCCTCAAAGCGCCAAGCAAGCGAAGAGCACTCAAGAAAACATATGACCCTCGAACACGCAACAATTGGTCACAGTTATCAAACACAGAGCAGGTGTACTCGCTTTTTTGGCGACCAGGAAATAACTAGTCTGATACAATTAAATGCAAAATCTATGTCGGACATATCATGACATAGCACGCACTTTTCAATCCCTGAACATTTGGCCAGAACATATTGATAAAGGTACACTCTAATGATTATCAGGAAAAACTAAACAAGTAATGCACAGATTTATAAATTTTAATAAGAGATTTGAAAAAAAAAATTTCAATTTTACAACTCCTCTTCAACCTCCACTCAAAATACGTGTTCTGCAAAGATCGGTCGATTTACTTGAAAAATTGAAATAAAAAATAAGTATCTAACGTGTTCTACAAAGATCGGTCGATTTACTTAAAAATTGGAAAAAGAATTTACCAAGTATCTAATTCTATTAAGATCGCTCTATTTACTTAGAAAATAAAGAAAAATTTATATAAAATATACCATTCAAATTTAAAATGGTTAAACAGAAAACAGAAACTCAAAAGACTGCTCGACTTCAAAAAACGTCGTGAACAGTATAGAGCTAAACGAGAATTAAAATAAATAAATAAATCTATTATTTATTTATTTATTTATTTAGTATGAATGTTATGTGTTTCCTTTGTGTTTTCTTTGTTAATTCAATTAGATTTTAAATATTCAATTTTTGTAAAATTTTTCCTCAAAATGTTGTTTTTGTTTATGTATCAATTTGTTGAGTTACGATCCCCTCGCCAGATTTCAAACGCCAAGCTGCAAGCACGCCACGCACGCAAGCTGCAAGCACGCCAATTTCGCCAAATGTGGTTGAAGCACCAACAAGATCCATGATTAGAAACAGGAGAGTGGGCTAAGAAGAGGATTGAAAAAACTGCTCCACAAGCAATAACTGCCCAATGTTGTGTAAATGAGGTGTTCGGAAGATCACTACACAACAGTTCACACTTCAGTTTAAAAAAATTTTCTTATTTCTCTCAGTTTAACTTTTTATCTTAGAAGAACCATGCGATAATCATAAAACACTTACTGAAACTTTCTTGCGGTTTGGGAAACAATTTTCTACAGTTCCGCTCTTTGTTTTTTATTATAAATAAACTTTTTATTTACTTTCTTGTACACGTAGTATAGCGGAAGTTTTTTAATGGACCAAACATTCAAATTAGAAATTTGGATTGATCTATAAGCTATGGGCATCCCTGAGTCTGAAAATGCCCTTTACTTAATAGTGTATGTGTGTGCGTGAATTTCTGTATTTTAACACGATTACTTTAGTACGTTTTAATTTAGAGAAACCAAGTTTTATATATTTATTCTACAAAATATTTGTAGTTTTCTATTAACTGTCAAGTTTTCTCTGGAGTTAAACTTCAACTTTCGGTTGCAGAAATCATTCTAAAAGTGAAAAAAATGCCTTTGCATATACCATCAGATTTCTGAACTAAAACTAAGTTAACCCCTTCCGGTTAAAATGACGAGTCTAGCTCGTCATTAGTTTTTCATTCCATACCGCACAATGACGAGCTACACTCGTCATGCGATTAAAGTTACTGTTAAATATATAATTAATTTAGTTTAAAATTTCTAGTGTACTGAATTTGGCAACACTTTTATCACTTGTGAAAATCACAAGTCACTATTGCATATTGTTTACTTGGTACAAGTCATTGCCAAATTAATGAGTCAGAATAAAAGAAAACCTACTAAGAAATGCCGTGTGTGTTACAAGAATCAAATTAAAAGTGAGACTACTTGGCGGTGTAAACAATTAAGAATTCCTTTGCACTTTGTTTTGAAAAGTACCACTAGCTTGAAGACTATTATCTGTATACCTTATTAATGTTTTGCTTTGATATTTTCTTAATTTTACTGTTTCTGATATTATTTAACACTATGTAGTGGATTTTAATTAAGAATATGTAAGAATTGTAAAATGAAACAAGTTTTTTAAATAAAAATTAAATGGTTATTTCATGCACAGTTTTTCATTATTAAATCATACGGAAGAGGTTAATATAAATTTGAGAAAATTCCCTCTGTATATTCGTGACATATCTTGCCAATCGGTATACTGTAAATTCAGCATGAGAAATAAACTTTCCTATTTTCTTGCCTCTTATTTTGAATATATTTAATACTAGGAAAATATATTCACATTTTTTTCCTTTAGCTTTTTCTGATATTTCCGTTTGGGACCTCACTGAGTTCAAAAATACCATTTTAGTGTTTATAGATTTTTGCAAAAGTATATACTTCTCTTATATGATAATTGAATTATTTTAGATACATTTTTCTGGTTTATACCTATAACGTCCATTGTTAATAAAATATTCATAAAATCACTTCAAAATGTTTCTGTTATTTTCGTTCTGTATATTTCTGTTATCATCGAAACATATCTCGATTTTCAGCTTCTCAAAGTTATTTTGTTCCAACGTATAAAAACTCAGTAAACTTAAGTTATTTTTAGCTAAAAAATAAATATTTGAATTGATATATCTTAGCCATCAGTATTTGGTTTACATAAAAATATTCAAAAATCCAGCATAATCAGTATTCCTTTATTCTCAGGTCAATAAAAAATTTTTATTTGTAAAATATGTAAATGCTAGCATAGCATCTTACCTTTTATATTTCTGTTTTCGCAGCTAAAGAAATTGGCTCGTAAAATTCCAATAAATCAAGTCACGTCGTAAACATACTACTCCCACTTAAAAAGTTTTCTGAAGTATATCGCATAACTTAATCAGTTTTAAAAATCAGCACGTGATTCCCGTTTAGATGAGGTCGGCGGTGAAGAATACCTGGAGAAAACATGTTTTTCGTATTTATTTTATTTAAATGTTGACTCGGCAGAAAATGTTACTTAAAGTTTGTCAACCTTAAGTAGATTTGTACCCTTAAACGTTATATAATCTTTAAAGAAAAACATATATAGTTTATTCGGTAAAAAGTATATTATTGAATAGATAGTTGAGATGTCAACGTCGCCAATATCAAAGTTAAATAGTTTTATGAAATATCTGTATTGGTTTAGTTTCCAGCGCTACAATATGCTGTTTTGCTTCACTATGGTTCATGAAGCGGGTATTTACTGCTTATAACCGATTCCATATGGTTACGAACTTTCATGCCAGTAGTTGAATTCACAAACTCCGGTAGAGGAGCGTTCTTTTATTTCGTCTACCTTTCGACAACGAAATGACTGGAAATGCGAAAATACACTGCATTCATCTCTGAAAGGAAAAAAACGTAATTACGATCTACTGCAAAAGCAATAAAGAGAACTGAGAATTTTGCTGAGATGACATAGTGCAGCCCAGACAATATGTCACGGTCGTTACTCTCGTTGTAGGTGAGTAAACAACTCGAAGAGCAGGTACCCTCTGGTACACATAGTAGATTCCTATACCACATTCGCTCCATTTCTCCTAGTACATAGTGCAAATTGTCTCCACAAAATCGCCTTATCACTCAATAATTGCGCCTGATTCCGTATTCGTGGATGCTTTAAATTGTGGATTCTAAACTTTCCTTTACCTCTTTCAACTAACGTAAGTTAAAACTCATTCCGTCGTAAGTAACTACAATACCTGGTATTCTCCTAGTGAAAATACTTGAAATCCATTCAGCCGCACTCTTAAATTTTATATTTCGTATTGGAACGAATTTCACCCATCCGTCTTTGTGACCCTTCGAAATATATGCATCCATCGGTACTAATAAATCCTCATTCATACTTTGAAATCTTTAAAGAAAAAACATATACTATCTTTTAATTCGTCTATCTTTAGACTAAGAAATGACTGAAAATGCAAAAATACACTAATTCATCTCTAAAAGAAAAATAAAACATAATTACGATTAGGTACAGATGCTATTTTTACACTCCTGCTTTTGTCGCCAAATTTGGCGGTTTTTCGAGCGTTTTTCATATATGCTGGTTACATTTTCTATGACATTATAGCTTTGTAGTAACCTTGGTTGTTCTTTAACCATTGGTGCACGTGATTCTGACGTAAGTTCAATAAAGTGTTTTTTTCTTTTACCCGAATATTCATATTTGTTTTTCATGCTTTTCTCTTAAACTATGCACAGGAACTCTTATTTGGACAGTTTTTTTACGATAACGAATGTACTGTGCAGAGTGTATGCGGTCGTTTTGGTACACCCTGTACATATACATACATAAAATATATATGTGTATATATATATATATATATTTATAATAATTTTTATATATATTTTATTTTTTTTGTGTGTGTGTGTGTGTTTTTTATTTTTGCGTGTGTATATCATGTGTGTATCACTGAAGATCATACCTATTTCCATATGGTTTAGAATGGATACACATACAGTCTTTTATTTCTGGAAGTGAGAACCATTTTTGAAAATAAAAAACTATAGCGTATCCAATACTTAATGTTTGCTGCTTAATGGTTTCAACAAACATACATAATTTTACGGCAAACTCTTAATAGAAATTTCCAAATAATGTTAAAAAGGAAGAAAAAATTAACTTTGCAACAGTTTTGAATTTAAAAAATAAGATAAAACCCATGAAACTATAAACAACTAAAGGTTTAAAATAGCTTTTAAAGTTTTTAAAATATAAAATTTTTATCTGATTGTTAACATTTGAGATTAGTATGAACGTGTAAGCTTATAGAATGTTTCTGCGATAAGAAAGCTTTTTTATTAAATTCTGCTATTTAAAGCATTTAAGGGATTAATTTGTTGAAAATTTTACCTTTAAGAATAAACTAAACTGATTGTAAAAAATTCTATAGGAAATATAAGATCACAATTTTAATGTCAAAACCAGGAACTGGGTTTATCAGCATCAGTGATGAATATATCTTACAACGTGATGTTGTCCAAATGGCACAAAAAAACGTTAGATAAAAGTATATCGTCCAAACAGGATAAAACATTCTCAGAACAAATTCTTATCTCTTGTCCAGAAAAAGTAGTGGTGACAGCTTGACTCAGCCTTTGGGCAATTTACCTTCAATTGTGCTTACGTATTACTTCCTAATTTGATCGGATTTAAGAGAGTTCTCAGTAATAAAGATAAAGAAATAAACTTTCTGGTTTTAAAGCTCGTTTTGTCAGAGGAGTTTGTATCATTTCATACCTCTTGTTAGTTTCGTTGAAGCAGCATTTCTTATAAAAATTCACTCTTAAGTTCGTAAGAAAAAAATGTTTTATAGTAATTGTTTTTTTTTAATTTAATAACAATTATTTTTGGGATTTGTTTGGCTCGAAATCAGAATATTTTGCACCTACACTAGCATGATTTTGACTAGATACTAAAATCATAACAATTTTACTTATTTTATCAAAAACTGAAGATAAAAAATAATTATGATGAGGAAATTTAGATTAGTAATATAATTTATTAGTTCATACGAGAAGTAAAATGTTCGGGATCTAAATCTGACCTCATCATATCTTTTGTAAAGGACAGAGGAGCATAAAATATATTCGACGGTTATTTTCGTCTTGTGTGGTAGTCTCGGGCGGGGTTCTGATCCCAGTCCCAGATTAGAATCCCGTCTCCGTACATGACACAAAATCAGAATGTACCTTTGTGGAGTTATTTATGAGTCCCTAAGGGTCAGTGCCCAATTTGAAGGGGCAAGGTTTTTCAAGGTTTGGAGGTTTCTAGGAGGGGTTAAGGAGACCAATGAGATTTTTACAACTATCCCGACTGGACAAATAGAAGAAAGAGGAGACAAAGATGAAATTAATATAAAATAAGAAAATTCTAAGAAAGAAAAGATGTGTTCGAGAGTGGAGGCGAGTCGAGGAGATCAGAGAGGTCAGAAGTCGGAGAAGACGATTGTGACAGTAAGAATTCGGGAGTCCAAGGATAATAGCCTTGAGTTCGACAGAGACTCCGGAAAAGTTTAGAACATCTAGAGACTACCAGCAGTGTTCATGTATCAAATATTACAAAACACTCAAAAAGTGACCAGACCGAGAAAATCCACACTTCCCAATCCTGATTAACTCTCAATCATCAGTGTTTGGCACCATGCTTACTATTTCTTTTTACATATATTTGAAATTGAGATCTTTTTATATATATAAAATATTATATATATATATTTTAGATATATATATATTTTTTCCTAATTGATGGAAAATATATTGTCAAACCTGAATTAATGTGGCACCTAAATTTGAAAGTGTTGATAAAGTAAATTTTATGAAGATAGAATCAGATTGTGTGTATATAGATGTATATATATATATATATATCATTTTAATAAATTTACCTTTTATATTTTAAGCTGATTTCAGTTACTTTTAATGCAGCTTCTTACTTTATTTTCTAAATTTTTAGGTCGGTAGCCTCTCAGAACCTGTGGTTGAATTTGATACTTAAATATTTACACAACGCAACCAAATAATACTTAGTCTTTGTGATTAACCCAAAAATAAGCACCACTCTACATTTGATCACAGGTTAATACCTAAATATAAACGAGAGCTACACGACAATAGTTTAAATAGTTTTCTAATAATTAAATTTTATTTAGAGGTTTTTTAAAACATGTACGGTATAAAAATCTCAATAGAGTATTATTTTCAATTAATTATCTAACTACATTATTTTTTTATTTATAATTCTTTATGCATTCGAGCATGCACAGTGAAACATTATTTAGTAAACCTGCTCATCTTTCATCCCATATTTGTCATTTTTTAATTTCGATTACAGGGTATTGTGTATAATGTCGTTTGACATGCGACGTGAAAATAGCATTACTTGATATTGAGAACTCTGCAAATAAAAAACAAAAGACTTGGAGAAATTTTGGATTATTTTTTATAAATTATAATTTCTCCACAAGTATATCTGCTATACTCGTGGAAATTGAACACAGATTATTACAAAAAGCATCCTAATCATGTACTAAAGTTTCTACCCTTTTCGTACATTTCTTTTTACATGGTTATCCAAAACATATCTGTTTTTATTCAATTTGTTGACGGTCCCCTATAAGGTTTCAGGAAAAATTCTTAGCTGATATTTATGACGTTTACCATCCTGTTCACACACCTGAGATTGGATAATATGTAGTTTTCAGATATTCAAAACTCTAAAATCACTGACCTGATATTGGCAATATAGTGTATCCAATGTATATTTATGATACTGTTTATAATATTTTTCACTATAACCAATTCTTATTTATGATAATCTATATTTTGTGTATTAATTAGTATATTTTATATCTGATCCCACATCGTATTTATAAAAATTTCGAATATAGAATAAATTAATAATTTTATAAAATATATATATATTTATATGTATATTATATGTATATGTTATATATAATTTATATATATTATATATATATATATTTTATATTATATATATATATTTTTTATATATATATATATATATTATATATATGTATCTATGTATATTAATGTATATATATATATATATGTATGTATTATGTATATGATGTATTTATTTATATTTATATATATATATATATATATATATTATATAATATATATATATTTTATATATATTGTATTATTATATGTATATTATATATATATATTATATGTATGTATGTATTTTTTTATATGTATTAATATATATATATATATATATATATATATATAATATATATATATAATATTATATATTTATATTTATATATATATATTTTATATAATATATATATATATATAGTATTTTTTTTATTTTGTATGTATATGTATAGGTATATTTATAATATTTGTATGTATATGTATATGTATATGTTTTTATATATATATATATATATATTATATTATATATATATATATATATATATATATATATATATTATTTATTATTATGTATATATTTTATTTATATGTAAATTTTATTTTTATATATATATATATTATATTTATATATATATTTATAATATATAATATATATATATATTTGTTATATTAAACGGAAATCGATCTGAGATTTCACCAATTATTTTTTTAGATATTCAATAATTTTCTTTAAAGTTACATACGATATCTCTTTATAACTTGATTTTTTTAAATTTTTAAATAATATACTTTAAATTTTACCAATTTTTATAAACTTATTTTAATTACAACATTTATTTATTTTAATTGTTCTTTAATTTCTCGCCAAAATTCGTATGTTTATATATATTTATATATATATGTAATATTATATTTATATATTTATATATATATATATTTATATATATATATATATATATATATATTTATATATATATATATATATATATATATATATATATATATATATATATATTTTATTTATGTTGTTTTTACATATATATATATTATATATATATATATATATTATATATTATTTATATGTGTGTGTTATCATTATTTTCTGTGCCGTAGTACGTAGCATAGATTTAATAGGAATTTAAATATTTTATAAATAACAAAAATAACATTTTTTCTGTCCAATATATTATATTATGTATTTTTGTAAACAAAATTTAATTTATATTATAAGTAACGTCTTTAAAAATATATATCTTTTCCTTGCCATCAATAAACCGTTGATACTAATAATGATCAATTTATTAATTTCGCTGTAGACGAAATTTTCTCAAGGTGAAAATTACCTCCTTCGGAGAATCTTAATAAAGTTAACGTCGAGTAATTCAATTTTACACCTTCTTCGGGAGTTCTTCTAAAAAGCGTTATATATTTGTATGGTGGTTATATGATGCCATTCATCATTAAGAAATTTAAAGTCATAAATAATAGAGTGCCCTTGAAAGTTAAATCAATTATCGTGTGCTACTTAAACTTACTTTTAATGCAGGAACAATCTTTACGACGGATTGTAATTTTTACGTGAGAAGGGTGTTTTAATGTCCTTATAATTCAATTACGTGGGTTAATGAGCGCTCAAAAATGAGGTCAAAACTTCTTTACTAGATTGAGTGCTCCACCAGTTTTCTGAATTCTAAGTTAACGAAAGTAATGATATTTAAAACGTTAATGAGAAATTGAAATTGAGAGGAAAATGCAAACGAAACTTATGTACTTAAGTGTTTTTATGTTTGCTTAAAATCTGTATTTTTATATCAAAAATACTTACATCATAATAAAACGAGAATGTAGATTATTAAAAGAAACTATTACCTTTCTACTTTAATAGTTTATAATATTGAAGATATTAAATGGTTTTACACATTGAAAAATCACAACAATGAATGCCTTGAAGGTCACAAACACATGTTCTTTGGAATTTAATGAAATTAGTTTATAAATGTTATCTATGAACATCATGAATGTGAAATATATGAAAATTTTTCTAAACATTCCTTAGAGGGGAATACCTTATAGGACCTCCTATACCTTACCCTGCTATACCCTCCTATGTCAGATAGGTTTATACTTTATAGGTATAGAATTGTTTGAGAGGTAGTTAGACTAACAAACACATCCCCTTGTACAGCGTGAATATAATACTTTTTAAAATTTTAATTATATTGGAAGAACAATAAATAAGTATCCTTAAAATAGTACAATAAATAAAAAGCTTAACAAATTGTACAATAAATAGCTTAACAAATAGTATAATAAATAAATAGTTTAACAAATATTACAATAAATAGCTTAACAAATAGTACAATAAATAAATAGCTTAACTAATAGTATAATAAATAAATAGTTTAACAAATAGTCTAAAAAATAAATAGCTTAACAAATAGTACAATAAATAAATAACTTAACTAATAGTATAATAAAGAATAGTTTAACAAACAGTATAAAAATTAAAAAGATAACGCATAGTATAATAAATAAATAGCTTAAAATAGTATAATAAAAAAAATAACTTAATTTATAAGTGTTGTTTGGTAGATACTTTTATTTTTCTCACTTATGACTTAAGTGAGACAAATCAAATTACTGAATTTCCAGGTAAGGCAAGTTTAATTACATATATTTCAAAAGAAAATTTAAATTAAATATAGTGCTATAATATGTTAAGGTTTAAATAGTAAAAAACAAAAAAAAATCAAAAAAATCATTCATATGTCTCCAAAAAATAAAGAAAAAAATTAAGATATTTAAGTGTGGTCTCACTGCGAAACCACCGTCCGCTAAACGTGAGCTTCCATGAAAAATCACACTGAGAAAAAATAAAGGCTTTAAATATTTAGTTTATTACGCTTTGTTCCTATGCCCTATTCAATACAAATCATTTGGAAGTTGGAAGAGTTTGAATATTTAACAAATTTATGGAGGATTTTTACCATAAATGGAAATCGACTGTGCGATCTCTACCAACACTTTACTGATTTCACAATATTTCAACTCATTTTTCCATTATAGTTCCACATACGAATATCTCTTATAACGTGATGTTTTAAAATGTTGTTAAATAATATACTTTTAAATATTCGAATAATTTTTATAAACGTTCACAAGTTTTTAACTTCAACACATATCTTCATTTTGATTGCCAAAATTCTTCTTCCTACCAAATTTGTCTTTTTATGGTGTCTGTGTATTAAACAGTCTCTATTAACAACAAACTGTTTAGAGGTTTGAATAAACATACATAATTCTACAGCACACTCTTAATAGATATTTTTGTATTATGTATTTTTGTATACAAAATTTAATTTATATTATATGTAATATCTTTAAAAATATATACCCTTTCCTTGTTACAAATAAACCGTCGATTTTAATGATGATCAAATAATTAATTTCGCTGCAGGCAAAATTTTCTCAAGGTAAAAATTACGTCCTTCCGAGAATCTTAATAAAGTTAACGTCAAGTAATTCAATTTTACACCTTCTTCGGGAGGTCTGAAAAACGTTATATATTTTTATGGTGGTTATACGATGCCATTCATCCTTAAGGAATTATAATTTATAAATAGTAGAGTGCCCGTGAAAGTTAAATCAATTATCGTGTGCTACATAAACTTACTTTTAATGCGGGAACAAACTTTAAGACGGATTGCAATTTTTACGTGAAAAGGGTGTTTTAATGTCATTATAATTCAATTGCGTGGGTTAATAAACTCTCAAATCAGGTCAAAACTTCTTTACTAGATTGAGTCGTCCCACGCTAGTTTTCTGAATACTAAGTTAACGAAATTAGTGATATTTAAAAAGTTAATATCCCCCATCTGTGCATGGGGATTGTCGACATACACCGGTGATAGTTCGAATATAAAAATACATAATCAAATATTCTGTCTTTCACCGAGGTATTTGGTGTATGTCAACATTCTCCAATTTCGGGCATTCACAATAATATACACACACACACATATATATATGTATATATATATATATATATATATACATATATATATATATATATATATATATATATATATATATATATATATATATATATATATATATATATATATATATATATATATATATATACATATATACATATATATATACATATATATATATATATATATATATATATATATATATATATATATATATATATATATATATATATATATATATATATATATATATATATATATATATATATATATATATATATATATATATATATATATATTCATATATAAGCGTGTGTATGATCATTATTTTATGTGTCGTAGTACGTAGCATAGATTTAATAGGAATTTAAATATTTTATACATAAGAAAAATAACATTTTTCTATCCAATATATTATATTATGTATTTTTGTAAACAAAATTTAATTTATATTATAAGTAATATCATTAAAAATATATAACCTTTCCTTGCCACCAATAAATCGTTGATAATAATAATGATCAAATTATTAATCTCGCTGTAGGCGAAATTTTCCCAAGGTAAAAATAATCCCTTCCGAGAATCTTAATAAAGTTAACGTCAAGTAATTCAATTTTACACCTTCTTCGGGAGTTTCGAAAAGTGTTATATATTTTATGGTGGTTATACGATGCCATTCATCATTTAGTAATTTAAATTTATAAATCGTAGAGTGCCCATGAAAGTTAAATCAATTATCGTCTGCTACCTAAACTTTCTTTTAATGCGGGAACAAACTTTACAACGGATTGTAATTTTTACGTGAAAAGGGTGTTTTAATGTCATTATAATTCAATTACGTGGGTTAATGAGCTCTCAGAAATCAGGTCAAAACTTCTTTACTAGATTGAGTCCTCCCACACCAGTTTTCTGAATTCTAAGTTAACGAAATTAATGATATTTAAAAAGTCAATGAGAAATTGAAATTGAGAGGAAAATGCAAGCGAAACTTATGTACTTAAGTTTTTGTGTTTACTTAAAATCTTTATTTTTATATTATCATAATAAATCGAAATATATATAGATTATTACAAGAAATTATTACTTTTCCACCTTAATAGTTTATAATTTGGAAGATATTAAATGGATTTACGCATTAAAAGATCACAATGAATGCCTTTTTTATGAGTAAACGTTATTGTGCATGAAAATTTACACTGAGAAAAAAAAAAGGCTTTAAAGATTTCATTTATTATGCTTTTTTTATGATTAAGCTTATAGATTTTATTCAATAACTCATTAAGTAACCACTGAAAAGTGTTTTCTAAATAGCCTTAATTATTCAAAAGTATACTTGCATTCACGTTCATTTTTTCAGAAAATTAAATATTTTGAAAATTTGAGGAAAGTGTAACATCAACTGAAAACAATATGAAGAGCACTTACTGCAAAATAATTTTCAATATATATGTATTAGAAATTAAATTTTTAAATACATTTGCATTATAATATATCTATCCTTCTGTAAGCTAAACATTATAAATATATGGCATTATAATTTGTTTTAACTTAGAACTTTTAAGACTATTTTTGCATAAGATTATTATTTGTGTTAAAAATGTGTGTTAAGTTTTTATTCACATTTCCATTATAATATATTTTTGATTTGATATCAAATAAAATGTTCTCTGCTATGTTAAGAATACATGTTTTCTAACCATGGATAAGGTTTATTTTTATAAATTCATTTAGTTTTGTTATTTTTAGCATTCCATTTTAATAAAACATAAATAATGTACTTTTGCCGAAAAATAAAGTAATCTACTTACCGACAAATCTCTTTTTTAAATGTGCTAATTAGAAACTATTTTTTATTAAATACAAACTTATTATTATTTTTCTATGAACTCCAATTTTAATAATACGAAAAATGTTTTCTTGTCATGCAGTATCTTACATAATCTTTAAAAAAGCTATAATGCTATATATCTGTAAATTTTTGGCTTAAGGAATGACAGATATATTATAATGAGAATGTATATAAAATTTAATTTCTAATATAGATATATTGATAATTATCTTGCAGTACACAATTTCCAAATTTTTTTCACTTAAAATTACACTTCCCTCAAATTTTCAAAATATTTAATTTTCTATAAAAAATGTACGTGAATGCAAGGTTACCTAAGAATTAAGGCTCTTAGAAAAAAGTACTCAGTGGTTACTTAACGTGTTCTTGAATAAAATGTATAAGCTTATTCATAGAAAAAAAAGCATAATAAACAAAATCTTTAAAGCCTTTATTTTTCTCAGGTGATTTTTCATGCATGCGCTCACGTTTACTCTTAAACAAGGCATTGATTGTTGTGATTTTTTTAGCGTGTAAAACCATTTAATATCTTCAATTTGAACATTTTGGTACCAGAGAA
>CM063501.1:125350666-125380666 GCA_032207245.1 Pardosa pseudoannulata
ACTCATTAAAAAACATATGGTCAAATATGTCTTGATTAAATTATTTTATATATTAAATGCCTAAGAAATACAACTGGAATACAACTTATCATTTGTAGATATCGGAGACTCCTTTGGACTCGACGTCGGTCTCGCAAATATGACGACGCTTTTCCCTTTTCTCGTCTTTCTCCAAAATATGTATATCCCGCAGGCAGCGGATGCCAGCAGCGTTCACCCTCTTCTCTCCTCTGGTAACAACCTTATCCTCTGAAAAAAATCAGATTTCCCCAAGGAGAAATAACGGGGGACAGAACGGAGGGCTCAGAATCCCTCCAAACTAACGGGCCCTTCTATTAGTTGGGAGAAGTATTAAGTGTCTTCTATTTCAAACCGGTCCTGTTCTGTATGTCATTGACGATGGTTCACTGGAAGAGGTTAAAAAATCTGAACCGAATGTAACTCATTGTGACAAGAGGATATATAATACTTAGGTTAAAAATCTAAATAATCCTGACTCGTGAACCTTTGCACCCAAATCAGGATTTCCCCGAAAACGGGTAAGAAAAGAAAGTAAAAATTCAATAGCTTACCTTGTCAGACGTTCATCAACGTCTTCGAGACGTAAGTTCTGTCACCTCGATCTGAACTTTTTAATTCTTTAACACATTTCTGAGTCTCTCGGTTTAAGCCTGGACCTTCAGTACTTGTTCCTGGATATGATTTCGTCACTCAGCTCTGGTGATTCCACTTTCTTAGATTTTCCGGGTTCACCCGGGGATGAAGATGACTTCCGTAACCAATGTAACCCTGAGCGGTCTAATATTAAACTATAACCCTGATCACACCTTAATCTGCCTGACATTAGACATTTGGATTCCTAATTGAGGAATGGAAATTGCACCGACCCAAGTAAGTAACGTTGCCAAAAATATAACACCTATTACAGTAAAAAAAGTCATAGATATTTTTACTTCAATATAAAAATGTTTATTATATTTAATATGCAAAGTTTGTTAATATTTGATTTTGCTGCAATTGGTTCAACGCAAGTTGTTTCATCTTGTATTCAGTAAATCTGGTTCTAACGTGAGTGACATCAAAGCAAACATTACTTTTATCGCTTATCCCATACATTAGCCCGAATTTAAAATAATGCATTTATTATGTCACGAAGGAAATATACGAAAAATTCTTAATCTTTTATTCCGAATGCATGGCATCGACAATAATGTCAGGAATATATTGCAGAAGATAAAAAGGCCTTATCAGCAAAAGGAGTGAGTGATCCTGCTCCTCGTTACAGTTGAAGAATGAAAGACCCGGAAATAAAAAAAAAGTAAAATCCTGCAGTCATGAAAAACACTGTCACGGCTGAAAAACACTTCGATTGTTCTTCCATAAATTACGAGATTCTTTCCGCGCGCTTCAAATTCTTTAGAATTCTAGAGAACTGCACTTTATTCCGAAATGTGAAATCTGTCTTTTTAATACGAATTCGTTTCAAACTTAAAGGAAGACTGATATTTAAGTTCTTCCGTTGCACTTACTTTGTCGTAAACATAAATAAACTGGAAAGAGATACGTCGTACGGTATTAAAAGTTTTTAAAAGGAGCAGTCTGTAGTACATTTTTACGGAAATTGTAGTAAAATTTTTAAGTTACCCTCGCAGAACGACATTCTTTAGAATTAAATTAAGAAAAGGTAAATTATTTTGTAGTAAATCTTAGAAAAATACCTTTTTAGTTATTTAAGTGAGTATGTAACATGAAAGTTATTATCATATATTTAAATATTTTTAAGCTTTCTAAGACAACAAGTTAAATGAAATCTACTAAATATTAAATTTTAAAACTATCAATGTCTCCTAAACATTAAATTTCAAACATGACTGAGCATTTCGCTGTCATTACTTTTGTCATATTTCAAATAGAACGTAAGTTATAGCAAAATAAATTATTTGCATTATATACCTCTTTCATACATACCTTCAACAATAAAACAATTTTTTCTCAAATTTTATATTTTTTAGTTTGTGTATACACATTATATTACATTATATTATCATATAATGTAAGATCATTTTGTGATATCATATTTGCATTTTATGCCTCGTTCATACATACCTTTCACTTTAAAATCCTTTTTCCTCAAATTTTATATTTTTTAGTTTGTGTGCGTAATATCCTACAAACATTATATTACCATATAATGTAAGATTTATTTGTAATATCATATTTGCATTGTATGCCTCTTCATACATACCTTTCACTTTAAAATCATTTTTCCTCAAATTTTATATTTTTTAGTTTGTGTGCGTAATATTCTACAAACATTATATTAGCATATAATGTAAGATTTATTTGTAATATCATATTTGCATTTTATGCCTCGTTCATGCATACATTTCACTTTAAAATAATTTTTTCCCAAATTTTATATTTTTTGTTTCTGTGCGTAATATCCTACAAACATTATATTACCATATAATTTAAAATTTATTTGTAATATCATATTTGCATTGTATGCATCGTTCATACATACCTAACACTTTAAAATCTTTTTTCCTCAAATTTTATACTTTTAGTTTGTGTGAGTAATATCCTACAAGCATTATATTATCATATAATGTTTGTAAGATTTATTTGTTATATAATATTTGAATTTTATACCTCGTTCATACATTTCTTTAATATTAAAAGAGTTTTTTCACGAATTTTATATTTTTTAGTTTGTGTGCGTAATATCTTACAAATTAGTTCTATTACATACATAAAAAATGTGTACTGCTTGAAGCATATATATATTTCGACTTATAACCTCATATAGTTTTGTAACTGTTAATAATATATTTGAGATGAAAATAATTTTTTTTTTAGTTCCAACCTTATTTGCCAATAATAATAATTCATACTTGCATTTAAAATAATATATACTGTAATGATGTATTATTATTACATATATTTGTTAAATGATTATTTTTTATGTAAAGTATTTTATAACATCTTCAAGTTAAAACTGTCTCAAACTGCTGCGTCTTATACAGAGAGCAAAATAAAAAATTAAATAATGATTTCCAATAAGGAAAAGAAAAGTTAAAAACTATACTTCTAAATATATATAAATGCGAAAAATACCTCTAAAAAGAATCATAAAGGTTTTTTTAATGTTAAATAATTTTTCTAAGGTTTCTCAAAAGTCCTAAAAGCTCTTAAATAGAAGAAAAAATAAGAAAAATATTAATCTTTTTATACATGATACATTTGTCTCTGGAACGAAAATAGAAGCAGCTTTGTTACGAAACTTTAAAACAAAATTAACTATTTCTATAAATAAATAAAATATTTCTTTTTTTATTATGTAACATTTTGTATTACGTAATTTTGAATTATGTAATATTTTTTTTATTTATATTTGTATTATGTAATCTATCTTTTGTAACTATTGTAGTTAATGTATTATATTTTGTTTCCCTCACCATCCATAGTGTGAGATGTTAAGAATTAGTGGAATGTATAATTAAATATAAAAACTAAAATAAAGACTTTGTGATTGAGAAATAACCAAAGGAAAGGGATTTGCTAAGAGTTTATTGTAGACTAGAATTTGACATTACAAAGGAAATATATTACTATCAATAGAGAACTAATGACTACTAACATTTAAGATTTTAACACAATACAATAGATAAGAATAATATGAACGAGGGGATGTTTGTAAAATTTTCTTGTGATTTTCCTACGAATGCACTACATTTACTAAAAAACGAAGAGAAAATTTTGATATTCCATCAATGAACAAAATACTATGCATCTTAGATTTAATAAAAATTCAATTCTTAGAAAAAATCTTTTGTTATACTGAATAATTGATCATAAAATATTTTCTCGTATTATAAATTATGAATCAAATTTTGTAAAATGCAAACAATGCTATAAAAGAATGATTTTTAATCCACCAACTTAAAGCTATTAATTGGCATTCAATAATATCTATTGTTCTCAATTCCGTTGAGAGCTCAATCCCTTAACAAAACGTTTTGCAAACTTTTGCTTTAAAGTTTAATATAATTAATAACACTAAACAAATATTGTTTTCTCACATTTTCTGGGCAATGGAATTCTCTATATTTAGAAAAGTTTCGTGAATGAAGGCATAACAAGAAAAATAAAATGAAAAAGGAGTAATAAATGTAAACAATGTTCAGATTTTTTTATCTGTTAGAGAAAAGAGTTCAAAAACTTAATTTTTTAGAAATTTAAGTAGTATTGTAGTTAATAACAAAATTTTAAATGAAACTTTTATATTCAGTTGGAAACTTTAAAATTAAATATGTACTACATAAAAAAGTATGCCTTTAATTCTGCCTACTAGCAGAAATTTACAGATCATCCTTAGGGAATCCTATTCCTTAGTATTAATTTTTTACTTTATTAGGCTTTTGAAAAAACTCTTATGAAGTTAATGAAAAGAGTTTTAGCTGAATAGAGGACACTATATTACAAAAGCTTTACTTTTGTTTATATCCATTCAAAGACTGTATGCTATTTACCGTTCATTGCAATGAAAATTACTTTTTAAGCATTCAATATTTTCGTTTAGAAAATATCTCTTCATAAAAAAGTTTTTATTAGTAATATTATTTACCAATATGCGATATCCTGAAATTAACTGCGTTCTGAGAACTGTCCCATTTTTTCATAAATTCAGAGATGCCCCGAAAGTCATAATATTTATCAGTCTAAAATAAATTGCTTTCATAGTCATAAATAAATTGCTTTCATCAGAAGTGAAATATTTATGTTATGATATCTATGTGTATTATTTTATATTAAGAGAGAAATTTCAATTTTTCTCTGCTTTCTGTGGTATCCAGTTTCAATTTATTTCACCAGAACATAGTATTATTGATCCACACTAGTTCATGGTATATTTAATTCATCAACACCCGGTAAATTTATTTTAAATATATATTTATTATTTATCAGAAATTTTATAAGCAAGAAAAATAAAAAATGAATAAATAAACGTTAAATTTCAGAAACAAACTGCTTCTATAATATATTTTTCCTAAGAAATACGTATGTCGTATGATCTATGTATGCTCTTTATAATATAATTCGAAAAAATGTCAATTTTCCTCTGATTTTTGTTGTGTCTTATTTCAATATATAATTCCATATCATTTTGTAATTCATCTGTGCTAGCTCTTGGTAAATTTAATCATTTAACAGCTGGACTATTTCTTATGAGTATATATTGATTTTTCATTTAAAATGTTATTTATACCTGAAAGTGAAAAAATATCGGAAATTAAAAGAAATATTTGAATATTAGAACCTCCCCTCATATCATGAAACTGAAATTAAAAACATGGTAAGCACACCACATGACTTCCTTATTAGCCTTTTAAGATTTACCTACTTTTGTACTGCACTGAAATGCTGAATATCAGTTACAATTCTCCAGTTCAGTAATAAACTTTATAATTTACACAGTTGCTAAAGTATTAGATTTTGACAGCATATTATAAAATAATAACTTAAAATTAATAACGTAAAATGATTCAAAACAAATTCAACAATTCGTAAAATTGTACTTGTCAATAATTAATATATAATAATTCAACAATAGGTAGAGCTCAAGCCCTGCCATTTGATAGATACCTATAATATTACTATCCGTTATATAAATATTATTACAGAGTGTACAAAGTGGATTACAATAAAAGAAATGCATGTACGAAATTACATTTTACAGTAAGCAGTCCTAAATTCAAAAATTTTAACTTTCTTCAGTTAATGGTGTTCAAGTTTTACCCAACAGTGTTAATATATGTTATTCTGAAATTTTTAGTTATATAAAGTACGTATTCAAATTAAAAACTAAGGTGTACAAATAAATGCCTCAGTAGACCTAAATGCAAAAATATCTCAGGATATACAAGGAATTTGCTACAACGTGAGTAATAAAATTTTTAAAATCATCTGGATTAAATCCTACATATGTCATAATAGATATGAACTAATATATATTGTTATTGTAACTTCTCTTTATCTCGACGACTTTATAACAATAAATATTCCATTTATTACACTACAACACTATAGATTAATTTATAGTACACAAAAGTCGAAGGAAGTGTAGCATATGTCAGAAAAGCGAAGGAAAACATTTAAAATATTAAATACGGTTCACTTTACACTTAAGTTTCAAAATACAGTTATTATCTAATTTATTACTAGACTTGGGAGTTTTAACGCCTTTATTAAAAAAATAATAGACAAAATGAATACTCCAAACTAGAATATAGTCAATACGGCAAAATAATAAACCAAATAAAAACAATGTGTCTTAATGAAAAATTTATAATTGATAATAGCCCTCACGATTTAAAGAAATTTAATTAAATTAATATAAAATTAATACCAACTTTTCGTATATTTTTTTCTCTTTTGTCATTGTTATGTAAATAAAATATTTTTATGCTAAAAATGCTGTAGTTAAATTGACATATTAAAATGTATAATAATTTTGACTTCTTAAATATTGTAAATCATTTTTTTTCAATGCAGCTGGCTATGCAGACTATATATAGGCCAAACAACTGTTATTCTGTACGTTAACTGTTAGTATGTCTGTTCTGTATATTAACTGTTAGTATGTCTGCTCTGTATGTTAACTGTTAGTATGTCTGTTCTGTATGTTAACTGTTAGTATGTCTTATCTGTATTTAACTGTTAATATGCCGGTACTGTATATTAATTGTTAGTATGTCTGCTCTGTATGTTAACTGTTAGTATGTCTGTTCTGTATGTTAACTGTTAGTATGTCTTATCTGTATTTAACTGTTAATATGCCGGTTCTGTATATTAACTGTTAGTATGTCTGCTCTGTATGTTAACTGTTAGTATGTCTGTTCTGTATGTTAACTGTTAGTATGTCTTATCTGTATTTAACTGTTAGTATGTCTGTTCTGTATGTTAACTGTTAGTATGTCTGTTCTGTATGTTAACTGTTAGTATGTCTTATCTCTATGTTAACTGTTAGTATGTCTTATCTGTATTTAACTGTTAATATGCCGGTTCTGTATGTTAACTGTTAGTATGTCTGTTCTGTATGTTAACTGTTAGTATGTCTTATCTCTATGTTAACTGTTAGTATGTCTTATCTGTATTTAACTGTTAATATGCCGGTTCTGTATATTAACTGTTAGTATGTCTGCTCTGTATGTTAACTGTTAGTATGTCTGTTCTGTATGTTAACTGTTAGTATGTCTTATCTGTATTTAACTGTTAGTATGTCTGTTCTGTATGTTAACTGTTAGTATGTCTGTTCTGTATGTTAACTGTTAGTATGTCTTATCTCTATGTTAACTGTTAGTATGTCTTATCTGTATTTAACTGTTAATATGCCGGTTCTGTATGTTAACTGTTAGTATGTCTGTTCTGTATGTTAACTGTTAGTATGTCTTATCTCTATGTTAACTGTTAGTATGTCTTATCTGTATTTAACTGTTAATATGCCGGTTCTGTATATTAACTGTTAGTATGTCTGCTCTGTATGTTAACTGTTAGTATGTATGTTCTGTGTGTTCTGTGGAATAACATGTTGCCTTCATTACTGTTTATTTCTGTAGAGCTGCTGATATGTTTGTCTGCTTTTGAGTTTCAGTAACCTTTAAATATTCTTTGATAAAATATTGTGTATATAGTTTTCCCCACTTGGATTTATCTGCCAAAAACGTTTTGAGTGACTCAGTAACGTTTTGGGTACCTTCAGTCCTAACTGAAAAACTTCAACATTTAACGTGTAATTGTACTAGAGTTATACCAGATATATAAGTACAGATGTAGAAACTTGTAAACATTCATACAGAGATGATCAAATAAATATTGCAGGTTTCAAAGCTAAATTTTTCTTAACACTTTGACTGCCATAGGCGTCAACGCACTCGACTTGGCTACAGCGCCTTTGGTGCCTCCGGTGACCGGCGACGCAGTAAATAATAAAAGTACATATTTATATTAAATACGGATACTGATAAATTTTTAATAATACCAATGTTATAATAATGGTTTACAGAAATTATTTCAATAAAGAACACACAAAAAATTATTAGTACATGAAAAATATATATTTTATTAGTGCCTATTGCGATGAGTCAGATTGAAATATTCAAGGCAAAAAAAAGGTGAACCAACGCAAAAGGAACAATATGTCAATACTTTCTTTAATCAAATTCTATGCTATAATTCTTCCTAGCTGCTTTGAATGATACAGAATGAGAGTAATCACTTAGCAATCAAAGCACGATTGTTTGAAAAAAAGGACAATCGTAACAATTGCCTACCGCGCCGTGAAAGTCACTGGTGACCCACACTCCCAAAATTGCTTCAAGCATGATTTTATAACTCTTTTTATCTACTGCAAATAATATTTCAACATATGCATCGCATAATGAAAGGTTCATTCGGAGCCTTGGGCAAACCGTCGAATATACGTCTGGCAGTCAACGTGTTAAACGTACTTATAGATGCACAGACGAAATAAGTCAAAAGTGACTCAGGTGTGGTCAAAATAGGTATTTTCTTTAAAATATGAATACCAAAATTTATTGCCAATATACTGGTTTTTTATTTCGTTATAGAAAGCAAATTTATAATTCCCAATAAATATTATGGACTCTTGGAATTAAAAAATATGCGATGGTTAAATACAATCTTTGTATATTAAAATCTGTTCTCATTAACAAAGAGTTGAAATTTCAAACATCATAAAAAAAATCATACATAAAATAAATATTTCGTAAATTTTTCTTCTTGCTCTCACATGTAAACACAGTATTGTTTTGTCATGTTTATAAAAGACTTGGCGCTTCGAGATCAGCCTACGGTATGAACATATAAGGAGCATTTAAAGATTAAATGAGAGTTATATGCATTTCAACGTTTAAATTATTTTTTAGTTTATGTTATATTAAAAATATAAATAATTTCAAAAAGTAAAATGACTCGTTTCTAGAAAGTGAAATTGGAAGTAAAAATTATAACTCCCTGTGAAATTCACATGGAAAAATACAGTAATTTTTTATTTCAGATAAACATCTATGATCAATAAGGTCTCAGAGAACTTACCTTTCTAAATTTATCCTATGATCCCTCAGGGAAAAAAAAGAAAATATAAAACAGACAACCCCGATTCTCTTTTATATTTGGGCTTAAAAAAACTCCTATCGTAGCAGATGCTTCGGCATGTTTGTGTATCGTAGAGAATACCAGCAAATATTTACTTAAAAAGTAAGTCGGGATCTATAGAAAGTTGGAAATCAGAAATTGTCAAGCTTTGTGTTTTCTTATCCGGTAACAATTTATTTTGAAATGTTTATCTGAGAAATTTTAGTTGTTCTGACAGCATATTTTAATAAATGTTCTGTTGGCAGACTTTATAAGCTTAGTGGTAATATTTATAATGCTTGTAACACTCTAAATCTTAGAGTATGATAAAAGATATTTTTAAAGTTAAATATCTGTCGTAAAATTACGCTAAATAAAGGTAGAATATGTATTTTGATTTAGTAATAATACAATAGGTAAACTGAATTCTGAAACATATTTTAACTATTAGTTAAAAGTAAAATTACTATTAATAGCTACTTTTCATCGACAGTGTCCATCTCTCTATGTTATTGTTACAATGCGTTCCTACGAGATTTGGAGATTTATTTAAACTACTAAATTAAACTATAAATGTATTATATAGAACTTTTTTTCTATAATAACTAATAAGCTTTTAAAAATCTTATAATTTATAAAATTTACAAATAAATTCATATCTCGGAAAATATTCATACTTTATCATATCCTTTGGTGATACTTTATAACTGTTTACAGAATATAAATTTTAATGGTGTGTTAGGATGTTACATATGGGGGTGGATTGCACTACGGTCAACTCTTTATACAGTAATGATAAAAAGACCAAAATTCCTACAGTAATTCGAAAATTCTATGCTGGCAGTCGGATTCGAACTCACACTGTCTAGTACCTAAACATAGCGGTCTTTCTTTCCAGACATAACGTAACTTAATAAACATAGATACAAAAGAAAACATGCTTTGAGAAAATAAATATTTTATATAACAATTGGGAAACAATTTTGGGAATTTGGGAAATAAAAAGTATGTACTTGGAATTTTAAAACTATAAACACATATTTTTAATTAAAAAAATCGTATCTAAGGGTCAATTAATATGCAAAATAAATTTTGTCAAGATTTCTAAATCGTTTATTGGTAATAATTAACCCTCTAAGCGGTTCGCACGTACAATTCCGCCAAACCGATAATGATTTCAAAACGTACAATTTTTGACCTCCAAAAACGCTCCGAAAATGAATGTAATGTACATTTTTGCCAGTGCTTTCCCCCATGGAGTTTTCAGGTAGGAGGGTCAGGTCGATTGTTTAGGAAATGCACTCCTCTTTCACTGACATTTCTTGAGGGATGCACACCTACCCTCTGAGACATAAAGACGCTAATAGCTTTTCTTGCCTCTGTAAATCTCTATTTAAGTATTTCGTTCGCGGTAACAGATGCATCTCTAATTACACCACTTAAATATCTTGGATGACTTTCGTAAAAAATATAAATAAGTCTCTCAAAGAGTATTTTTATTTGTACTTTTAGAATCCATTATTTCTTATGGGATAATATTCCAGACTTGACGAGCTTTATATGTATTAAAAATTAACAGTCTATAATATCTATTTATATATCTGTATATAACCGGAAGTAAAGAGACAATAACGAGGGTGGGTTTCCCGTATTCCATCCTAGTCGACAAAGGGTGAAGGAAGAAATCATAGAACGCTTTGGCCACTGACACAGTAAATCTTTAGCATATTTTTGGGAGATTTTTTTCCTTGATGTGTTCCACTCGGAGGGTTAAAATTCAACGTTGTCGATACAGAAATTGTTTTCGGTTTAATTAGTACCATTATAGCATCTGTAAAAAGAGGAAGATTTCACAAAAGTGAAAATAAAAGAGTGATATTACTGCTTACTTATCTAAGTTGATTTTCATTCAAGCACTAACAGGGCAATATTGCTAGATTTTTGAAATATATCTCTTTTCCACTTTCCCACGAGTTTCTACACACAAAAAAAACGTAAAAGATGAAAGTAAAATGTATTTTTCCAGCCAGAATGTAGTAAATAAGTTTTTTAACAGATTTTCAATAATGATCTCGAGTAACAGATAATTCTTATATTTCTAAAGAGTGATTGACTTTCTTCTGTTTAAACAGTTCTTGTTATAAATTAAAAAACACAATTTTTATTGCAAGGAATAAATTGCAACAAACTAATAATCTGAGACTAAGAAAACACATAAAATAAATTATCCAAAAATCAGAACAAATTTGAAATTTGAAAAGTTCAACAACGAATAAAAAAGGTGTAGGAAATTAAAAGAAAACAATTTATAAGAAAATAGTATCGTATCTAATAATTAATTAATATGCAGAATATGTTTTATTAAAATATGTAGGTTGTTTAAAAATAGAAATTAAAATTTAACAATATCCCTACGTAAGAAGGCACCTATTTTATTAATACCATAACAGTATATGTAAAAAGAAAAGAGGAAAATTAAAAGTGACAGTTATGTATCCACTCAACTTAGCTTCCTGCTTCGTTCCATGAGGTAAGATTTATTGGATGAATTTCATCCCTGAAATTCAAGTTCTCGACAGCAAATATTGATTGGCTTTTGAAATATATTTCTTTCTTATGAGTTTTTTCGGATAGATGCACCAGAGGAAAGGGAAATTTATTTATCCTGCAAGTGAACAGATATGAATTTGTCAAAAATTATCATAAATTCAGATACCACATTGTAACACTTCGAATAGAGGATATACTTTCTTCTGTTGAAACCGTTGATTTGTCTTAAATAAGAAATCAAAAGTTTTCTTAGTAAAAATGTAATTTCAACGAAAAGTGTACATACTAAGTGATCCAAAAGTCAAAACAAAATATAAAATTAAATAATTCAACAACAAATAAATGGTGATTTGGACGTGTAGAGAGCTCCCTAAAATGTATATAAACATATTTATTATAGAAAAGAATATTATATAAGAATCAAATATTGGGAAATAAGTCTTATCGGCATATCTAATTAGTTTTTTTGTAGGTATTGAAATTTAAGGATTTGAGGTGTGATAGTAACAAAACATCTGTTTTTAGCAGGACCATTTTAGCATGACAAAAGAATAAATATAATGGAAATACAAAATTGAAATTTATTTATTCACTTAGTTTTCCTCTTTATTTTCCGAGATAAATTTATTGGATGAATTTCATCCTTGAAATTCAAGCTCTCAATTAGATATATTACTCGAATTTTGAAACATATTTCTTGCTCATGAGATTCTATGCAAATAAAGAACGTTCCAGACTAAAAGAGTGATTTATGCATCTAGCTTGTGAACATTAAATGCATTTTTGAAAAAAAACCTTCAATGATGATCTTGAATGCCATAGGATCGTTACATTTCGTAAGAGCGAAAGATATTCTTCTGAAGAAAAAGTGTTTTTTGGAAGAGATTTTTTCTTTATTCATGCATAAAAATTTGTTAAGGTCTTATCACACAGAAACCTGAAAGCTTTGAAGAAGCAACGGATTTAGTTTACGATTCTCTTGCACGATCAAAAATTTGAGAATTTCTCATGTGATAGCGAAAACTTTTCTACCGATTTGCTTTGGTTCTGGTTGACGCATGATAAACGTTTTAATTGAATGAACATATTTTGTAACAAAAGGAAAAATTTAATTGGAAAAGAATCGTTAACTGAATCTGTTGATTTTCAACGCGTAGAATGGCTTGTGATAAGATCTTTAGAAACGAATTGCCTTTTAGGTTCCTGAGGAGGAAAGTTTTCAGTTGTATAGGGCTTCAAAAAATAAGTTTTATTGGCCCACTCTAATATGTATAGGCATCGCAAGTTTAATTGTTAGAAAAATAGCATGCGCATCTGAATAAAATTGATCCTCTATCATTCTGCAGTTCTTGTTACTTATCCCCCTGGTGTATACAAGCCTATACCAGGTCTAATAGACCCCATCGGAATAAGGGACTGGTAAATGGCTAATTGTAATATGCAGCTTCAGTATCAGGGAACCCTAAACTCCCTTAACCTCGATAATGGGTTCATGTAATTTAGAAGAATGGAACAATCAGAAGTTTAAAGTGTTGGCTTGTCACTTACAGATATATCGGTTCAGAACTTGAAACCATTGAAGGAACATGGAAACTATTTTACGTGTTATAGTTACCATTAAGGAAATACTGTAGATTTTTTGCAGACTTGAACCTCGATCCTGCTACCCTACAGTTACGAGGTTTCTGCCTTTATCGACTGAGCTACCGTGGATTACATACTGCATTCTAATTCTTAGTATTCTAGATTACATCTACTAACTTTGTTTTATTGGTTTTAAGGAAGCAGTAGCTTGAACTAATACACAGTATATAGAAGAAAGAGGCTCTATCTTTAATTTTTATCAAGAAAGCACCTAGACAGCTGGATAACGTTTATTTTATATATCAATTTATCCTTGTTAAGTTTCTGTTGTACTATACTTACGGTTTTAATTATGCAAGTACGAAGAACAAGCCTGAATCCATTCTGGAAATTAGGTAACATGAAAGATGGAATGGGTGTTGCCTTGAAGTAACGTGAAACATGAAAGAGATAGAAGTTAGCATTGTTATTATCTTAAAGTTTTATTTATTAAGAAGAAAATACCTAGAGTTCTAAGTTAAGTTTATTTACATGTTAATTTATCTTTATCAACATACTGTTCTAAATTACTACAATTAATTTTGTTTTGTGTACTTTCAGAAAGAGGTATAGAAGTATCTCACAGTATGGAAATGATAAAAGTTCGAAGTAAGATTATCTTAAATTTTATTCCTTACCGAGGAATAACCTAGGTATCTAGATAAAATTTACCCTACATTCCATTTCTTCAATTTAATGTTGTAAATTACATCTATTAAGTTTATTTTGTTTTCTTTGAGAAGGTGGTACATTGACGTACCCCTCAGTATGGAAAAGATAGAGACTCGAAGGAAGATTACCTTAAAGTTTTAATTGTTAAAAATAACTCGAATATCTAGGTTTTTATTCTACAAAATAATACAGCTATTAATATTATTTCGTTTACTTTGAAAAATCCGCAGGTTCACAATATGAAGATGTGATACACAATGACGGCCTTTTAAAATCCAAGAAACACTGAAAAAGTGTATATCACAAGATGTCACTAGTTAGAGTTTTCATAACTTAGGTACCTGTCACGATTATTTTTAGTAACAATAAAAATTTTTAGATACCCCTTAGTAGATGAGTTTGAAAATAAATTATTCACACATCAAAAGCATAATTATTTTTTAGAACAATTGAAGAGATTTAAATAATTGAAAATCGGTCTCAACACATTCAGCTGGAGTTAATCGATGGCAATATACTACAATAATATTTAATCTACGATTTATTCTCATTGATAATGATAAACATATATAGCAGTCACATAAAAATGTTTATTCTAATACGAATATATAAGATAAATTTTAGGAGAGATTAATGCGTAGGCAATATTCCCTAAAGAATATATTTCAAAGCAAATTTCAAATTACTGCATAATTACTACCGCTTCGGTATAAATCATACTATATCACTGTGCTCTCATTAAAAAAAATATTTCGTAAACAGGAGACTATATTAAATTATATTAGGGAATTTTGCCTTAGTATTTTTCTTCTTTTGACATATAATTACACATCAAAAATAGTTCATAATTTAGATTTTAACTATAACTGGAATTAAAGTTTATCAAACAGATTTTTTAAAAACAAACAACTCTTTCGAAAAACGAATTAATTATTTCTAGTGAATGTAAAAACATTCATATCAATACATCGGCAATATTTATTTTTATACCCAAATGAGATTTTACAGGTTTATTTTCCTTTCAGAATATGATGACATGGATCAAAAATTAAAAACCACTTTTTCCATTACTATTTCATAAATTCGATTGATTAAGAAATGATAATTTTTTTTAAATTGCTCCGAAGTAGAAAAAATATTTAAATTAGAGAAATGTTGTAATAATTATTTTAATGCAAAATGTGATAAAAATATTAATTTCATAAAAATGTTCTTTTTATGTTCAAAAGAATAAAAACCGTATCATCAATTCTAAAAATTCTGAATTCAAACTATATAAAATGAACAAATACTTTTTCATGTACTTTTCTAAATCCTCTGTAGTATAATAACGTTATCTTTGCCTTTTTTTTCAGAAAATAATACAAGAAAAAATAGATGCATAATACTTGCACTTTTATCAATTTCTTCTTTGTAAACCAAAAAAAAATACTTTTAACAATGTTTCTTTTATTTCCCTTATTGTTTGATATTCATTTTATATCTTTGATTCTTCAAAAAATAAAATTAGGTTCAGAAAAATTTGAAAGTAAAGTTTTTTCACATTGAAAACCATCAACATGTGAGGATTTTATTGTTTCAATGTACTAAATACATGGTTTGTTTTCTGAAAAAAAATTTTACAGTCAGCGATTTAAATGCTACCTTTTTCAATTTAATAACTTTTTTTAAGGAAGAACACTAAAATAATTTTATTTACAGCACATTGGAAGCTTTGTAACATACGTGAAGCTTTCAAATATACTTCATTTTTTAAAAATAATTTTTTTAATATGATGTCTGAAAAGTCATTGAACTGCTACTTCAGCATGCTTATTAAGCTATACGATGGTTGCTATTTATATTTCTGTCCTAATAATGAAAAAACAAATATGTAGAATCGAAATCGGTTTTATTGTTTTTCAAAATATTCTCCATGCTGATCAATACACTTTTGCATGCGTTTGAACCAATTTTCAAAGCACTTTTTCCACTCCGATTAAGGTAACAACAAAACATGCGTTTTGAATGCATCAACCGCTTCTTCGGGGGTCGAAAATCGTTGTCCACGTAATTTATTTTTGATGTGTGGGAATAAGAAGTCATTTGGTGCCAAATCAGGGCTGTACGGTGGATGACCCAGCAGTTCGATCTTTCGCTCGGTCAGAAATGCCTTTGTTTGAGTCGATGTGTGAGAGCTCGCATTGTCATGATGAAGAATGATTCGCCTGTTCTTCTGCTTTTTTCGAATTTCTCCGATATTTTCTGACAAACAAATGGCCGTGTACCATTCAGAATTGACCGTCCTACGTTGCTCTAATGCCACTGTTGCCACATGACCGTTAATGCCGAAGAAATAGGCAATCATTTGTTTCGATGTGCTTCTTCCTCGAACAACTTTTGTTGGTTTTGCCTCGTCTTGGAAGACCCATACAGTTGATTGCTGTTTTGTTTCCGGTTCATATGAATAGATCCATGATTCGTCACCTGTGTCAATGTTATACACAGCCTTTGATGTACCTTGAACGTATTTTTCTAACATTTCCTTGCACCAATCGACACGAGCCTTTTTTTTTATCGTTTGTCATATTATGCGGGATCCAAAGTGAACAAATTTTTTTACGCTCAAATGTTCATGCAATATTTTATTGATGCTAGTCATACTAATGTCCAAAGACTCCTCTATCTCACGGTATGTCACATGACGATCTTGCTTTATCATTTCACGCACAGCATCGATCTTTTCTGGCACAACAACGGATTTTAGACGACCTGCACGGGATTCGTCCTGGATCGAACATCGACTACGATTAAATTCGTTATACCAATTTTTTACAATGCTGTAGGATGGAACTTTATCGCTGTATACAGAATTAAGTTCATCGAAGCACTCTTGTCTTGACAATCCACGTCGAAAGTTATGAAAATAATGGCACGAAAATGTTCACGATTCAATTCCATTTTTTGAAAGAGAAGAACTTTTCAATTTACTGTCAACAACACAAATAAAGCTCTAATGGTAAATCGTCTGCTGAATTTATGTTTAAAAATATCAAACTTTTGATTAAAATCGTCTGAGGGCGCCTAGCAACACTTACTGTTGCCAAAGTCAGAAAAATAAATCCAAGTTGGCTATGGTACCCTCTTCTTGTGTGAAACCGAGGAAATAAATGTGTAAGATTTCCGTGCTTATCATTTATTTTTCTCTGGAAAATTAAAATATGGTTTGTTATGGTACGTTACTTTTTTTTACATTATTTTTAAACTATTTTATATCTTTAATTTATTATAACGTAGCAGTAAATAAAATAGAAAAATCTAAAAATAAATTTTCGATTTCAGTCATACCATTTGAAATTCTTCAGTACGCCTAAATTTTATTGCTTTTATATAACAAAGGCTTTGTTTCTAGGAACAATTTTATTATAGAGAGCTTTTCAAATAATTTTCTATCAAATACTTCAAAAGTTTTTTACAAAAGTTGGGTGAAATACTTCTACTTATAGCACATTTGAAAAATTGGAGACATTGAAATGTACAGAAATTTTATAAACTTTGTTTGAATATTCGTTACGAATGAATATTTGTTTTTTGTTTTACATTCTGACAGTATTATATGATTTTCTTCTACAAAAGGTAATTGTATTAGAAAATGTCTGAAATGCGCTTTTAGACTGTATATATTAATATTAATTAAACAGTACTGTCATCTAAAGTTTTCAGGTAAAATACAAATTAATATATTACAAATTAATAAGCAATCTACTCAAATATTGTATGTAATTTTGAATAAAGGCTTATTTTCTTAAAATAGTTTGTTGAATTCTTAATTTTAAAAAGTACAAAACAAGCTATGAATGCGTATTTTTATATTGTACCAGGGTATAGTTTCCTTGCAATTATAATTTTCATACCGGGTAAAAGGAAGTACAAGAAAAGATTCTTTTTAATAGAATGATCAAACGCTAGTTCCATTATTTGGAGTGTTATCGCCAAGATGTCGATAGTTTGGGACTCTTGATTTTAGTCTCATTTGGCGATATTTCGTCAAATGTACAAAACAAACTTTATATATATATTTAGGAATTTTTTGCTGGGAAAACTTTTTATATTTGGAATCATTGCGGTACCTTCGAGTGTATGCGAAATGTGATTTTAATATGTGAAATTTTATATATTGTAACCAATGTATTGCCCTTGCAATTATAGTTATTTTACTGGGTAAACTGAAGTACAAAAAAAACCTTCTTTTTAATACCATGAGCAACAGCTGATTCCATCGTTTGGAGTGATATCGCCAAGATGTCGATCGTTTTGGACTCTTGATTTTACTCTTAAATTTGGAGATATTTCGGCAAATGTACAAAACAAGCTCTATATGTATATTTATATATTTTTACGAATTTGTAGCTGTGGAAAATTTTTATATTTGTTATTTTTGTGGTACTTACGATAAGTGTATATGAGATGCAATTTGAATATGTGAAATTTTATATATTGTACTTATTTGTATTTTCCTTGCAATCATAGTTATATTGCCGGTAAACCAAAGTACAAAGAAAGCTTCTTGTTAATACTGTGAACAACAGCTAATTCTATCATTTGGAGTGATATCGCCAAGATGTCCATAGTTTTATACTCTTGATTTTAGTCTTAAATTTGGTGATATTTCGTTAAATGTACAAAACAAGCACTCTATGTATATTTATATATTTTTACGAATTTGTTTCTGTGAATTATGTTTATATTTGGTATCATTGCGTTACTATAGACAAGTTTATGGGAAATGCGATTTGAATATAGGAAATTTTATGTATTGTAACCTATTGAACTTTCCTTGCAATTATAGTTATCCTGCCGGGTAAACCGAAGTACAAAAGAAATTTTATATATTGTAACCTATTGAACTTTCCTTGCAATTACAGTTATCCTGCCGGGTAAATCGAAGTACAAAAAAAGATTCTTTTTAATACTGTGAGCAGCAGCTAATTCCATCATTTGGAGTAGTATCGCCAAGATGTTGATAGTTTTAGACTCTTGGTTTTAGTCTTAAATTTGGCAATATTCCGTTAAATGTACAAAACAAGCTCTATATGTATATTTATAAATTATTACGAATTCGGTGTGAAAAATGTTTATATTTGGTATCATTGTGGTACTAACGGCAAGTGAATATGAGATGCAATTTGAATATATGAAATTTTATATATTGTACCCATTTGTATTTTCCTTTCAATCGTAGTTATCCTGCCGAGTAAACCGATGTACAAGTAAAAATTATTTTTAATACTATGATCAATAGCTAATTCTATCATTTCGAGTAATATCAGCAAGATGTTGATAGTTTTGGATTCTTGATTTTAGTCTTAACGTTAGTCTTAACGTCAAATGTACAACACAAGCTCTATGTGTATATTTATATATTTTTACAAATTGTTTGCTGTGAAAAATGTTTATATTTGGTGTTATTGCTGTACTATTGAAAAATATTTGTGAAAGGCGATTTGAATTGCTGTAAAGTTCTTTTGGTTGTAGTTTCGTTTCAAGTATATTTACTTTACTGGGTGAAAAGAAGTACTGTTAAAGCTTTTTTTAATACAGTGTGTAATAGCTAATTCCATTATTTTATATCATTATCTTATCATTATTTATCTTATCATTATCATTATTTTATAATTTTATATCATTTCCCATTATCTTATACCGCCAAGTTGGGAATTGCTTCTGACACTTAATTTTTGTCTCAAATTTGACGATAACTGAATGTCACCAAAATTCTCATCTTATCATTATTTATCTTATCATTATCATTATTTTATAATTTTATATCATTTCCCATTATCTTATACCGCCAAGTTGGGAATTGCTTCTGACACTTAATTTTTGTCTCAAATTTGACGATAACTGAATGTCACCAAAATTCTCACCAATTTGGAAAGATTCTGATCATTTTAAAAATATTTTCGGGATATTTGTAGTTTACGATAATTAAAAGAATTAAAAATTAGACGAAACCTGACATGAGGTCAAAATATTTATTGAGTGGTTTTCTCTAATTAGAAAAGAAATAGATAAAGATATCTTTTTTTCTGCTTAACAGATCTATTTCATAATGATTGATTAAGGCAAAAACTTTTTTTTAATCACTGTCTCAATCAGACATACTAAATAATGTCAAACCAATTAATTGTACAACAAACTTTGATCTCGTAGCAAAATTTATTTTTGGTTCCTGTACGAATATTTGTTGTTTATTTAACCCGTTCGAGACTCGTATACGTGACGTAGCGATTTCACTCTTATCAGTCCAGCGTCGCCTCCACGCGATGATCTTCAGTTGATATTGAGAGACAAGCGTCGCGTATGCGTAAAAGGAGATTTGGACGTTTTATTTTAATTTTTAAATGCTAGATTTATGTACTAGATAGCGTTAAATCGCAACGGTTTTCACAATGGTCGACTCGTATATCATTTACTTACTGGTCCTCAAGGGGTTAAATAAGGTGATTTCACACAGCAGGGCACTTCTCAACTTATGACAATTCTCGCTGTAGTTTCAAATGAAGGACAGTATATTGTTTGTCTACTTGTCGTTGTAAACATGAAAATTAATAGGAATGGCATTATAGTAGTTCATGAAATTGCGACAAATTGCTCTATTGGGTTAGTTAAAATGATTTTATTTGCATATACTATGCTATATTTTTTATTTATATCTTATTAATAATAGATGACGATGTTGTACACAATAAAGAAATATCATAAACTAGGTAATAATTTATGATGTGAATATAAAATTTAGGGTGGTAAGGGATTTTGGCTTGACATTGCCTAATTTATGTATTTCTTATCTTTTTTTGTCTTTTTGATCAGAAACCTGTGGAGGTTTCCTCATATGTCATAACTTAATTGCTTGTTACTTAGAAAAAACGTCATAATTAGAATTTCACTTTTTTTTCACTCAAAATTGCCTTTAGGACGTCCCGCTCTGTCAAAGCGGATTAATGAATAGGGTACTCCAAGGATTTTGCATTATTTTGTTGTCATATGTTCTGTTTTCTTTTTTAACAAATTATCCTCCTGAAGGAACACAAAAAAAACCTGCAATAGATGGCTGTTGTTTCTGTGTATTATTGTCTAATACCTATCAGGATTTGCGTATTAAGAATTTTTAGCCCGCTTTCTGTCTTTTTCGTTTTTATTTTTTGTTTTTCATTTTTAAATTTTTTATCTCTTGAAGGAACGCCCGTAAAGTCTTACACCAACAATGGAGGGCTGTTATTTCAATTAAAATTGCCGAAAATCCATCAGGGGAGAACTCTTGAAAAGGTTCCCCTATGTGTTTCACCTTTTCGTATTGTCATCTTGTTATTTTATTTTATATATTATGTCGAAGCATTAAACCAGGAAAAGAAAGCTATTCCTTTTGGGTAATACGTGCCAAAACACTCGTATATCAAGTAAAACAGCTATCTCACGTATGATTACAGATTATGGTTTTTCAGCATAATTTTCCCTATCACTTTAAACAGCATATAGCATTTTTGTCTCTAATTGAGCTCGAAAGAGGATAGCGGAGGCCTACGTACAGACTAAAGATCTTTATTAGAAACACTATGTTGAAGTTATGATGAAGACAGATGAAAACAATGAATATCTACAAATGAAAATGATGATCGTTACAGGAATCAGGTTTCTAATCGTTTGGAGAGAAAAAGGGGGGGACACTCTCATTCGCTCGCCTCGATGCTCTCGGCCGATGAGTTCGCAGGAGACTCGATCGGTCAAAAATTCTCTCTGGGCCTCAAGCTCTGGTCTTTTTTATATCGTCTGACCTCAAATTTTCATCTCTGCTGATCGGACATCTGGTTAATGACGTGGTGAGGAAAACCGCTTGTAGAACTCTAGCCGGACAGGTGTAAGCCCTGTTTCTAGGGAAGTTTGCAGTAATCGGGAGCAATCTCGCAGATAATTAATGTGTCTGTACAAACCTTTGGAGAACAAGGTGGGAAAGTATTGATGCTTCCCTTACAATGTAAAGGATTTCTGTCGTGTGAGACTTTTCCTTCGGGATGCCATTGAAACTACCACTGGAAACAGTTCGCCAGCATCCTAATAAATTTCTCAGACAGAATGATTGAGATGGTCCTCGGTGTTAACAATCCTTAGTTCAACATCCTATTCTGCGCGAAACAACGTTCTTTTATGAGGTATAAATGAGCTCAGTTCAAGTGCTCACAAAAGGCACGTTTACTATTTCCACCTTATGCCGTTTTTAGTCAAGGTCTTAGATAGGTTGGTATCTGGAAATTTAATGTAATGATAATTCGTTACAAGCAATATTATAACAACTCCATTTGCCATAGTCATGGAAATTCTCTGAACATTATTTCTTCTATTGTCCTCTTACCTTATACCTTCGTTTAAAATAAAGCTTTACATCAACAATGGAAAATTGTTTCTTTTAAATAATAATGCTTAAAATCTTTATAGAGTTGACTTCAATCCGCATTCTTAATTTTGTGAAAATTTATACAGTCATTTAGGAAAGTCTAGCAAACATTCACACATACACGCAAAAAAGTGATTTTATATAGAAAGAGATATAAATAATTTTTTTAAACCCTGTGTTGTTTAAAAATAATTCACTCTGAAACATTAATTTTAATGGCATTTGAAATTTCCGACACCGTTTACAACAGTTTTATATAAGGGTTGCAATTAATTCGGATTACTCAAAGAATACCAGAATTTCACCCTAACTTTTAGAAATAAGCTGTGTTTCTAAAAGTTTTCATTTAGTTGATGCGTAGCTGATACTCCGCCGATAAGATTTGACGGAGTGCTAATCATATGGGAACGAGATTAAAAGAGAGGTATTAAGTCAAGGCTAGACATTGTATTTAAATTCAAAATATATCGTAGTTTCTCCATATAAACCGAATTACGCATAATGAACTAGCTTAGAAGTTTAAATGCTTTCTCAAACAATTCTTAATCTTCTATTCTTAATTGGCACTTTAAGGCCAAACACAAAATTTTGAAGACTTGCCAAAAGTATTTTTAATGTAAATGTTACTAGAGTTTACGAAAAGTTCGGTATATGTTAATCGTAAAGACATTTAGAAATTCCGGAATTAAACATGTCGTTAAATTTTACTGACGTTTACTTTTGAAAACTAATAAACATAAACAGTTTCAGATGCAGTTGTTCATTTTTAGTTACATGTCACAATTAAATTCAGTATTAGAAATTATAAAAGTTGCTACCTCAAACAAAATATTTAAAATACTTTACAATTGTACTAATTCCGAACCAGTGCCAAGTCGGCAACTATCTACTCTTCGGTAATGGATTTCAAGAGTTCAAATTACACTGTTGGCATAAATCTTCGTAGCCATTAGAAATCGGCTTTATCCCTAGAATGTTAGGCCGAACAATGGCCGATTGGTTAGGGTGCTGGCCTTCGGAACCGGAGTTAGTGGGTTCGAATCCCACTGAGGCATGGATGTTTGTAGCCGTTCGGACTCAGCTTTAAGCTGCAGATCCCGGTCTCATTAGCCCTCGTGTTGCAAAAAGTGGACCGTACCACTCCAAACTGTACCAAACCAAACCCTAGAATGTTACCCAATAGTCTTCAGGACGGAGGCCTTAATAAGAAACACTGACATGCCTATAGGGCCTGATTTACAGCGGGGTATTTGGGGCACTGGCCTGGGTCCCCCAATCTAGGGGGCCCCCAAATTTAAAAAATACATATCAATTTTTTGGTAATCTCAGAATTCGCTCATGTTTTCCGAACAAGAATATTTTTTAATGACAAACTGGAGTGTGAATGTTGTTGGTGGGGTTCAAAAGTCAGTAAATTTAATTTATTCCATAATTTTAAGCTAAAAGTAAGCTTTTATTTGCTTAAAAATACTTTGAAGCAATATTAACATTTTAAACTTCTGTTTTATACTGCTGTTCATATGTCCAATAAAGTGTTTTTTTCCTTGAACCGGCAATGACGTCATACCTTGTTTTTTGTATTTTTCTCATAAATTTTAGATCGTACAGGAACGCTTCTTTTGGCAGTTTTTATGTACTCCCAACGATGAATCTAGCTGTGCAGAGCATATGCTGTCGTTCTCGGACACCTTGTATAATTCTATTACAACTGGCTTTAAAAATAGGATTTAAACCTGACTATGTAAACATCGTCTAGGTGACCATTGGTTATCATCTATGTATATATGGTCAGATAATGAGTTAAATATTCAAGGGGTCTTTAGTAGATATTATCAAAGCAAAAAATATAACAAGGCAAAATTATAAAAACAAAAAACAATGCATTTTAAGTCATATTTTTGCGGATTCTTCCTTTCAGTGCCGGTTTTCATTGATTTGAATCTCTTTCTAGCATGGATGCAAATAGTGCTTCAAAATCGGTATAAACAATGCGTTCTGATCTAGTTTTCCTGCTTGTTGCAAAATGATGATCATAGAACAATAAATCAAATTAAAACATGTTTGTATAAGGAAAATCGTTGCCAAGATTCCAAGTACTACAAAGATAACAGGATGACAAAATTTACAATAAAAAATATGGTGTATTGATGGCATGTTTGAAACACAACTTGTGGTTTACAATTAAATACGAGAACGAAATTATGTAAAAATAATGCAGACAAGAATCGTTCGAAATGAAATGAATATGCCACTACAAAGATGTCAAGAACAGCAAAACTAGATGTGGGTGAGGTATTGCATGACTGGATTTACAAAAAAGTGCGTGAAATATTCCCCCCTCTCCATCATTGCAGTTTTCTCTGTAAGATCTGTAGTAAATTTTCAGAATCATTTGCAAGCGGTGTGGACTCCCCTTTGTCCGAGCATGCGTCAAAACAGCTGATCGGAGTACACCTGTTTACCAGGACAATAGCGTGGCATCGCAGAGTCTGGGATCTTGAAAATCGGATTGAATAGACGAATACGCCCCTGATGGATCTCGTTAATGAATGCTCGGAAATTCCGTAAAGGGACAGCCAGCGAATGAGAATTCAGCTAAAAATATATAACTGTAACTTCAGCTGGAGTTCTCAAGTAACTGGGATCTTAACCGACCCCATAAACAGTTGGCGGTACCGTAACTGACCCCACCAGGTATAAAAAGTCTACAATTTTGCGACTCAGGGCTTTTCGTCCTTTTTTACGTAGGTGTATTGACCTCGTGGAGACTTTCGCGTTTTGTTACAGGAGCCAGCGCTCTAGTTCGGGAGATTCGTAAAGTCCGCTCCTATAGGGTGCGGCAGAGTCTCACATACCAAACAGGGGATAAATTGGGTTTGATTGCACCCTGAAAAGCCTCCCCATTTGTAAGAGATTATCAAATCTCGTTTTTCTTTCGACTGTGATCGTCGTGAGGAAGTTTTACCGGCAACCATCCTTTGCAGTTCTACATGATTTGGTAATTAACATTCCTTTGTAAATAGCCGCAGTTAATCAAGAATAAAAGTAAATTTCTAATTTTATCTTTGACTGAGATCCATTCTTCACGTTATCTCTGACTCGAGAATATTGAAGGTGTCACAGCGGCCTATTAGTAAGAGGATTAATTTGAGACTCTATGCTCGAGTCTCCTGCTATGTACCAACAATCTTCGGTGATTAACGCCTGCGCTATATATATATATATATATATATATATATATATATATATAGAGAGAGAGAGAGAGAGAGAGAGAGAGATATATATATATATATATAACAAGATGTGTATGTTTAATTTGCAGTTGTTATAAATTGTTTTTAATCTAATTACTCTTAGTCGAACTAAACTATAATATAAACAACATTAATATCTTTCTCATTGATCTGATCTAAACGATATATATCAGTCAACACAGTATATATATATATATATATATATATATATATATATATATATATATATATATATATATATATATATATATATATATATATATATATATATATATATATATATATATATATATATATATATATATATATATATATATGTGTGTGTGTGTGTGTGTGTGTGTGTGTGCGTGCATGTGTGTAAGCATATATTTGTTAAGTCTAAACAGTAGAATTATATATTTATCTTACTACTACAAGAGAAGATTAAAATTTATTATATCTAAATATTAGTTTGGTTTGGTTTGGAGCGTTACCGTCTACTGTTTTGCACATTCTAAGAGGGCTAATGAGACCGAGACCTACTGCTTAAAGCCGATTCCGAACGGCTGCGAACATCTATGCCATAGTGAGATTCGAACCCACGAACTCCTGTACCGACAATCAGCACCCTAACCAATCGGCCAGCGGTCGGCATATCTAAACATAAAAGTGAAGGCGGCTGGTATTGTACATCAAATAAGTACTAAAACATTATATTTTTATAATATTGCTTTTGAATATACTTATATATTCTAGATAAAAAATTACATAATAAACACCTTCCACTTTATTTGTAGTCACATAATTTTCAATGTTGCCTGGTTTCAGAAAGAAAATGAATAACGTGTAAATAATTTTAAAAATCTTTTGTATATATACAAAAGATTTTTAAAATTATTTACACTTTTTACTCTTTGAAGAATTGTGTTTTCAACAGTTGTTCAGGATCATCTGTAAGTATTATTCCCCAAGGAAGGATTTACAAATTCTAAAATTAACGCACTTGTTTGTATGTAGTATTCCCCCAAAGATGGATTTCATGATTCAGGAATTAATTCTTTGTTGTTTGTAAGCATATCTGGGATTGCTTAGCTATGTGATATTACTATGTGTGAAGATATGTTTGCATTTAGATTTAATCATTGGCAATTATGATGGAAATTAAGGGTTAATACCCCGATAAAAATAAACGTTTAATATATGAAGTACATAAACATATCAATATTTTAATAGTCTATTTTCTTGACCACAAGCTGTAAAATCGGAAATTTTAGCAGCATACTATCACATTTAAACAAGATGTAGTAAGATATAGATGTATAATTTCTTATTTAAATTCTAATATTTCAAAATATTACAAAAATTTGAAATTTTACCTTTAATATTATTACATAATTGCTAGGGTATGGACATGATGAGTTGTATTTACATCTATGAGGTGAAATCTGGTTTAAATATTGCTATGACCTAATATTCACAAAATATAAAAAATAAATCATAAAAAGAGAATCTTTAGAGAAGTAAATATTAAAATTAGCTGAATTTTTAATTTAGGATAATGTAAGAAAAGCCATATATATAAAGTAAAAAAAAAAGAAATACTAGCATATAAATGTGGAAACTTTTGTGGAAACAGAACTCCGCATTCATATAATTAATATTTTATAGTTCATTTATTTCGTTAATAATAACTTATTTTTCGAAAACACAGCATCTAGTTTCTATTCTAGTTTGTTAATGTAAAAAATTATTAAATTACATAACTGAACATATATTATAATACATAAGAATTCAAATTCAGAAAGCATTGAATATCTACTATATTTATTTATTTCATGGTGAGTCGATCTGCACATGCCTGATAAAAAAAAATCGGAGCTTATCTCGCTGATTCAGTAGATCAAATTCGGTGGGTTACAAGATGAATTAATTTTCGGATTATATCAGGTTGAATACCAATTTTAAATTTAACATTCGGGTAATACTTAAACCTCGTTTAATTCGTGCTGGTGAATGCTGACGTTGGTGCATGTGATCTACAGGAATTTAACTTGAAAACCCGTACACGCCTTCTTTGGTCTGTCATGGGTGCCTGAACGAATGAATTATATAGACATACTGAACTTAAACCACTTAGAATCCTTATATCTTAAAAAAAATTAATGATTGCCGTTTTCAAGCATAAACTAAAGACAAGAAAGAAGTTTTACACTGTCATCTATTAGTGTTAAAGGATTCACTGCCTTTAAATATAGATTCTTTAAAGCAGAAAGTTTTTACATCGTATGCTAAGGCCATGCATTCACTCACTAAGAATATGAACATGCGAATATTCTCATTTCATAGATTAAGAATCTAATCATTATATAAATCTTTTATAATGACGTTTTAAATTAAAACTTGAAAAACTCTTTACTAAATCCCAATAAGTAAAATATAAAACTTATTATAAACCTTCATCTAATCCTTTACATAGAATTCAGACACACGAAACCTGTTGTTATGGTTCATAATACGTACAAGCTATAATTTCAATTATAAATTTCACACATATTTCACACGTAATTAATTTTCTCGTACTTTGTATTAATGTGAATATTTTTAATTAATTATAGCTGACATAATTACCCTAAGCCATAATTAATTATTTTTAAAACGTTTGTTAATATCAAAATATATTTTCAATTAATATAATACAATACTTAAGAGCGAACAATTCATAAATTTTAAAATCTTACTATAACTATATATTTTTGTATTGATATATAAGTTGTGTGAATAGAGGAAGAGATAAAATAAGATAAAAGGAAAAAGTGGGAGATAAAAATGTAATATTCTATATTTAAAATAACTTCATACTGGTAATTATATAGTTCACAGGAACTGTAACAATTATTATTTAATTATAACTAGCTAAAATATCCGGAGTTGCCCGGGTACAGATGAGATTTGATATTTTTTTGATTTTTAGATTAAAGTTAATTATTTTGATCGTTTATAAATGGTGCAAAATTTTACTCAGCTTAAATAAAACTGTCAATTTTTTTACATATAAAAGAACTTTTTCATGCAAAGTTTGAGTGCATACAGAGTTTAATGTCTGTGTTTTCTGAGAGTAAACAAAGAAAATATCAGGCTTGCCAAAGAAAATTCACAGTTTTTGCATGGCAGAGTGACAAGGTAAATTTCTCCTAATAGGTTCCGAAATGGTGGCCACGTGTGAATTTACGGAAATGTTGGTCACTTACCTAAAAACAGAAAAATATTTGTAAAATATTTATTTAAATATTAAAATAGACAAGATAAAAATCCGTAGGCACATTTCACAAGCACTCGTAATTCCTATTTGAAGAAATTTCGAAATGGATCGCAATCAAATTTCTTCTATCAGATACCTCTTAAATAAACTATACATCAAGGAATATATAAACTAATCAGTAAGTCTTTTACCTCAACTGCCAAACGGCTCCTCCCCTCCCCCCCCAAAAAAAAATCAACTAATTATACGGCAAGGATAGTAACTTTCTAGACCTGGTCCCAAACGGTTATCTAACTCCCTCCAAAAAAACCACTCTAGGATTTTAGATACTAATCAAGGCTCTGCTAGCATATGAACTATTTCACACCCTGTCCACTTGTATATTGTAATTATTAACTTTCTTCGCCTCTATTCAGCTAAACCGAGGAATGAAGAAACTGAATCTGAACAGAAGCCTATAAAATAGTTTTCTGTCAAAGATCTTGGAGATCACTTCTTGTTTACATTATCTTTACGGTACCTTCCCTTCTTCCTGTCTCTGTAATCTTCGATTCAGCAGTGCACCAATCTCCACAGGCGCTGGCCAGTTTGCCCTTTGTTTCCTGTAAGAGAAGAGAACCTGATATTCTGCCCCCGACACGTAGTGAACCCTAAGAACATTGTAACAATGCGCTCAGACGATATAAGCCGATCACATGTAAACAATGTCACAGTGAATTAGTGGAAGGCCTTAAAAATACCCAACTATACCGTACATTCCATCTCATTTCACCCTCGGAGAATGGCTATTTTGATGTACGTGTTCTGCTCAACACGGGTTTCTTCCATATCGCACTACACTCACCAATTGACTGATTTCACAGCCCTCTCTGTGCTACTACCAGCTATCACAGAGCCTTCTGTTGTTCTACATACACACTATGCCTACAAAATATCCATACTGGACATATACGTTTGTGATCCCTTCTCACATCTACAAGAAAAAATAGTTGCCCTGATTTATGCCCCAACCCTCGTTTATATATATATATATATATGTGTGTGTGTGTGTGTGTGTGTGTGTTATACATATATAT
>CM063501.1:125383166-125415666 GCA_032207245.1 Pardosa pseudoannulata
GGTTTGGTTTGGTATTGTTTGGAGTTCTATGGTCTACCTTTTGCAATATGAGGGCTAATGAGACCGGGACCTACTGCTTAAAGTTGATTCCGTATGTCGAAGAACATTCATGCCATAGTGGGATTCGAACCCATGAACTCCGGTTCAGAAGGCCAGCACCCTAACTACTCGGTCATCGTTCGGCTCATAATTCAATGGGACAGGTAGTAAAAGAACCAATCACAGAACAATCTTGCAAAGCACTGTTTGTTATATAAGCAGTGAGGGAAGATTATTTCTTTATGTTCGTGCTAATCCATCTCGTTTCGTGCCAAGAAGATGACACTTTCAGTGAAACAACGAGGTGAATTGATATCGCTAGCTGTTTTATCTGAGCGGAGAAAGTGCTGCCGAAGCAGTGCGAGTTTATCGTCAAAATCATTAGATATAATCATAAGCCCATGTTCCGTAAAATGTGTGCGTAATTTGGTAAAGAAATTTGTAGAAGCGGAGTGGACATGGGATAGACCGCGATCCGGACGATCCGTTGTTTCTGTTGAAGTTGTTGCGGAAGTGTATAATACGATTACAACAATTCCATTGCATACAGCAAAAAGTGTTTCCCGCCATTTGGATGTACCGAAAACCACATTTCTCCAAATTCCCCGCTGTACTCTGCGTATGGTTCCTTGCCGATTCCAGAGTGTCGAGGCTTTCAAACCTGGAAACAACCAACTGTGTGTCGACTTAGCGAATTTTTTTTTCTGATCAGATATGATGAAGATAGCAGGTGACCGCTGCGGATATAGGGACGCATTTTCTCCGCTGAGGTAAAGCAGCTTTATCAATTTACCTCGTTGTTTCCCTAAAAGTGTCATCTTTTTCGTACGAAACGAGACGGATTAGAACATGAAGAAACAATCTTTCAGTACTGCTTATATCACAAGCAGTGCTTTGGAAGATTTTTCTGCGATTGGTTCTACTACCTATCAAAATGAATTATGAAAAGTGCATCAATACACCTGACTGTGATTGGTTCTGTATGATCCTCTTCTTTGCAAATGTTTTACGCAGCCAATTTACCTCATACGTGTTTCGTTCCAACGCTATTTAAGTTTTTTTCTATGCTCTAATCAATTTGCACAAGACAAAAAGGGTTGTTGCCATTGGAAAATTTCGACATTTTGTCACTGTAACCGTAACTATGAGAGGTTTATTGTTTTAAATCAAAATCTGGAGCCAATATATTCAAATAACTATATCTAAACTTTCATTCCGATTGGTTGAACGGTTCGCCCACTACGCACTCATATATATGGGAAGTTTATTTAGACCACCGGGTATATATATATATATATATATATATATATATATATATATGTGTGTGTGTGTGTGTGTGTGTGTGTGTGTGTGTGTGTCTGTGTGTGTGTGTATATATATAAATTCTCAACAATCCACGTTTTGATGTGGTATTTTTCAAAATATAAGATTCCAAATAAATCTAGTAATTTTTGTCATTTTTTCATTAACACATTTATTTTACAAATATTCTATTTAAATTCAGCCATCACGTTTGAATGTAATTCCATGTATTTTGAGAAACTCTTTATTATGAAATTCAAACTACTCACTTTCAAGAAGATTAAACAATATTTTTTAAATTACTAATTTAATGAAAGGTATATTTATAAATTGCATGTTCCTCGCTTTATCTTAATAAAAGTGATATATCATTTGGAGGAAAAATTTATAAAGTAAAATATTCAACTGAGAAATATTTGTCAATGATCTAATGCAAGGATTATAAACACAAAAGAAAACATGCACATATATTACATAAATTAGAATATTTTCATACAAATGAATTGCTAATAACCTACAAGCTTTTAAAGGCAATTAAACACGATTAGTATCAAACAGCCTGGCTGGGTAAGATTAGAGGTAATTCACGATTCCTATTATACGCCTGAAACTAACACGATCAAAATTAAAAGTGACTAATAGAAACAATTTAAAATGGATTAAATTGCAAGATTTAATTGCCTGTTATTATTCGAATTTTCGTCATCAGTAGTCATTACAGAAAACCGGATATATGTCTAATGTCAAAATAATATGTTAGAATAATCAGGGATTTATTGTTATATAACTAAGACGTTTAATCACCGATTAGCACTGACAGAATATAGTAGGATTCGAACTTTGATCGGAGCTATAAATACAGTTGTAGATACTATAATATCTTGTGACGTGTTGTTTAGTAAATGTATTTCTTTACCCCGTTCAAAAATAAAAAATATTTTAGCTAGTACGAGTAATTCATAATTATAAAATAAGCTAGCTGATAACTTAATATACATATTGCTTCAATGTATGTTTAGCTTGATACACATGCACTGATCTTCTTCTAGCTCTCACCTAGATTGTGTACTTGTCCAAAAATAATAATTAACCTTCAATTCTGCAAAGTAACTTTTTAATACGTATATTCATTATTTACAATTTCATATTTATAATCAGCGTAGTATTAAGGTAGCAGCATTTGACGATTGAATTATCTTTCCATGAGGATTTGACTCCAGTCGTAATAGCAGGAAAATATGACTTACTCGGACGAAATTGAGAGATGGAGCACATATACGATACGGACCCACATGTAATGGCGAAGACGAGCATTTGTCGAGGTTCTGCTCGAAGAACCAGGAGAGACATCAATCGCGGGAACATCCAATAGAGCAACCGGAGCGTCACGTTCTACCTGGAAGTGGGGTATTCTTGGGACAAGAATGGTAGTTAGATAACCAACTCCAGTCTCCCTCTCTTAGCCCTCACTGTCTCTTTTTCTATCGGAAATCCTCTCAAACTCTCATTGGCTTCTAGCCCAATTATTTTCAAGATCCAATCAGATATGCACATTTTAATAAATATTATGTGTAACCTTTTTGCTATTTGTTTACTGTGAGCATTCTGGATCCTACCTCAGATGCATCCCAGGGTCCTATATCGATTTTCCATGCTAGGTGGCCACAGGTCCTGACCTTTTGGCTGTACGTTACACTTGTCCACTGCATCTTAATGTGCCATTCATCAATTTGTCCGTTTGCGTGCAATGCAATCGGCCACCCGCAGAGTCAATTAATCAAGTAATTCCTTCGGCCTTCACAAATCTCCTTAATAGCCACCAACTGTTACAAAGATCTTTAATTTTGGCAAGATTAATCTGTCTTGATTAACTTACTGCACGTATCTGTATATATGCATGCATGAATCTTCTTCCGCCGTATTATATTACTAGCATATAGACCGTCATATGACGGGATCAGTAAAATTTTTAATTTTCCAGAATTGTAAAGTACTCTATGAGGCAGGTTTAAAAAAAAGTTTGTTTTTTTTTCAATGAGAAATGTAATTATCTGGTACATGCTCAATAATTTGCTTATCTTTACAGACCGCATATTTGTTGCAAACTTTAATTTATCTTGTCGCATTACGTGATAGGATGAACAGTAGAGGTTTTAATATTGACAGTGATTATTTGGAGGTATGTAATATATACTATATATGAATGATGTCCAAAATTTAGTAAATCGATTGCAAACCGTGTGGTTATGTATAAAAAACATACACACAAACGAACAAACTTCTTAATTTCAAAGATATATAACTTAAAAGCTAGATATTTATTAGTCCATGAAATAGACTCCTAGACTTTTATGAAAAGAATTTGTTGTTAATACCGGTGATAAAATTTTCATTGCAACAAAAAACAATCGATGATTAAATTTAAAATTATCACATATGTACCTAATCTATTATTTAAGCCAAATATAAAAGAAAATTATTTACGTAATATCTAAGTTCAGTGATAAAACCTATGAAAATAATGAAGAAGATATTTAAATAATTTAAAATAAGAAATGATTAAATGAGATGGTTAAAGGAATGACGTCATAATGCTAGAAAAAAAACTGTTTTTTTATCTAATTATAATGTGATAAATTGATGAATTTAATCGCCTGCTCTTAACCGGGTAAAATAGAGTTTGAAATAATGGCAATAATAAACGATGGGAAAGGAGGAAGGGCTGGATTTCGAACGTTTTCGAACTCGCTTTGAATTTTGTTAACTCTAAACTCACCAAGAATCCAATAGGGATTCCTCTATCCATTCTAGGTCCAACTGCTTCATAAATTCGAGGACGTACGGACAGATTATTTAGGCTATTATTATATAAGGGATTCATTTTTTACCGCTCTCCCTTGCTATTTTTGTATTCAAGTGCTATATGACAATCCGTTATTCATATACAATGCCCTAAAAATAAATACATTCTTAGACACAAAAAGACGCACCAAGAAGGAGTTATCCGAATGGGATAAAATTCACTGGCCACCAAAATTTTAAAAATTTATATTTTCCTTTGAAATCTGTATGCATATCAATTATTGTCTAATTTGCATTGCATCTTCTCGATGCGTCATGGTAGACTTTTTTTTGTCTAAGAGTTTATATAACTGTTGTAATGTACTTAAAACACAAACACCAGTGATCGTTCTCAAAGGGGAAACACAGTAAAATATACTCTATGGAAAATACATAATATTTAAACTAAAACATTTATTGTGTACAATATTTATAAATTAATACATCATTTAATTAGTTTCTAACATGACCTGCAATTATTTGGTTTTGCTATTCATCAATACTCTTGGAATAGTATTCCTTCTCAAAAGATTTTGAGACCCAGGTAATAATTATGAATATTATTAAGTTTACCTGCAGTCATTACAGGGGAGCAGGCTGGGGCTGTCAACAGATTGGACGTCTGTACTGGCGTAGCTGCCGTTATTTTGCTGGACGTCTATGCTGCCTTGCCGAACATACGCATGCAGGTACGGGAATCGATTGCTGGTCCGGGCTCTCTGGCTTGCTTGCGGGATCTAGATGTCCAGCAACTCTTGATTTCCGACATCAAGTCTTTTTCCCTCCATATCTTTACATATCGGTTCAACTCCCCTTTTTTTCTCTGTTCCAATCATTTGTTGGTAAAATCTCCCACATATGCACCCCTTACGGGAGTGCAGGTGGGCTCATTAAAATGGCCCCTTTGGTGAAAGTTGACATTATTCCTTAGCCTCTGCCTCTATATCTCAAGGCTACATCCCTGCCTTGGTTTGACCGTTAAATTTGTTCCACTCCGTGAGCTATAACTTCTCCTCAGGGGTCCCCACTAAAACTCGAAGTCAATAGCTGCACCTAAATTCTATTTGGAAATTTAGTCCACACCTGTGTATGCACGTGCTGGCCATCGTGGGAAAGTACATCGGTACAATAACTTTATCACAAATAAAAAAAAATGTTTGAAGTTCGTATATATTTCCATCTACAAATATTTTAAAATTATTTTAAAAGCAAGAGTGATTAGTGAAAAACCCGTTAAGTCAATGCTTTTGTTAAAGAACCCGTATTCTAACAAAAACGGTTTTCTATCGCCATTAAATGCAAGTACACATAAATGAATAAACATGAATTATACAAATGTTAGGGTTTTACGGCGTTTTAAAGCATCTAATTTTTTAGTTTTTACATTTTGGCAATCTACATAGATAACGATCTTAACTTCCTAGATTGAAGCATTTAATGTCATTTCTTCTCCTTGTAATTAATGAATCAATTGTTCTTTATGCATTATCTCTTTAAAAAAAAAGCGAAATCTTCACTTTAATGTTGGGTTTAAACGCCGCTTGACGCTACGCTTTTAGACTCGCAACAAAAATGATTGCAATGAGAAAAGAAAAAAAAATTGAGACTATATTTAGACTCTTTTATCTCAAGTGGAGCTTTAATTATACCTGAAACAGGAAGGCATCTGCGATTAATGGTAGAAATTTTAAAAAGTTGTTCTAAAGCGCAAGAAAAAATAGAGCCGGGAAATAATGTAGTCTCTTTTTTGAAATTCTGAAAATGAAAACATAAATTACGGCTCAGAAAAAGGTGACGAAAAGCGTAATTTGTGGATATAAATAGTCTCGCGAAAATCTAGTTTTATATTTCTTTCGATTACATATTAAAATAGAAACATTTCGCAGTGAAGAATAATCGCAGAAGAGGATTTAATTTAAACAGAATTTAATCTTATAAAGTGCACAAAAAGTTCTTGAATGATGTAATCTAAAAGCGAAATGGGGAATATTTGTTTCTAAATAAAGTTACACTTCTAAGAGTGTTTTCAGCAATATATATTGAATTATCGGAATATTGAATTATTGGTATTGAATTATCGGTGTAATTCAAGACAGATTGTTTTATACTGTTAATTTGGCGTCTAATTCAAATATTTGATAAAAAATTCCTCTTTGTTCATTCAAATTTGTCTTATATTGTTTATATACAGTGTACTCTGTTTCATGTGATCACTTTGGGACAACGTGATGTTCATAACAATAACCGATTGATAACGACAAACGATGTGCAAAATTTGATAAATTTCTCCCCCTCCTCCTCTTTAACACTAAAACTACCAGACATGTTTTTGTAAAGGCAAAAATAACGCAAAAATGAGGTCATTTGACCCCTCTTGGTAGATTTAGTGTTATTTCTCCCATACTAAATTTCAAAACAAAATGAAAAAACACACCTTATATTTATGTACTGTATATTATCCTTTAAAACATAAGAATTGTATACATAATTAAAAAAGTGATCAGTTGTTGACTGTCTACAATTTTATTCTAAGAAGCTCATTGATAAATTGTTCGCAATCATAATCAACCTGTTATAACGATTTAAAATTTCGATTTTTTTGTTTTAACCCATATTGGACCGCTGTCCTATAAACAGGACAGCAAATAATATTCCATTTAATAATAAAGTTATAAATATTTTCTGACAGCATTTTATTTTAACACCTTTAAAATAGACACACTTTAGCATAGTAACAAAAAAACTGAGAAATCAAATTATATTGTATTGTAAAATTCATTTTCAACAACCTCTTAAAAATTTTCATTTTTTAATCTTTAATTTTATATTTATTATTATTATTATTATTTAAACATTGTGGAGGTTACTTTTAGTTTAAAAACAAAACTAATAATGTAGCTGAAAATTTTTGTTGAAAAATATATTTTACATGTGTATTTTGTAAGTATAAAAAAGGGCCCTAAAATTAAGAGGACGGTCCAATCCTGATTATTTTTCTATGAATTCGATATTGCATTGATAGAGCACATTCTTTTCTTATCTTTCAATGAAAACCAGTTCAAACACCTGTTCACACATCTGGACACAACAAGGGGTAAATAGATGTCTATTCTATTCAGAAAACGGGAGATTTTTTGCAAGATAAACTTACTCTCTTACTGCCAGTTCAATAACTGCAAGAGAAAAACCTAGAACAGTATGCATAAAATGTAATGTTGGACTTTGTTTTGACTGTTTCCCAAATTTCCTCTATGAATCAGGCTAATGCAATGTAAGTGATATTTGTTAAGTTTTAGTAGTGTAATGGATCATTGTCCTATTTATAAGACATCCAATTACATAAAAAATTAAAAATATTTTTTCAAAATTTTGGTTTTATATACTTAGTTACACCATATTAATGATATGGATTAAGTTTTAATAACTTACAGAAATATTTAGTTGGTGTGGTACAATATGGGTTAATGTTAAATCATTTCGCTTTCTGGTTTCCATACCGACAAGCTGCATGTAAGCGAACAAGGCATATAATGTAAATACGCTCCTTCTCAGTTCCGATAATAATGTGTTGTTTTCTGTTTATCTGGCAACCATTGACAACCAGCAGGGTGTGCGTATTTCTGAAAAATTCCAGGAACGTGTAAAACTCCTTTGTCATTCCCGATTTCCCTAGGTTGAAGAAGAGAATTCTAGGAAATTCAAACGACAGTGAAGGCAAAGAAAAGAATCGGGTTCATCCGAATTTATTGTGATTATTTCTAAGCCAATTAAAACGAGGTTCGAAAACTGATCACATTAACCGATGTAACAATCACATAAAGCGATAATTTTAACATACAAATAAATAGAGAATTGTGGGAAAAGTGATTTTGATAACAATAAGCGATTGATAACATTACCGCGATCTCATTAAGCATAGTCCACTGTAATACTAAACAATATAATCGTCACTAAACTCTTCTAAATGACAACTTGGGTTTAAAATTGAATATGCAAGAACCAGTTCGAACTTAAGACTAACACTAGAATCGCCGGATAGGTCATTTTGAACCAAAAACTATTTTGTGTTTTCTTAACAGATTTATTTTTTCAGGTAGTAATAACAGAATAATTATACTCATTAAAATAAGTTTTCAAAATTTATCCTCTGAAATATTTTTTAAAATTTATTTAATATCTGTCATCACTATGTGAGAAAGAATAAACCTGTTAAGATAACAGAAAATAGTTTATGAGTCAAAATGACCCATCTCGTTGTTTTAGTGTTAAAATTTTGTTCAATAGAAACATAGCAAATTTATAAACTACCGTAATATCTCCCAGCCTATCGCCACAAAGCGACCAGGTTTGGTTTGGTTTGGTTTAGAGAGCTACGGGCTACTGTTTTGCACACGAGGGCTAATACAATGCGACCAGGAATGTATCAAAAGGAGTGTATTGTCAACGCGTATTGTGTCTGTTGTGTGATAGACAGTTGCAGTTGAGGTGAGAAAGCCAAATTCTTCACTGCGCAGATCATAGACTTGGTGTCTAGAGAATTTTTATGGCCAGACTCTTCAAATGTTGTCATCGGTGCCGACATCAGAGGAAGACACCCTTCTAAGGTGATACTTTGTTTCGCCATTACCGGACCAGTAAGGGAACTAGTGGATTCGCACAGCGAATTTCGGTGCTACAGTTCCAGGAGAAATTTGCTTGATTCACTGGCACCATCTATTTACTAATATATTAACTAAAACTATTCAAGTAATTTTTTATGATCTTAGGCAGTTCTTTCTTGTATTATTTTATTTAATTTTTGACAATATTTTAATTTAATTCTCTATTTTCTCTTTTTTATTTCTTTGCTTGAATATAAAATTTTTTATTTTCATTTTTGTTAGATTTTGTCATTTTAAGTTTATAAAATTAAATTTTGCTATGAAGTGAGCTTGAGAAGTGTTTGCAACATTTGAAAAAAAAATAAAAAGGAGAAAATAGAAAATTAATTTAAAGTATAGTCAAAAATGTCAATAAAATAATACAAAAACTGCCCAAGATCATACAAAATTTATTTGAAAAGTTTTAGTTAATATATTAGTAAATAGATGGCGATATTGAACCAAGTAATTTTCACTTGGAACTGTAGCACCGAAATAGGCTGTCCCGATCCACTCGTTAAGGGACAGGAGTTTGGACAAACGACTGCCTTTTTGACCAGGATCGAAAAATCCCTTGTGAGTGGGTGTTTCCTGGACAGCAACTGGAATGAAGTTTAAAATGGGTCGGAGGTGATGCAGAAGGGCTGATCTGCGTTTTTTTTCTTGAGAGGTGTGCCTCACGAAGTTGTGCTCGTCCGCGATTTTTTTCGAGAGTGGTTCATATCTAGAAGTTGTACTTGTCTGCAATTTTTTTCCGAGAAAATGTTTTCTCTCAGAGTTGTGTTCCAGTTTGAAATTTCGCTGTCATATGTCGAGAAAACAAAGTATGTGTAATTTTTTGAATGTACATAGATATATAAAAATTATGTAAATACTTATATTAAATAAATATTGTAAAACGAAACTAGCTTTTTTTCATGTTAAGGGTTGTAGCGTTCGAGACCTTACAGTACTTCATATAAATGGAGGTTAATAAGTGATACCAGTATTCCATATTACATGACACGTTATATGAAAAAAACACTGTCACTGGGCAAAAATAAAATGAATTGAAACGAAAAATCTGTGCAGCAGCATTGTTTCTAACTTTATTTTAATTAAAATGCGTTTACATAAAAGCGTTTACTTAAACGTTTTTATAATTATTGAAATACCTACTTGCAAAATAATCGGAATAAGACAAAGATTCACACTTAAACACCGTATGCAACAAATTAGGCGAGACTGCTTGCAGGGATTTGGATGTCACTTCACGCGTATTTCTAGTAGACACTTTTAGATAATAGCACCAAATAAATAACTTGAGTTTTCCCCATAACCCAAATATTCCATATTACCCGAATCTACACTAGTATTCTACTCAAAAAAGAACTCACATTATAAACACTGAACTTTTGAAACTGTTCGAAGTTTTCATTAGATAATTAGAAAATCTAAATACAAACATACATTTTTCTTCGTCTAGGAAAAGTCTCTAAACAATTTCAAAATAGGTAGGGAATGTTGCTTTAAAATGGCAAAATTTTAATGAGTGGACATACTTTAAATAAATTAATTCTAAAACTTTTAAGGTAACGTGATCGAGTTTTATTTTGTGCAACACAAACAATATTAAAAAAATAAGTTCTCTCGAAATTGAAAGAAAATAGTTTCAAAAGTCCACATTTAATGTAAACGTAAAAGCATAAATTGAAAACGAAAAACAAAATGATTTGTTTTAAAAGTGTCACTTGGGAATGTGTGCTTCGAAATTTTCTCTTTAGCTTCTACAAGATTGAGAGAAAGGAAGAGGGAAAATAAATAAAATGGCGTCTTATTAGCCTTCTTTCGTTGAGCGAATTCCTTTGATGAACCTCGTCAAACATCTGCATGAGATTTCCATAACGGAATTCTTGCAGCATTCTTAGGAAGTCCAATTATTTTTGAAAAATCTAGAAATAATAAGTGACTTCTAGTTTAATTAGAGATAGAAGCAAAAAGGAATATTTTCATAAATATTCAGAAAAATAGAACGTTTTCCCTGATTTTTAAGTGTAAATATTTTGATGTTCTCAAGTAAACATGGGCCCTGTTTTCTCCAAGAAATTTTTGATATTTTTTTAGCTATAGATCATTATATAACTTATAGTTATAACAAAGAAGTCAAACATTTGGAAGCTCTAAATGCTATATATTGTGCGAATATATTATTTTAAGTAATTTGACAGCAGTGTACTCTATCAATATATACTTCCGACAACCTTTCGCTCACTGCCTCCTATATTAGATTCATATGTATTCATTTCGCTTGGTCTGTTCTAATTTTTAAACAATTGCTAGAAAAGTTATTTTTGAGTTGCCCTGATATATATGTTGAGCTTAATGTGGTTCGCAGAGCATAACGTAACAGATACTATGGCCACATATGTATATCGCACACAATAAAGCTATTTTGATCAGTAACGACGTATATGAAACAGGTGGAAGGTACATCTCCTTTGGGTCTTGTAGCATGATAAATAAACTTCGATTATAATATGGCTTTGTCGGTAACTATTGAAGTTCATATAGTACATAGATAAAACTTATATGTAATTAAAACTTATATTATCTCACAGCTTACCAAAGTAGCTACGAATTTTATTTTATGACCAGTATGATGTAGTTAAAGCAGTTTAATTATGGGAACAAATATCTCTACCAGGTGTGGTGTTTGTACTCTAGACATACGGGTATCAAGGAAACAAAGTACCCCCTGCCTTTAAGACGAATCCTATTGTAGCATACTGTGGTATCTCAAACTATTGTAACGTATTCAGTCCCTGTTTTAAGTGACACAATGAAGAAGTAGGTGTTTATGGAATAAATGATTTATTGACACCTCACATCTATATACACAATTCTAGATACACAATACAAATACAGTTCACAAGCATGTGAAGCACTAGACGTAGGCCTAAATAGAGACGTATGAACAAGGGTCCCTGCCGAATAGTTTAGTAACCGACGGAAGATAACAATTCGGTATCTTCGCGTAAAACTTTTCGGTAGTAATTATGTAGACAGTACTCTTAATTGGACGAGAGTTTGAAGTATCTTCGAAGAAGATTAAACAAAGTCAGAATTCCTAAGAGGAATACACGTTCAATCCTGAAGAAGATCGAATTAAAAGAAAACACAAGGCACAGGGTATCGTTATGAATATCAGAAAGAGATATATCCCAAGGTGGGACTTTCGCTAAGAAAAACTCTCCGATGGAGAGACTGGTAAAGATGACCTCCGAGTTAGCTCACTAACTCCTAAAGAAGTGATCCCAAGATGGGATTATAGCTAAGGAAACTCTCCGATAAAGAGACTGGTCAAGGCGACCTCCGAATTAGCTGGTTGCTAGCTAACTACTTCTCTAAAAGAATCTTCTCTCGTTTCTTTGTAGGGGAGGGACCTCTAAGAGAGGTGGCCTCACCCACAATTTCATTATTGGATCATCTGGCGATGGCCTCCCTTTCAACCAACTGAATTGGTGTGGGCTAGACAATCACTGGTCGCAAACCCAGGAATCACTAGAATTCATATCGGCGAAGATCCAATGTCGCAGCATTTCTTTGTAGTTCCGATGGTCATATTTCTGGCTGTTAGTCTGGGCGTCCGGTTGTCCTGTCTGTTGTTTCACTACTGTAGGACACAAAAGTCTAGACATCGTGGTGCCGGGGAAAACAACACCTTTGTATCCACATAAGCGAAGTTCGTTTCTCAAAGCAAAGTTCTTTGATGTAGACACACCGTTAAATCAGTCCATTACACCATCCTCTTATCTGTTTTCCAATAAAACAATAATAGTCCTAATTTAGTACGTGATAATTTAAGTGTACATAAACTGTAGATTATACAAGTAATTTTGACTACTATTGCATAACAATTATTTTATGAAAAGAATTCCAGAGTTTTACCAAAATTTGTTACCTTAAATGCTACCTGTTCCATCGGAAAATGGAGCAGCTAGCATTTCTGGATCATAGCATTCAATATTATTTATTGAAGCCATAGCAGGAGACCAAAGATGGCTTCAATAAATAATCCTGACCAGTCCCATCCTAAATAGTAAGTTTGGCGTGTCCTTCAGAACCTTCATATGACTTTGGGGATGAACGATGACTAAATGGCTAGACAATTATTTTTCGGTACCGCATTTCGGGAGTTCGAATCTCACTGTAGCATGGATGTTCGTAGTCGTTCGGAATCACCTTTAAGCAGTAGGTCCCTATCTCATAGCCCTAGTGTTGCAAAATGAAGACAGTAGCGCTGCAAACCAAATTAAACCACATGACTTTGGTTATTACGTGTAACAACAATTTTTCATTTTTTGCAACAATATTTATCTCAGACGATTAGTTAGCCTTAATGTTAGCATCCCAAAGCCTTTCTTGTGGAAGATGTATGGCTGTAATGTACATATCTAATAAGACCTCAAAATATGGCTGTGAAACATTAACAATGGATAATTTAGAAACGAACTATATGATTAATCAAATATTTTTTTTGGGTTCTAATTCTATTTCTCTAATATCTTTTTTCATCGATAAATTAGGAAGAAACAGTCAAAGTTTGAAGAATACAGTAAGTTTAAGAATTAATAGAACTGTCGTCCAAAGTAAAACATAAATTCATTTCGCAGTATAGATAAGTAAAGCTACTTATGCTCCATGTCATATAGGCCGAACGATGGCCGAATGGTTAGGGTGCTGGCCTTCCGAACCGGAGATCGTGGGTTCGAATCCCACTATGGCATGGATGTTCGTAGGTGTTCGGAATCGGCTTTAAGCAGTAGGTCCCGGTCTCATTAGCCCTCATGTTGCAAAAAATTGACCGTAGCGCTCCAAAACCTAACCAAAACCATGTCATACAGAAGTGTCTCACTGTCTTTCGTTTCACCCAATGAAAATGGATAATTGAAAGTGATCTTAAAGTCAAATTTTAACATCTATCTGAAGAACCTCCCAATAAAAGACACGAAATACGAGATTTCAAACTTATAATTTGAAAATAATGACCTACACATTTTGTTTAACATGCGCCAGGGAATAGTCTGGAATACACCACATTAAAGATTGTATAAATAGTTATATTGTAAAATTGTTAAAGATTGCACCCCATTAAAGAAGTTATAACCGTAAATAAACTATAATTTCTTGATTATTTAAAGATAGGTATGAAATCATCTGAATCTGGTATACTTTAATTCTAAAACGTTTTAAAAATAGTTGCTTGCCCATGTAAACTTCATCCTTGTACTAATGGTTATCATTCCCGTAAATATTTAAAAATGTAGAAATGTAGGTTAATTATTAGACTGTCAGTTACTATTAAAATGCATTTTACCAATTAATGGTTAAGCATAACTCAGATTTCGAAAGTTAGTATTCATTGCCGAAGCGTACTAAAAATTCAACAAACTCGGTTTATGTTTAAAAAAATTTTTTTCGGATCCAATTTCTCATAGTAAAATCTAACTAAATCAAATACCTAAATAGAATGAATAAGACATGCACCGCGAACAATGCAGACAGAGAAAATTTATTGTGGAATAAAATTTTACTTGTAAGTTTGGCTTGCTTTAGTAAGGTTTCTTGACAAATATTTATTCAAGACTTTTTTTCCCTTTCCAATCATACAGCTAGACCTCTGAGAACAGAGAGTTTCAGAATTTCTATTTTGCCGGATTCCAAATTACATTGCCATGACAAAACGGCAAACAAGCTGCGTTGTAAATAAAATTCTTTCCCGAACTATCTGTCAACCTGGTTTTTGCGTCCTCTGATAAATCGACAGTAATTGAAGTCCTCAGACTTGGAAAGAGAATACTTAAGGAAACGTCAGACATACAAATCGGAAGAATGCCTAATATTCTAAGAAGAATAGCATACAGACACGTTCACATGTTGGAAGAAACAAAATTGTATTAAAAGGATACATGTACCATAACTAGATATTATTTTGTCTCAGCGTGAGTTGTAACAAATATGGAACTAGACGTTCTTAAAATAATCTTTTCAAATCTTGTATTTATTTTCAATATTTGTTTCACCGTTGATAAATAGAGTTAAATGGTGACAGTAATAACAAAAAGAATCATTTGAAATTTTCACTCATTCCTCGTTGCGAAATACTTCAAAACTAAATGGAAATTCACATAAATTTTAACACCCTTTAGACATTAGATTCATTTATTACCAAATACTAAGTTGAATGCGATACTAACTGATAATGTGTTGTTGATAAACAATACAAAACCAAATAAAAGTTACCTTCTTCAATCTACAAAATTGAATTACGGTCTAATTTCTATTTATTAAATATCATGGAAATGCATATCTTAACATCCCCTATATAATAATAGCCTAAGTTGTCTGTCCGTCAATTTATGAAGCGGTTGTACCTGGAATGGATACAGAAATCCATATTGGATTTTTTATGACTTAGGGTTAGCAAAATTCACAGCGAGTTCCAAATCCACCCATCACTACTTTTTGAACGTTTAATGCTATTATTTCAAGCTTTATTATCCCATGTTAAGAGCAGGAGATTAAATTTATCTTTTTTGATATTATTCATATATACCACCAAATAATCACTGTCAATATTAAAACGTCTGCTGTCCATTCTATCACATACGCGACCCTGATGTTCTCTTATTAGTTTCTTCATCATGTGTAGGCATGGCACGCTGAGTAGAGTGTTTGCTCACTTGTTTGTCGTACTTCTCGAGTTAACGGTTCTGTCCCCGGCGCTGCAAAGTTTTTCTAAATGTCTAATTAATTTAATATATTCTGCCTTTTTTTAAAATTCTTATTCCTAAAGTTGTTTTATTATTTTTAAAATAAATTTTTACTATTTTTTCAACTTATGATTTTTATTATTTTTATTATATTAAATTCACGTATTTTGTACGGATGTCCTTGGCCACATAAACATTTCATGTTTTCTATTCTTAAACTTTCTTCTGGTCTATTTTTGTGTGTCCTTTCACCTTTTAGCTGTTAATTTTTCTGCTCGCCTTCATTTTTGTGTTTATTGAAAGAAATATCTGGATTAGAGGGCTCGGCCCGTGTAATCCAGACCCATGCCACCGGGGTGATAGTTTCATTCCATTACTTCCATTAATTACTATGGAAAAAAACTGAAGAACTTAACGATAATTTCGATGTAGCTAAGAAAACTTTGAATTATCTTGCTGAATGAATTCAATGTGATTCTAAACTGCATTCATAGTATCGAGAGACTTTATAGGAGTGTGAAGATAAATTATTGAGCATGTACCTGATAATTCTCAGCCAAAAAACAAATCATTTTTACTTGCCTCATAGAATACTATACAATTCTAGAAAATGAAAAATTTACTGATTCCGTCATATGACGGGCTATATGCTAGTATAAGAATTATTACAATTATTTCGGTTTTAAGTTAGTTATAATGAATACTATATAAATAAAAGTATTAAGCATGTAAAATCTAATCTGAGGTAAATTCGGATATCGGACTTTCTTTAGTAGTTAATTTCTCGTTGCTTAATGATAAAACTCTCAATTCAAACTCTCAATAATCTAAAAACGGTATAACGTTAAACGAGGAACACTGTAATGTATGATTGTGTTTACTATACGACTAATACCTTATACAACACACATAATAAAAATGTTCCGTTACTTAAGAAAAATAAATTAAATATTTTGTTAATTTGAGGGCTTAATATCCTCATACAATTAAGCTAATTTAAAGAGGCAAAAAACATCGAAGTCAACTTTAGAGAAATGCTTTTTTAAATATTAATTTGGTTATAGTGCTTAACACTTCACATATAACTAATAAGCTCAAAACTAGTTCTGACCCTCTCCAAAAAAAAAAAAAAAAAAAAAAAAAAAAATTAAATAAAGTTTTTATTGTCCTCTGATAAAACGACTCCTCAGACTTGGAAAGAGAATACTTAAGAAAACGTCAGACGTACAAATCGGAAGAATGCCTAATATTTGTAAGAAGAATAGCATACAGACACGTTCACATGTTGGAAGAAACAAAACTGTATCAAAAGAATACATGTAACATAACCAGATATTATTTTGTCTCAGCGTGATTTGCAACAAATATGGAACTAAACATTCTTAGAATAATCTTTTTATATATTGTATTTATTTTCAATATTTGTTTCACCGTTGATAAATAAAGCTAAAGGGTGACAGTAATAACAAAAATAATCATTTGAAATTTGCACTCATTGTTCGTTGCTAAATACTTCAAAACAAAACTGAAAATCACATAAATTGTAACACCCTTTAGACATTGGATTCATTTATTAACAGATACTAAGTTTAATGCGATACTAACTGATAATATGTTGTTGATAAACACTATAAAACCGAATAAAAGTTACCTTCTTCAATCTATAAAACTGAATTATGGACTAATTTATATTTACTAAATACCATGGAAATACATATCTTAACATAATTACAATTATTTTGGTTTTAAATTAGTTATAAATATTACTATATAAATAAAAGTATTAAACATACAAAATGTAATCCGAGGTAAAATCGGATATCAGACTTTCTTTAGTAGTTAATTTCTCTTTGCTTAGTGATAAAACTCTCAATTAAACTGGAAACGATATAACGTTAAACGATAAACACTGTAATGTTTGGTTGGGATTACTATAAGACTGATAACTTATACAACACACATAATAAAATATTCTGTTACTTAAGAACGGTAAAGTTAATATTTTGCTATTTAGAGGACTTAATAGTATAATACGATTAAGCTAATTGAAGAGGCGAAAAAGGTGGAAGTCAACTTATATATTCAGATATAAAGATTGTTCTCGCAAAGTGTTCAGATCCAGCTCAGTTTTGTAGATATTTGGTACGTTTGGGGCACTACAGTAATCTTTTTACTACAATAAGTCTTGAAATCAAGGCTGTATTCAGGCTGTAAATCAAAATTTTTATCTTGAATAAGTCGGACCTAGCTCGAAGTTGTTTTTCAATCGCTTTCATTTAACTTCACTTGTACGTCAGTGAAAATTCAGTAATCATTTCTAACTACCTTTCTGGCTAGATAAAAATATGAAATTTTCACAATAGGTTCATTTCCGGAAACAATACAATATTACAACAAATTAGGTTGTAGTAAAACAATTGGTTTGGTAAACGAAAGAGCTGTTCTTTTATGCATAGGCAGTTCGTATCTATCTGGCTGGGAGATAACATACACGGATATTGACTTGCCAATACGGGTTCGGTACCAGTCGTGTCCATCATTTGAAATATTAATTTGGTTATAGTGCTTAACACTTCACATATAACTAATAAGCTCAAAACTAGTTCTGCCCCCCCCAAAAAAAATGTGTGCTTTATTGTGAAAAATGAAGGCACTTCAAAAATTATCTCTGAGCTACTAAGAACTCTGGTATTACTATGCTATTGTGTTGCGTCCATCTCATAAGGACTGAAAATAAATGCAACAAAACTCAAACACTTTAGTTACAAATCCTTGTTCAGTTTTCTATCAAAGAGATGACATTGGAATTTGTCTACATTTTTCTCTTTGACGAATGTTACAAAATTAAATATCCCTTATATAATAATAGCCTAAGTTGTCTGTCAGCGAATTTATGAAGAGGTTGTACCTGGAATGGATAAAGGCATCTATATTGAATTTTTTATGATTTAGGGTAAGCAAAATTCAAAGTGAGTTCGAAATCCACCTCATCCTCCCCTTTTCGAGCGTTTAATGCTATTATTTCAAGCCTTATTCTCTCTCTTATTCTATACTAAATTCATTATTGATAGAATGGCGAGGGCGGAGCGAAATATTTAAATTTCTGGACTGTTTTTACTTGACCCTTATTCTAACCATTTTTATCACCTCGTGTAAGCTGACACATGGGGTAGAGTGTCCGCCCATTTGATAGTCGTACTTCCCGGGTTGATGGTTCTGCCCCCGACGTAGCCGGATTTTACTAAAATGTCTAATTAATTTAATAATTTCTGCTTTTTCTTTTGAATTCTTATTCCTAAAGTTGTTTTACTATTTTTAAAGTTTTATTATTTTTAAAATAAATTTTTATCATTTTTCAAATTTTTATGATTTTTATTATTTTTATTATTTTTATTTTATTAAACTCACGTATTGCCATTATTATAGAAAGCCCCATTTTAAGACCAGGCTATTAAATCTATCAATTCATCACATAATAAATAGGTAAAAATAACAATTTTTTCTAGCATTATGACGTCATACCTTTAACTATCTCCTTTACAAACCATTTTTTACCTACCTCATAGGGTACTTTACAATTCTGGAAAATTAAAAAATTTTACTGATCCCGTCATATGACGGGATACATGCTAGTTGATATAGAAAAGAGACTCTTGTTTTGCTATCCGAAAAAAAAATCCCTCTCGTATTTTCGTGGTAAATACAAACAAAATATAATCAATAATTATTCTGTTATTGTAAAAGACCATTTACTTGAGCCAAATATTCTTATGACTAAATTGAACTGCAATCAGAATTTTGTCGTTTGAATATGAGAATAATTTTCCGTTGATATGTACTATAAAAATATAAATGGAAAAGATTTATAATTGATCGGATATTAAGTTTTCGTCAAAGGAACATTTCTAAGTTACTTGATAATATAGAACTGTAAAAAAGCAAGAAATTGAAACTCTTCGATTCTAAGGTTTCTCTAAGGATTTACAGAATAAAATATCTCATTTCACATATCAGGTTACTCTATAAATGTATTCAAGTGGATCTTTCCTCTTTCATGCTTACATTCGAACAAATTGAATCTGATCGGTCGCTTATATTTTATGCAACATCAGAATTATCTCATCGAGATCAAACAGTAAACAACATGTTTTCCCTGACTTATTCTACTTATTTCTATTATAGGCATTAAGTGTACATAAAATATTCTGCTCTAAACCCATGGTTTTCAAACTGGTTGCTTATGAACCCTAGGATGGCTCTGACGTTTGCCAGGGGTGACACGGATATACAGTTACATTAATTTCATTAAGGGCACACTATTTTTATTCTTGTCCTTTGTACTCAAATACTTTAAGGCTACGAAATTATTATAGCTTGAGAAGGGTACTGCTGTGAAACGTTTGAAAATCATTAAAGTTATGATTCTCAAGCATTCTGTCTTATAATTGAAAACATACGGCTTTTGAAAAGTACTAAAGCAATTTTTGGTGTAAGGAATTTCATTCAAATATCCGTAAATTATTTTCAAACGAATTTTGAAATGAAGCCAATGTAGTCTACAGATTATCTGTTGGGCGTATCATATTGATACGTAAATTACCTTTTCGATGTTAGCACTACAATGCGCAATACCACACTACTTGCTACAGTTAAGAATGTCGACTGAAGATATAAGTATACATGATACAGATGTATACAGATATTTACTCATGTATACACACATACATGTACCTCCGGCTCTCTCTAACTATTTCTTTATGTATGTTTATATACATTCATATATATATATATATATATATATATATATATATATATGTAATCGTCCAGGGGTCCAACTGGCCCCAAACCTACACTTGAAAACTTCTTTTGAAATTGCCCCTATTATTTTCCTCAGCCCGGGTATGCTGGGCTGCCAAGTGTCCTGCTAATCGTCTGTTCGAAATGAACTCATCAGTCGTCGTGGCCGAACGTAATCTTTATTTCATCCGATGAAAATAGCACAAAATCCAGAGGCTTCTGAACCGGACGGTGTCAGAACGTTCTCTTTCTAATGCTAACCTTCTGCGAGGGATGATCAAATACCGTGTGTGGTTTTAGAGTCCGGGGAAAATGCTGAGGCAACAGTGATTTGCTTATAGAGAGGAACCTTTGATTAGAGATCTCTGCTAAAGTGCGGCGTTTCAGATGAACATTATTGCTGATCGTTACAGATTTTCCTGGGAGAGTTATTACTTTCTAATTAAAATCCCACATCATTTTTTGCTTTGAGAATCAAAGAAAGAATTTCGGGGTTCGGCTGAAGGAATGAAAACATCCTCGTTCAAATTGGATGGCTGAGAAATATAGTTAATATAAAGAGAAGAGTTTAAGATCTAGAATAACGAATGGGGAAAAGAGATAATTTTGGATAGACTTTATTGCTTAGATATTGATATTTTTACATATATACATATATATATATATATATATATATATATATATATATATATATATATTATATATATATATATATATATATATATATATATATATATATATATATATATATATATATATATATATATATATATATATATATATATATATATATATATATATATATATATATATATATATATATATATATATATATATATATAATATATATATATATATATATATATATATATATATATGTCGGGATGGTAAGGTAAATGGTTAGAATACCTAATTCCCCTTTATGAACATATTTTATGCTTTTCCAGTTTCAAGATCTTATTCAAACATGGCGGTTATGCTATTGGCACTTCCGGGCCGTGAATTCACCAACTCTATAATTCCAAACATTCTCTCCGATTCGCTCTATCACTAAGCCTTGTATTACCTGTCTCATAACACACCATTCCACGTTATTAAAAAGTTCCCTATTAAGATCACAAAATAACCAACCCTCTAAAAAGGTAACTAAATTTAAAAGCCTGACACACACACACACACACACACACACACACACACATATATATATATATATATATATATATGTTTATATATATGTATGCATGTATATATATATATATATATATATATATATATATATATATATATATATATATATATTATATATATATATATATATATATATATATATATATATATATATATATATATATATATATATATATATATATATATATATATATATATATATATATATATGTGTGTGTGTGTGTGTGTGTGTATGTATGTATATGTATATGTATATGTATATATGTATATGTATAGTATATGTATATATATATGTATATATGTATGTATATATGTATGTATATATGTATATATATATATATATATATATATATATATATATATATATATATATATATGTGTGTGTGTGTGTGTATGTATATATATATATATATATATATATATATATATATATATATATATATCGGTAATATGTCAAAATTATTTCACTTTATTATTTCCTTAAAAACCTCCTCTCTCCCATTCTAATTCCTTAAAATCTTTTTCCCAGCCTACAAATGTCTTTCTCTTGTCTGTCGTTGACTAGTAAAGACGTCCTTTTTTAGCAGCTCTAAAATAAATCAGTTTTAATTAGACTTGTGTCGTCCTCTTCAATATATACATATGCTACACTTCCGTGTATCTGGCCTAAAGTGGCGTAACGGCAGGCCGGATAACAAAAATTTATTTTACTGCCACACGAAAACCACACAAAAACCCTTTCTAATGTTCTTTATGCTTACCTTTCAGCCTGATCTTTCTTAGTTTTATTCCATTTGTACTAGATTGTGAAAAACATCACATTTCAATTTCTGCTCAATGTTTTTGTTCCAGTCTACCACTGTACATTTCACAACTTCTAACTCCGAAGCTATATTTTTCCTCTGTTATATCAGGGTCTAGTGGCTGTAAATCACGTAATTTCTCCTCAACAATCCCTATAACTTTTTTTTTCGTTTACAAGCCATTTTCAAAAGTTTAGTAGGGTACACTTACAAAACATTAGGAAAACCCTAAGAACAAGATATGAATGAATGAGGTAGCTCAGTCTGCTAGGTCAACGCTCTCGTAACTCGTCGTTCGGAGGCCGAGTTGGACTAAGATTCACTGCGTTCGTTAAAGGTGGTTAGGGCACGTAAAATATGTTCATTGTCAGACTATGCATAGCTTTGATTTCCTTATTTAATTATGGCAAATGAGAACTAACCCGTATTTTAAGGAAGCCGACTAATCACGAACCTCATACTAAGTAGTGTGCTGTTCGTATGTGTATCTTACTTTTATATTCTCTAGAGTATATTCAGACTAGAGAGTAATAAAGCATTAATTTATAAATTAATACATTATGTTATTGCTATATATCTGTCCCTGTAGTACATATATGTGTGTATGTAATGCATATATACACACATCTATGTATATATATGTATGTGTATATACTCTCCCCCACACACATATATACATGTATGTAAAAAAGTATACATGAGTTGTATTCGAAATTGTTCAGAAAAACTAGTGTTAAACTAGATTATCCACTAGTCGCTAATTTTTGCACACGTGTAGCAACTGTAACCATAACGCTCCAAAAAGAAACTATAACCAGAATTTTTAATTTCCATAAAATTTGGCTTTTATATTTTTGGGGAATAGTGAAAGGGAAATCAGAAGACAGATTTTAGAAGTTTTCTCTATCCTCATATGGTCAAAATCTCTAAATCATGATGACGTAAAACGATCATCTATTATTAAATTATTTACTGCCAAAAAATAAAATAGACCTCACCCATCCTGTATAATTCAATATAAAGCCTTTTCTAGTCACGGCTAGTATTATATCGTATGACAGTTTTAGTTAGGTTTAGGTATTAAACGTTATTTATTCAGTATTTAATATATTCATAGAAAGTTTAAATAGATTTTTCTCTATACCCATCAGGCTTTGTATTATAAGATTCTCTTGGCATTTCCTTTCCCTCACCTCAAAGACTCGAAAAGAGATGAAAAAATTTCCACACAGTTTTCTTTTAATTTCAGATCCTTTCTCTAAAGTTGCATCCAACAAAAGGAACTGACTTTTACCTTTTGCTTATTTCAAAAATGCCAGAAAACTCATTTAAAGAAATCCAAGCTCTTGCTATAGCTCAAATGTCGTAACCTTTTCATATCTCCAGCGGTTTTTTGTTTTAATTTCGTGAAAGGAGAGCTTATTCTGAACTGTAACGAAGTTTAAACAACGACTTTTATTAAGACAGCGTCCCTTAGAAACACAGTGGGAGTGAGAATAAGAGAAACATTGTAAACAATTGAATTATTTTGTTAGTTTTTTTAATCTTGGCAGAATTTAAAATGCTTCGTAGCTGGATTTAAGATGTAGTAGTTTATCTCGAGAAAAGTAGACAGATATATGCAGAAGAGATATTTCACTCTTGAAACGCTTTTTTTTTTAGCATTTTATCTACAATCCGTTGATTTACTGTCCCTTTTCAATACCGGAATATAAGCAGGTCAATAACGTTACCTAGAAGGGAACGGCCCCAAAATACATCGAAGCCTTAAATGGGAATCGGCTTAGGAGAACAATATGCTAGCCACTATACAATATGGGTGACACGATTGAGGAAAAGAATTTTTATTTGCTCTACTAGTATACTTTAAGATAATTTCTCAATACATTCGTACTGAGGATTTTTTGTGCTTTCAAATTGCTCTTTTAACACATTTTACAATAATCTCTTTTAATTTCTAAATAGCCCATGTTTATGAATGACTGCTGATGAATTTAAGATAAATTCGTAGTCACAATGTCCTCAAATTACCCAAACAATATCTCCGGACAAGCATCTATAATCTCAAGAGGTCTAGGAGCTCAGAGAATTTGCTCTGTTCATTTTTGCTGCTGATTACGTAACTTTTGACATTACGCAGATAAGGTGACTTTATTGGTGACCCCCATCGAGTAAAGGGTTATTGCTGTAATTTAAATTAAATGTTTTTAAGTAAATAATCTGTGTTAACTGATGAATGTAAAAAACCATTAATATTCTGTGAAAGCGATACATTTATTTTCTTTGTGAAATTTTTGAAAATGAGCAAATGCTGTGGAGCTCTTGAAATCCTACTCACTTGTTACCTATGGAAGAAGCAGGCCAAGCTGTTTTCTGCTTAGTCTCTTCTTAATTAAGAAGATTTACTTAGTGTTGTCCGAGGGAGTAATGTTGGCCCCTTATGTGGTGCTCCTCTAATAAAATGGTAAACAAGTATCTAAAGCTTGGTGGATGTGAATACTACCCACACAATCTCACAGAGCTTATAGTCGTCTAATGAAGATCAAAATCCATCCATTATATCCAGTATAAGAACAAATGCCCCCGCATTGGAAATATTGCCTTGCAATTTAATTTATTGCTAAGATTTATCTACTCTTATGGTATGCAGTAAAATGAAGGTAGAACTAAACCATTATTACATAAGAAAATCTTTCTAATAGTTTAAAAATAATTCAAGAACAATTTGGTTTTTTCCTCAATATGTTGTAAGGAAAGAAATGAATTTTAATTTAGGACTAGTTAATTAGAATCATTCCTGGGCTTTTTATCCTCTTCCATTGTGGCATATGACCGAAAGCTTCTTGTGATTAAGGGTGTTTCCATATTGCTGTCGAAATATGTCACAGTTGACTTATGGTTCATAATGTCGTTATAACCTGTAACAGATGAGAGTTTGACACCATAAGTTCCCATTTCTGCCACGTCATAATGACAACTTCTGACGAGATTATGACTCTGATGTTGCTTGTGATATATCTCAACTGCAATATAGTAGCACCCCAAGAATTAGAGGAAAAAATAATTGTAGCAAAGTTACAGACAACGGAGAGCACACAAATAAGAGTGAAGAGGAAGGAAAGTCGTAGTGAAAGAGTGTCGTGTTGCAAAGAAAATAGTAGCGGAGTAATGCTGCATGATGCTTCAACTTTATGGATTAATTCACTCGTAGTGGGGTTCAGGAGATTTATTGGCTTAGGAGAATATGAGACTTTGGATAACAAATTTGACGTAAAGTGTAAATTAATGAGTATTATGGGGGAAAACAAATAAATCAGTTAATATGTTGTCGAGATTAAATTTTAACAATTAATATTGACCAAGATACCAGGAGAGGTACCGTTAATACCTTATCACGTGTCAAGCTGTTTCTATTTTAAAAGCGACGGATTTAATCTACTATTCCCATCCCCATAAATAATACGCCAATTTCTCGAGTAACGAAAACTTTTCAACCATTTTATCTTGATTCGGGTTGGTGTATAATAAGCCCTTTAATCGGTTAAAAAGTTATTACTGTCACATAAGAAATCCGCATATTCTTTGTGGTAAAAAGAGTAATTATAAATTAAATTCGTTTCTTTTTTCAACTCGTAGAGGCTGACATGTGTTAAACCTTAATAATCTTAAATCTTTATCATGCGTCGACCTATACAAGTTGAAAAAACAAAGGATTCAATTTAATTCCTTTTCCCGATGAAGACTGTGCACACTTCTTGCGTAATAATAAACAAAATTTCAACTAATGTAAGGTCTTTCACACGTCAACTTGAATCAAAATAAATCGACTCAATTTTTTTCTGTCACGCGAGAAATCGCGTATTCTTTATAGGTAAAAGGAATTGTTAACTAAATTCGTTTCTTTTCTAACGTTCTTTTCTAACGTAGGTTAATGTGTGATTTTTTTTCTGTATAAATGAAAAAAAATGGTTTTAATTCAATAATTCGGTAAATAACATCATCACTGAAAACGTTCTTTCCTGATATCCAAGAGGTAAGAATTATACTTTCAAATAACAAAATAGAAATACATAGCTCTAAATTCTCGGCCGTTGTGAAATTTAGCATTTAGTCATTTTCATTTGATTATGGAATACTTATCGGAAACTGAGAAAGAAATTCTAACACAGAAAATCAATTTTTAAATTTTATATTAAATGTACGTATATGTTTACATGGATGTGTCTCACAAGATTTTTTTTCTTTATATTCAGTACTTTTGAGCTTAACCTGCCATCACTCAAGCCAGAAAAACAAACAGCAATACACGTACATGACATCTCATACTTATAGGTGTTTCTTCTTATTTTCTACCATTAAATCAATATACTAAAGGTACAAAACCAAAGAAGAGTTTAATACACATTCTTAAACATATATTGGAAGTTATTTATACGTTCAATTGCATATTCTCAACATTAACACATGTCCCATACATATTTTTCTCTCGTAATTTTCAGAAAATAATTTAGTTTTTCAACTCTTTTCATTTGAACAAATCGGCACGCCTCTTATAAATACCTTTTACCATATTTGCTATCACTCTCTCAATAAAAACTTTTATTAATCGGGTCTATGAAAACATTTTATTTTAATAAAGTATGTATCATTTCAGAGGATTAGAGTAAATTCCAAGATTTCAAAGGAGAATTAATTTTTTCTGAATTACATATATGTCTAGGGAATTTCATAAAAGTGTTTTTCACAGTTATCCTGTCATTAAAATTGGATTATTCTTTGTTTGATTTAACCCCAATTTAACTTCCTAAAAATAATCGTTTCCATTTGAAACAGGTCTTTAATTACCACCTTAGATTCCTTTACAGTTAATGAGTCTGGATTACTATTATATTCCTCATAAACTTGCTCTTTAAACTCTTCGTTTAACATACCTTCAACCAAAAAAATAGTAGTCTATAAAGTTGAGTGATATTTCTTTATCTTACCTTCAATATAGCACCATAATAAAATATTCAAAAATTGAAATCCTTGAATGTCAAGGGGATAAACATTTTTATTACTTAAATTTCGAGCCTCATGTATAATTCGGATGAGCAAGAATGACTAAAACGCTGTTAGGACGATAACATTTTGGAGACAGGCTCGATGTGCACTCGGATAAAGAAAATACACCAAAGTATTGAATAATAATATTTCCTAACAAAGCTGGCAAAATTTAAAAAGCATGATAGTTAAATCTAAATAAATATTTTTGAGAAAAAATACTAAGAAAGATATGTATAAATAATTTTAGAAATTTAAGGAATTTATTGATTCTTACGACTTTGCGCATAACTCTCGATGCCTTTATCAGATGATTTTTATGATTTCCAATGTTTACAGCAAACGCAATTTACACACACACACACACATACATACATACATATATATATATATATATATATATATATATATATATATATATATATATATATATATATATATATATATATATATATATATATATATATATATATATATATATATATATATATATATATATATATATATATATATATATATATATATATATATATATATATATATATATATATATATATATATATATATATATATATATATATATATATATATATAATATATATATATATATATATATATAATATATATATATATATATATATATATATATATATATATATATATATATATATATATATATATATATATATATATATATATTATAATAACCTCTTAATCTTCATTTCCTTTTTAGTTCGATTTTGATATAAAAAATAACGCAGTTTCCCTCCGAAATTCCAATTTCATTTCCTGAAGTCACATCTATAAAAACTATTGTAATTAATCGTTTCTTTCTTTCAGGGTTAAAAAAAATGTCACCCACAATCTAGTCAGTGAGTGCAAATTTCATAATATTTTTCTATCGTAGAGAGATTCTGTTATTTTTATTACTCGAAAAAAATCTTGTTTTAAACTTTGAACTTAAAAGAAAATGTCATTTATCAAGACAGTCCTACCCTCGAGAGGTGCATGCTAGGATAAAGGAAACATTCAGAAGAATTGAATTATATTTTCTTTTTTGTTTTAATAAACCTGTTAAAGTTTAATGAACACCATGACCAAATTTGAGATGTCGCATACGGGAAAACTGTGGACTAATAAAAGGGAAAGAAAAATTTCGTTGCTTAAAAATTTAAAGTTATATCAGAAAATTACAAAATGTTACTTAATTTTCTGTATAGCGCTAAATTCTTTTTATGAAGCCTCTTCTTGTACGATATATTTTATGCTTTTTAATTTTAATCCCGTATATAATAATAGCCTACGATATCTGTCCGTCTGTCCTCGAATTTATGAAGCTGTTGGACCTGGAATGGATAGAGGAATACATATTGGATTCTTGATGAGTTAGGGTTAGCAACGTCAAAAGTAAGCGTTCAAAGCGAAATAATCGAAATCCACCCCTTTCCTCTCTTAGATCATTTAATACAATTATTTCAAGTCTATTTTCCCCGTTAAGAGCAGGTGTTGATTAAATTCATTAATTTATTACATTATAAGTAGATGAAAATAATATTTTTTCTAGCATTATGACGTCATTCCTTTAATCATATTTAATCATTTCTTATTTTAAATTATTTAACTACCGTCTGCATTATTTTTATTCGTTTTATCACTGAACTTAGGTATAACGTAAATAATTTTCTTTTATATGTGGCTTAAATAATAGATTAGGTACATATGTGATAATTTTAAATTTAATCATCTATTATTTTTTTGTTGCAATGAAAATGTTATCACCGATATTAGCAACAAATTCTTTTCATAAAAGTATAGGAATCTATTTCACCGACTAATAAATATCTAGCGTTTAAGTTATATATAGCTTTGAAAATTAAGTTTGTCCGTGTGTTTGTTTTTTATACATAACGACACGGTGTGTAATCGATTCGCTAAATTTGTGACATCATTCTTATATACCGCCAAATAATCACTGTCAATATTAAAACGTCTTCTGTTCATCCCATCACATAATATAATAAGATAAATTAAGGTTGGCAACTAACACGCGGTTAGTAAAGATGAACAAATTATTGGGCCTCTACCAGATAATTCTCAGCCAGAAAAAAAAAACATTTTTTTACCTGCCTCATAGGGTACTTCACAATTTTGGAAAATTAAAAAATTTAATAATCCTGTCATATGGCGGGCTATATGCCAGTCAAAACATATTTATTAAACATTTTTTTAAAGTTTAAACAATTGTTTTAGATTCTTGACTGGTTGATAAAAAAAATATGTCATTCAAATTGTAAAGAGTTAAAGAACGTTTATATGGAATGAAAACTATGATTATTTTTAAAGATACCTTATAAATTATAAAAAATTAAAGTACAGTTCTAATCATCACTAAATGACGTACAAAAACAAAAAAATATATGATGTGCCTATTTAACGTCAGGCGTGGTTTATAAACCACATTGTAAACAGATGTAGGTGGGGTTTATAAACAACTTGTAAGTTTTATGTAATATCAAAGATTTTCTAATATTTAGTATTAAATTATAAATACAATTATGTAAGTCAGGAACATTTATTTGTATATACTTACTTTTCTTTGCTGATTTTGTGTATTTAGAGCGATAGATTATACTTAAAATACCTACAGTTAAAGGGATAATAAGTAATATAAAAACAAAAAAGAAGACATTTCTAATAAGGGAAAGTTTAAGTCTCTGCCTTTTTGTACCGAATTTCGTGAGTTCAAATCCCACTCCTTTTGTGGATATATCAAGGCATTTGCAATCCATATTCAGCTCTAAAATCCTGTTTAATTAAACCGCAAATTGCGCACATAAAGAACCATAATCCAGAAGTATAATCCTCTAAAAAGAAATACACTTTACTGACAGTAGATCATCTATGGAATGAAAGTACATTGAATGGTTCACGCTTGAGTATTGAATTATACAGTTCTCGAAGTAATTACATTGAATATTGAATTGAATTACCTTTCTACCCGCGAAGATTCCTATCATTTAATATATATTTTCGTCTTCAATTTTACATATTCCGACACCGCGTAAAAGAGGATAAAAATAGTTCCACACTTTTTCCTCTCAAGCTTTGGATTTAATCTATCTGATTACATCAACCAAAACGGGTTAAACGTATTTATTCTTTCATATATGATAAAAGAAAAATTGGAAATTAAGTCCATGCAACCGGTTTTTTCAATACAACATTTCTTTTAAATTATTGACTATCTGAAGTCCTCTGCGTTTCTAGGATAAAGAGGAGTTTTGATACTCTATTTAGATTAAAGTTCATTATTTTAATTGTAGGTAAAACGTTAAAAATTTTAATAAGGTCAGGAAAAACATTTTTAACAAGCAAATTTTGTGTGTACGTGTTTTCTACCAGGATTAAAAATCAAATAGTTACTCTGGTGACTCTTGTCTAAAGCATATATTTATAGACATATTTCATTATATATATATATATATATATATATATATATATATATATATATATATATATATATATATATATATATATATATATATATATATATATATATATGTAATGAGACTGACTTCTCGATGGGGGGTTGCAGTCATGGCCATAAAAATGATACCGTTTCAGCTAAAGATTTTTCTAGAGATATTTTCCCACAGATGTTGACCCAGGTGTTACTTGTCTTGTACATAGAACTTCATGCTAGCTGACCATTCAGTCTGTCCCTATGATGAAGTGGAAACCCGTCCTTCAAAGTTATCTTAATAAAGATCTTTAGCTGAAACGGTATCATTTTTATGGCCATGACTGCAACCCCCCCATCGAGAAGTCAGTCTCATTACATATATATATATATATATATATATATATATATACATATATACATATATATATATATATACACATACATACATATATACATATACATATATATATATATATATATATACCGGGTGGCCATAATTAAACTGACAGAGCTCACAGTGTTCTGTAGCGCGATCTATTTGCAAGAATGACGAAACATTTTGTAGGAAGATTAAACAAGACGGGAGACGAAGGATTCCGCAAAAAAATAAATTAGTTCCAAAAGTCACCGCTAGGGAAATATTTGGCTCTGTGTTATAGAAAATAGAATGTTTGCAAATGCAAATCAATAGGAATAAAATTACCTTTTATTATGCATCTTTTCCAAATTAATTAAAGTGCAATATGGCAACACTTTTAAAAAAGCGTAAAATCTACATAAACACCGATAAAGTCTCGTGACGTACATGATGTACGCTGAGCAGCAGAAGAAGTTCTTTATTCAAATTTCACGTTACATCCATTAGCACAGTTAAGAAATTAATTTCCGTATTGATTTGCATTTGTTAATACTCAATTTTCTATAACACAGCGCCAAATATTCCCTAGCGGTGACTTTTGGAACTAATTTTTTTTTTTTTTTTTTTTTTTTTTTTTTTTTTTTTTTTTGCGGAATCCTTCTTCCTACGTCTTGTTTAATCTTCCTGCAAAATGTAGCGTCATTCACGCAAATAGATCGCGCTACAGAACACTGTGAGCACTGTTTAAAGGGAATTTACAAAGTTTTTGGATTTCTTTACGTTCGTAGTGTCCAACCTTACATTGTCTCTAACAATCCCTCAAAGTATTTTTTTTTTGGGGGGGGGAGAAGGGGAGAATTTTTATGCTTTCAAATACTTGTTGCGACATGTTTTTTTTAAACCTTTTCTATTTTAATCTTAATTTTGTTTTCCAAACGCACGTTTACAAATTACAAAAGACTCGCATTGGTGCTGAATAGAAAAACTTGTTTTATAATGAAAGGAACCTTTAAAGTATTTTCAAAAGTTACCATCATTTTTATACCCCAGAGTTTTACTAACTATAACTTTCAGCCATTAAGACATGTGCATAATAGAATACGGATTGCAATCTAAAATAGAGTTGATCAACTAGTGTTACAATATCATAAATACTCTCATAAACATAATCCTCATAACATCAATATTGTAACTTCCTAATGCTAATGGTGTTTGAGTTATGTGTTGAGGCGATTTAGATCAGTAATATAATTGATTCATTCATACAAGAAGTA
>CM063501.1:125425666-125428166 GCA_032207245.1 Pardosa pseudoannulata
TAGAAGTTCTCTTTTGGAATCTAAAAATCAAAACAACGAGGGTAAAGTATTTACTTTACAAAATCGAATGTTCTAGCGAAAAAAATTTAATGATGAGCAAATTTTTTTAAATTAAATGAATTTTCGGTCGAACTAAACCTTTGTAAATAAGTTGAAATTTAATTTCTTAATTTAACATTATTCCTAATAAATTACGTGTACCAGTAATGAAAAAAAGCAAAAGGAATTATCTTTTACAAGAAAACTGTTATCAAATGCTATGTTGCAAACATTTACCTTTAAATAATAATTGGAGGAAAATTATTTATTTTTTGTATTTATCATGTCATTTTTACAATTATAAAATAATAAGAAGCTACACATTCATTAATTTTGGAAACTCCATTGATAAAAGTTGTGCTAAAAGATATATATATTCTAGTTTGGATAGTTTAAAATTCTAAAAATATTGAACTGAACTTGTACATTATTTAATAATAGTAGTAGTAAGTCATTTCTCACAATTCATCAAAATGTAATTTCAACTGCATGTTCCACTTACTATATGTAAAAATGTTTACAATCTATTTCCACAATCCTTGAAATTGATATTCGAAGAACATGTTTTCCTTCCTATGTTCACTAAAAGTAAATGTTGCTTATTTCTGTAGAGCAAAAATATGCAACTTTTCCTATTTCAGCTTAAAATCCGGTTTGATTTCGTCATAACAGAGTCATCACTTATCATATATAGACTCATCAAGCGGTCTCAGAATTATTAAATAATTGAAACTATTTGTAATATATTTTATATAAAAAATTGCAGACATTTCTACACATTTTAGATTTATTACTTTTACAAAGTTTCAAATGAAAACAATAATTTTGGTTTGCGAATAAAAATATTTGATTCAACTGTCATTGCTACAAAAATGGAACATTTTTATCAAATTAAATTTCAGTTATTTATAATGTTCTCAATGTGGAGCATATTATCTACAACTGTCCTCTTATGAATGACATTTGCCTGAAGAAGTTTCCCATGAACCTTAAAGAAGTTGTCATACAAAATCTTCTCAACTCGGAGATTTTAAGGCAAGACATCAAAGATATTGTGATACACTGTGGTACTCTGTCAATAGAAGAAGAATGAAGTCTTTGAATACATATAAAACTGGCTGCCTCGGAACACAGGACGGATTTACGACCCCAGTACCATTCGTCGTAGCTGAATAGCGGATAGGAGATTTTCTGGATGATCCTCTTCGTGGCGGTCTGGAGCGCGGAGTTTGGGGAGTGAGCAGTTGAGTTGAGCAGACTTAAGCGGATTGGGAACTTCCCCCGTACTGTGGAACTTGAGTAAGTTGGAGGTGCGTGATCAAAGCTATCAGTTGTCAGCACTGTATGGCTATAGGCTAGGTCAGCAGTGGAATTCCATTTTTCCATTTCATATTATTTTGTGTGTACAAGACGTTACACAATACTAGTTATAGCTTCCAGAACCTGTACTGTGCACCGATATATGTACATCTTACGTAAAATTGATTTGCCACATAATATAATTATTAAGCTTTAGTTTTCAATATTTTAAAATTAATCATTTAACCTATATTCATATTTTCTCTGATTAAAACACGTAAATATAAAAATATGTGTAAAAATAAAGGTAGTTATATCATTTATATTTGGAAAATAATTTTTGTTGCTAATGTAGAATCTTATCTAATATCAAGATATTTATATTCTAGTTTAGATAGTTTAAAATTGTAAAGGTGTCAATTTTTCTCTAATTTTTTTCATCCTATTAGAGAATGTACAAAAACTCATTTTCAAAATAAATTTTTTTAAAAGAAACAATACGTTTTTTTTTTAAATATAAACTGCTGTTGTTGTAGTTAATCATCTCCCTGTTTAGGCTTTCTTGTCAAAGTATGATTCTTAATCTTTATTATATTTTGGAATTCAATGAAGTAAAAATATCGAATCTTCAAATAAACTTTCCCCCCCTCAAGAAAGCTTAGTGTTCCCTAAACACTTTGACTGTCTCCATAGGATAGAATACTTATATAATACACATTAGAAATAAAGTTCCGTATTTCCAGTACCTAACTAAAGTTTAACTAAATTTAAGACGCTACACTAAATTATTTTCTATCTAAAATATTGTTCATTTTATATCACATGTGATATACAAGTGTATAAAGCATTAGATGTGTATATCAAATGTGACGTACAAGTCAGGTAAAGGGTTGAAAGAGAAAGCATGAAATTTTGCCTTACAATTGAAGCCTAGTTACTAAAAATGCTTGTTTCACACAATTTTTATGAGTTCTCCGGACTTACTCAGAAAATGAGTGTGATGAGGCGATTTAGATCAGTAATATAATTGATTAATTCATCCGAGAAGTAAAATGCTTGGAATCTAAATCTGACCTCATCACATCTTTTGTAAAGGACAGGAGACCATAAAATTATTTCAACCTTTTTTTTTTCGTATTGTGAGAGATTCTCGGGTGGGGTT
>CM063501.1:125433166-125453166 GCA_032207245.1 Pardosa pseudoannulata
TATCGGGAGACTTTAGAGGAGTATGAAGATAAAATTATTCATCGTGTACCAGATAATTCTCAGCCACTTTTTTACCTGCCTCAAAGGGTACTTTACAATTATGGATAATTAAAAATTTTCCTGACACCGTCATATGACGGGATATGCTAGTCCTCTTAATAACGACTACCCGGAGAATATTGAGATTTTATATTTAGATCAATTTCTTTTTTTAAATTTCGGAAGCAGAAAACTTACACTAACGACTAACACAGTATGAAATTACTCAAGCAGGAGGTAAAGAAACTGCCCTTTCCTTTTTGTGATAGAAAATCCACGAAATCTCTTTATGTGGGGAAATGACAACAGTAGATATGTAAAAAACAATGTTTGACAGAAGCGATCACATGAAGTGATCCTCGTAATGAGTCCGCCCATAAAAATGCCTCAGCTTTAAAATAAACACAGAGTACAATTGTGGAACTTTGAGAGAGCCATCATAGGCATGACTCCGCCCTGAGGTCTCTGGAATCTTGGTGATTTGAGCAAGAGGGGAAGTACTCATATAAAAAAGTAAAACAAATTATAATTATAAAGAAGGAAATAATAACTGTGTAACAACACACTGTTCTTCTGCGTTATTCTAGCGTGTGACCTGCCCGCCTACTTTACTTGGGCAGGTACGTTTGTAGATCGTCGCTGGGATGCATAACTAAATAATTCCTCCAAAGCTTAGACGGACAACACAAATTTGTTTACAAAAATTGACGAGAAATTAAAGAAAATCAAAATGACATATTTCTGAGTCCGGAGCCTGTATTAATCAAAAAGGATTAACCGAGCGTTTCATATCCAAAATAACACTCTCTCGCTACAAAACAGAGAGATGTCTCCAAGTCACAGGCCCGAATTCAACTGCCATCTCTTGCAGATCTTCTCTTCTTTCTTCGGGTGGGGGGGGTGTCAGCATCCTCGAAACTTCCGAAAAGAGAAATCCTCCCTTCCAGATGTACTGCCGGCCTGCAAAAACACAAACAACATATCTGAATACCTTATCAGCCCTCCTTAGCCGGCCGGATTCTATTTCCCCAAGGAATGCCGGTGAAAGGGGTCAAATGGAGGCGATTTTGCAGATATCAAGAAGGGCACACAAGCAAAACACTGGTCGTGGGGTCCAAATTCCTTACAAGTTGCTAAATTACATTTAATTCATTTCAGCTAGCACTGGTTAACAATTCTTGACTTTACATCTTCCGGAAGACGAATTTCTGTCCCTCAACGAGCAGGACTTTTTTTTGGTTTGGTTTGGAGTGTTCGGTCTACTTTTTACAACACGAGAGCTAATGAGGCCGGGACCTACAGCTTTTAGCCGATTCCGAACGGCTACGAACATCCATGAAACTGTGGGATTCGAACCCACGAACTCTGGTACAGAAGGCCAGCACTCTAAGCAATCGTCCAGGACTTTTTTTGTTTGGGGAAGTTTAAAACACTTTGCTTGAGATCTAGCTGGAAAGAACAGGAGTTAGAGCATAATCTTTCATAAGGAAATTGGAGCCGTTAGAAAGACAGGAATACCACCTGGATATTTATTGATTTAAGTTATGTTACACAAATGATAATGAATTGGTAGAACTGTAATCATAGTAAATACACTGTAAAAATTATCATTGCTATAATTTTTTTCTAATAAAACCATGATGTATGTCAAATTTGTGGATAATTATTTTTTGAATAAGCATTTTATGTACTTATAAATAAGTTCTATTGGAAATTGTGTTTCTTCGAAATTGTCTTAGTAAGTAATGGGGACTAACATACCACGTATATAAACCGAAAAATTAACCGAGAGTCCAACTTAATATTAATTGATTAAAGTTATGTTAAAGTTTCATAATGATAATAAATTGGTAAAACTTTAAACAAGGGGATATTTTTCTTATGTCTTATCAAAGTATGAAAAAATGAGAAAAAAACGGAAATAAATATTTTTTTAACAAGCATATAGCCCGTCATATGACGGGATCAGTAAAATTGTTAATTTTTCAAAATAGTAAAATAGCCTATGAAGAAGGTTAAAAAAAGAGTAGTTTGTGTTTGAGCTGAGAATTACTTGGTACACGCTCAATAATTTGTTTATCTTCATTCTCCTCTAAAGTCTCCCGATACTGTGAATGCCGTTGAGAATCACCTTAGAAAATTAAACAAATTCTTTCTTGATATCCCTAAACAAGTAATAAGATACCTGCTTATTTGTCCGAGACTTTATCTTCCTTGAATTTATCTTAAAAGTTTAGAATTATCTTGAAAGGTTTTGGACATGGTAAAATATAAAATTAACATTAAAAAAGCTTTACTGACCGTATGTTACTTGCCAAATTTTATTAATCTTGTCATATTACGTGATAGGATGTACATCAGAGATTTTAATATCGGCAGTAATTATTTCGCTGTATATATGAATGATTTCAAAAATTTAGCGAATCGATTGCAAACCGTGTGGTTATGTATAAAAAAAACAAACACACAAATGAACAAACTCCTTAATTACATTAAGATATATCTTAAAATATATCACTTCTTAAGATATATAACTTAAACACTAGATATTTATTAGTCCGTGAAATACACTCCTAGACTTTTATAAAAAGAATTAGTTGTTAATACCGGTGATAAAATTTTAATTGCTACAAAAAATAATCGATGATTAATTTTAAAATTATCTCATATGTACCTAATGTATTATTTAAGACAAATATAAAAGAAATTTATTTACGTAGTATCTAAGTTCAATGATAAAAAGTATGAAAATAATGCAGACGATGTTTAAATAATTTAAAATAAGAAACAATTAAATGAGATTATTAAAGGAATGGCGTCATAATGCTAGAAAAAAATGTTATTTTCATCTAGTTATAATGTAATAAAATGATAAATTTACTCGCCTGTTCTTAACCGGGAAAAATAGGGCTTGATATAACGGAATTAAATGCTCGAAAAGGGGGAAGGGGAGGTTTTCGTACGTTTTATAGACGACAGTATTTTTCGTCGTGATCTGAAGGATATTTATATTAATTTATTTTAGGATCGGATCGATAGTTTAGGAAAAGATAAACTTTATTCGCTTTGAATTTTGCTAACCCTAACTCATAAAGAATCCAATAGGGTTGCCTCTATCCATTCCAGATTCCACCGCTTCATAAATTCGAGGACAGACGGACAGATAAGTTAGGCTATTATTATATACGAGATGAGTATACAAGAAAGTCATAATATAAGCTACTCTCGGTTTATTTGAATGTATTTAAAAACTATCAAAATATATCAAATTCTTACTCGTTTTCTAGAAGGTTCACATCTAATGCATTTGTCTGACTTAAGAAAAAAAAATGTTACATGTGCAATCTATTTATAAAACAATTTCAGAAAATTAAACGAATGTATTAAACAATAAAAATTCATCAGATCGACATAATTTTAAAATATGGTCAAATGCAGGAATTACTTTTTTTTCTACTTGTAATTTCTTTTTCAGAATGAAATGAGATTCCCCAAATAGCAAGAAGCTTCTTCCCAGAATACATACATAATCGTTTCACATTTCAAAAACTGCTCGCTACGAAATTATTTTCCATTTTATTTATGTTTCGTTTAATTTAAAATTTTGAGAAATGATTACCAGAAATTTAATCGGAAAAGTGATTAAATTGCAATATTTTGGAAATTTTTTTATTCTTTTTAATGTTTCTTTATACTTCAACTGAGAATATTCGAAAAGCATTAATACACATAATATACATACAGACACACAAGGATATTTATATATATGCTTCGTAATCTTTTCTTTAACGTAAAAGTAGAATGTTCTTACTGTGTCTTATGTTTATAATTAAGTTTAATCAGAGGAAATAAGAAACGTAAAAGTTTTTTGCCATTTTTAATGAAGTTTGTCGTCTTCATCTTATTATAAAATAAATTTTAAGAGTTGGTGCTACTTTCCAATTACTTTTAAAATCTTAAAAGCATGCATTCTCAGATTTCTATTTCAAATGTTATTTTTCGTTAGAATTCATTTAATGCTGATTGTGCTTTTAGCTATTTCCATTACTATATAAACGCTATAGATCGCAAATAATTTCTTGTTAAATCCCTTTGTTTTCACATCTTTATTAGTTTCAAAATAATAAATACAACATGAATTTAATTTTTGTTAAAGCATAATGAAAAGCCGCAAATCGCAAACACCTTTTATTGAAAACACCAAAATAAACAAGAAATTGAGCTATTAAAGAGTTGACCGGGGTACCTTGGCCGAAGGCCTTATCCTCTGTTGCAAGTTAAGAATTCCAAATCATCTGTCCAGTCTTTTAAGGTGAAAACAATAAGTATAAAAATGCAAGTCTTGATGATGGGATGAGATAAATTGCTAGGCCCTTACTTAACAAGTTAAATAAATTAAGATGAAATACATTTAAAATAAAAAGAAGAAAGTTTAAGAATAGCAAGAAATTTTTATTTATTTATTTATTTATTTTATTTTATTTAAATTTTTATTTATTTATTTATTTTTATTACTAAATTACTGTACAAGACAGTGAAGATATAGGTGAATGTTGATGAGAGAAATAATAAGTGACATTACATTAAGTTAGTACAAGAAGTAAAATTAAAGTTAAAAAATTAAAATTAAAAATTAGTTTCAGCTTAAATTTCATGGCTAAAAAAGCTCAGAGCAGATTCTGTGGCTCCATCTGTTAGATGGACTCGCGTTCGGGTAGTGCATTGGGGAGCGTTAAGAAGGGAGATGAAATTCTACCAGTTTAAGGAATCATGGCGGCTCTAGGCCGCTTGCGATGTTTAGCTTTCCTATGATCATAGTCAGGTATAAACAAGAAATACGAGGTACATTGGGCTTTTATAGTTTTAAGATCCTGCGTCCAGCCAATCAAATTACAGGCACAAACAAAACAAATTAAACACAGCCAATCAAAACACAAAAGGATCAACTAAAGAAAACCTCGTAAGTCAAAGAAAGCTATTACTTATATACAACAATAATCGGCCAAAATCGTCAAGTATGAGTGCGATTATATATTTCAACAATTTTAAATTTAAAACAGTCATGAATTAAATAAATCGTTTAAAATTTTTAAATTAATTTCTTTTAATTGTACTTAGTCGTACGAAGTAATCTGGAAAATGACCATCCTGATACTAAAACAACAATTTATAATTTTAAAAACTTCTTATTTCTCAGCCTTATTTTCATTTATATTACGCAATATATTTCATTTAGTGGTGTGCCAGTGTCATTTTCTCATTTGTATACAGGAAGGTAGCCATAAGTTATTAATAATTCAAACTTATAGAATTCCATCCATTTGGTACATCCTCACAATAATATTTCTTCCAATTCCTTACTCATTGCTCAATTCTTCGCCTTCCACTTTTAGTTTGCTTTGAATTGGAGAAATAGTGTCTACATGTTTGCTATATAAGGAGTTTATGAGAAAAAAACTATCGCTTAAATACAATTCCAAACGGTTACGAACATCCTAGCCAGAAAGGGTATTCAAATAAATGAACTTCTGTAATGAATAGCAGCGTCCTACCATTAGGCCTTTCGGTACTTACAGATCCATTAATTTATCCAGCGTGTTGCCTGCTTACTAAAAGGTATGTTTGATTTATCTTCCATACTAGCACCAGGGTCTTTAGGCTAAAATTTTGGAGTTCCCTAACCACTAAGTAAAATATTTCAATAACAGCTCCCTTTAAAGTAAGGAAGGGAGGGAAGTAGAAAAGGAATATATTCCTTATTCTAACGAAACCAGCAATAGTGGGTAGGAAAGTACAAGCGTAGCTGCACAAACTAAACTTAAAGCTATTTATACATATGAAAAGATCATTTAGTACAATGTATATCACTTTGCCTCCAGAAAATGAAACACCTTCCCCGGTGCTTAATTTTTTTCAAAAAGGTGGAATTCATTACTTAAACAGGACGAACGATGGCCGATTGGTTAGGGTGCTGACCATCGGTACCGGAGTTAATGGGTTCGAATCCCACTAAGGCATGTATGTTCGTAGCCGTTCGGAGTCGGCAATGAATTTTCAGGGGGATAAATTATCTTCCGACTATTTAACTCTCCCAGTTGTCGATCTCCCTGTAATCTAACTTTCAGGCTGACATTTCTTGTTGGTCTTGGCTTATCCAAAATCTTTCAGGTACCTGTCAACTTGGACCCTGACTCTCCGTGCTGGAATCCTCTGATATGCTACTTACTAGCCTTCCTTAACGTTGAAAATATTCCAGTACCAATTCTGTTTTAAAGTAAAAGTGATTTTAAGAAGAAAAAAGTCAAAAAATCCTCATTATTCTACCACCGAAGGATGGTGGAATCGGTTACACCCTGCCTTTTGCTCATAGAGTCGGAGGGTTCAAATTCCGCTACTTGAATAAATGTTTTCATCCATTTGAAATTGGCTTTAAGCATGTCACTTTCTAATCAGACCTTTTATTAGCAGATCTATATCACTTCTAAACCAAACCTCGTCCTTCCAAAAATTAGAGAATTTAAGAATCAACATACGTAAAATTTAAAGCTAGTCATCCATTTGCAAAAATACTTCCGAACAACTTGTATCATTTTGCCTCCAGTTCATGCAAAACGAAATAAAATTAAACACTTTCCACTGGGGTTAACCTAACCGGAATTTGAAGATTTCAATTTCCTTGTTGGAATGATGTATGTATTAATTCGAAACTACCTTTAACTCTTTACAACTCCTAGTCTAATTTGACTCGACATCCGTTGTTATCCCATGAGCTCCTTTGCCGAGTGACACTCGACATTTTTTCAAATCGAAACTGATAGATGCTCACATAGAAAGATACCTGGAGGAAGAAGATAAACCCTTTTGTGTGTGTGTGTGAAACGTGCAATATTGAGAAAAAATGACATTAAATTGAATTTCTTTTTTCACTTATTTATTTAAATTGTCCTACTTTTTAGTTTAAGAATATTTTAAATAAAACATTTAAAAGTGTTGAGAATTAGGTAAAATTAAGATATAATTTGGAATCCAAAGTTTTAAGCAGTAGTTTGCAAGCTAATTAGCTCTCCTATAGCAAAAGTTTTGACAGTATCTGTAAAAAATCAAATCCTATCATTCTAGAAAATCGTCCAGAACGGGGATAAAAGAATTAATTGCGAAACCTTAATTTAAAGATAATATAAATCAGAAAAGAACCTTTTGAAAAGTGTGTAAGAATTTTGTCTCCAGATCGTGACTAACATATGAAAAAGAAACTCTTTCCACTATGGTTAACCTTTTGAAAACGGCAGAGTTCAATACAGACTATTGTCGATCGATCTTGGGAAAATTTGTCCTGTCAGCTAAAACATTGAAGTCGATAGAGTGTTTTGAAAAGGGAAAAGTGGACATTTTTTTTCTGCATATGCATTATAACTGCACAATACGTCAGGCAGGCGTAAAATAAGTAGCATCAGCAAGTAGAAACGGATAAAATAGTAAAACGACATATGTGTGAAAGCATTGTTCTGTTAAGAGTGAAAAAGGTAAAAAAAAAGATGTTGAATAAAGAAACCAGTTAGAAGCTGCTACCTATGAAAGAAAAGAACGAACAACTCAAAACAAATATTCATTTTCGTAACTCTTAATTTGGGAAAACATAATTCTTTTTTTATCCAAGATAAAACTCATATACCTGATTATAATAACAAAATAATAAATGGAAAATCAACGAAACTTTACTAAACGAAGCAAACTAAAATCAGAAAAGAACCTTTTGAAAAGTGTGTAAGAATTTTGTCTCCAGATCGTGACTAACATATGAAAAAGAAACTCTTTCCACTATGGTTAACCTTTTGAAAACGGCAGAGTTCAATACAGACTATTGTCGATCGATCTTGGGAAAATTTGTCCTGTCAGCTAAAACATTGAAGTCGATAGAGTGTTTTGAAAAGGGAAAAGTGGACATGTTTTATCTGCATATGCATTATAACTGCACAATACGTCAGGCAGGCGTAAAATAAGTAGCATCAGCAAGTAGAAACGGATAAAATAGTAAAACGGAATATGTGTGAAAGCATTGTTCTGTTAAGAGTGAAAAGGGTAAAAAAAGATGTTGAATGAAAGAACTAGTTAGAAGCTGCTACCAATGAAAGTAAAAAACGAACAACTAAAAAAAAATATTTTTTCGTAACTCTTAATTTGGGAAAGCATAATTCTTTTTTCAGCCAAGATCAAACTCATGTACCTGATTGTGAGATTTTAAGAATTAGTGGAATGTATACTAAATAAGAATAATGTGAATGAGGGGGATATCAAATTACTTAAACACAATGAAATATAATTAAATGAATATGAATTGGATCAGCGTTGGGAAAATGACAACCCAATAAGGTTTATAATTAAAATGAATAAAGCATTTACTTACAATGACTTTGACTATTCTCACTCCCAACGTCTCCAAATATCCACTTTAAAGAAAACCAACAAAAAACAGAATATATGGCCAATTTAATCCCTCGCTCTCAGCGAACACTATTGTATTACATATATTTACAGATGACGCTATGCTTCACGGTTACAAAATAAACACAGTTTACAAAAAATATTAAGCAATTGCTGTCGCATCATGGCTGCTGGACGGAACACTGATTATAATAACAAAATAATAAATGAAAAACTAACAAAACTCTAAGCGAAACAAACTACCATATTAGAAAGCAGCTCCTTAACCTTCGTGTTTCTGTAAACCTCACATGAGTTTACTAAATTCAAGTTTAAAACAATATGGTTAAATTAAGCTTTCAACCATGTTCTATTTTCGACCTCTTTTACACTTAAGCCCATAAGTGTCTCCAAATTTGATTGAGATCTTGATTACAATTTGTAGTACGATATCGAACATTTGAAGTCTTAAATTTGTCGAGGAATACATAACAAATATATTGTTTGAGTTGGAATTTTTCCTCTTTATTACTAATAGTCTTTGAAATGCTATTTAAAAATGTCAGATATTAATATAAAATTTATCTTTTAATTTCACTCTATTTTGCTTAGTTCTTTAAATGCATACAATCGAACATTTGCAGTTCTATTCCCCCTAATATAAGTCTCTTATGACGGTGTTTGAATTTGAATTAGACCATTAATTTCTTGCGTCTTATTTAGAGACAGCTAAAAATAGTTTTAAAACATCTATAATTTCTCGGAAAAATTTTCCTTTCTCACGAAAGTAACTGGCAATCCTATAAATATACAATCTACCGAACTTTTAAGTATCTTCTATTATTTATGGATAGGCTTTTTAGGATATTTTGGGCCCCGAATGTGACGGAAGGTGCATCAACAAATATTTTTATCTATTATAAAGCTTAGCTTTATGGTGCGGTGTTTACATTAGAAACGATATAAAACTCTTATCTTCGTATTTATATTTTTAAAGGGACAATAGACTTTCAAAAGAATTTTTGTCAGTCTATTTGAAAATTTAATATAATGTTAGCAATAAACTTAAGTAAAAATATTAAAAGAAGGATTAAAATCATCTATCTTTCTCATTTTATCAAAGTACATTCAAAGTTTGATCTATATTTCCAAAATGGGGGTTTCGAATGTACAATGATGAATATTTAAAGACTATAATCACCGTTATCATCTAAAATCCGAATTATGGATTATTATTTTAGATTTAGTATGTATTAAAATAAAATTTTAAGCTAAACATTTTACTCTTCATGCTATATTTAATTTACTACTGAATCTTATTCCAGTATAAACGGCGAAGCATTTACTTTAGTCTTTGTATTTCTAGGGGGCAATCGACATTCAAAATTATTATTTTATCAATTTTCTTGAAAATTCACTATATTGTTAGTAATATATTTATGTTGAAGATATGTAAAGAAATTATTGACATTACTCCCCTTCCATACGTTATAAAAGTCCATATAAAGTTTGGGATTTATACTTACAAAATCCTGTTTTTAAATGCAAGATGGTAATTGACGAGGGTTGTCATTTTATATCTTTTAAAATTAAAAGCACCGTTATGAATTGAAAATGAATTATTAGTTTTCCCTTTAGCTTTTCTGAGTTAAAGTAAAACTTGCATTTTATGTCATAAAATACGATAAAAAATCAAATATAAAATCTTATGATTCTACATGAAAATGTATAACGTCAGCGACAAAAGATTACGTAGATTATCTCCTTTAACATATAAAACACCAAATCATCTAAGAAAATATGATGATGTTTCTGCTGTCATAAGATACGACAATAAACAAATATAAGATCTTAATATTCTATAGTAAAATATATAACGTTAGTTGCAAAGAGAAATAAACTGATAAGGCGGGAATTCTCTTCTGCAACCAACAACAGAATTTGAGATGGTCTGAATTCAAGTCAGAAGAAATCAGGAATAGAACTTGAATTCACCGGAAATTACTTCAGGGATCACGAATGTATTAAGCCGAAGCAGGAATTTTAGCTTAGCAAAATTCTACTGAAATTTCAATTTTAATATCCCATTCAAACAGAAAATATCATTAAGGTAAAAAAGAAAATTATGTAAGAGTGAAATGTATAACGATTGTCGCGGATGTTATAATTTTTACTGTTGAATCTTAAAACCTTTATGTTTAATTTACTTTTGTATCTTATGACAGCATAAACAATTTCAGATATGATTAAGTACTTTGGTGTGTTATATGTGTAAGTAAATAATGGGTTTTCAAAACTAATCTTTTTTAATCAATTTGCTTGACAATTTAATATATTTTTAGTACTGCATTTATGTAACAGAATTTCAACAGAGGGTGAAAATTTAAAATGAAACATTAGTAAATTTCAAGCTTTCGAATATTTATTATTCATAAATAACTATACTTTAGAATACAAAGCATGAATTACTTTTAGATATAAGGTGGTTATTTATTCATAGAATAACTTTCAGATCTAATAATAAAAAATTTATTGTTTTCGTAAACATGCATGGAAAATATTGAGAATAAAAAATAACCGTTAAAATACCAAATCAAAATATCAACAACAGTTCTTTTAAAGAGACAAATTAGAATATTTGCATTAAGAGTAAAATATTAATTTATTTTTATTTTATATGACGCCAAATAAGTATTTAAATTTACATCTAGATCGTATCAAATATTCAAAATTTCCTTTTGGAAAGATGATTAAAGTTATTTTTAGTAAAAATTTATTGATGCTATCGTAATATATCTATATATTAGAGGAAGATGGTTTTAAAAAACGTACTTTTTTTCTCTACCTTAACCCTCTAAATGGTTCGCACGTACAATTCTGCCAAACCGATGATGTCCTCAAAGCCGCTATCACGTACAATTTTCAACCTCCAAAAACGCTCCGAAAATGGATGTAATGTACATTTCTGCTAGTGCTTTCCCTCAGGCAATTTTACAGTAGGAGGGTCAGGTCGATTGTTTAGTAACTGCACCCCTCTTTGACTGACATTTATTGAGGGATGCACCCCTACCCCCTGAGGCACAAAGAAGCTGATAGCTTTTCATGGTTTCGTAAATCTCTATTTCGAAGTATTTCGTTTGCGGTATCAGATGTATTTCTAATTCCACCCCTTAAATGTCTTGGATGACTTTCGTAAAAAATATAAATAAGTCTCTCAAAGAATATTTTTATTTGTACTTTTAGAATCCATCATTTCTTCTGGGATGATCTTCGAGACTTGACGAACTTTATGTGTATTAAAAATTAACTATCTATAATATCTATTTATAACTGGAAGTAAAGGGACAATAACGAGGGTAGGTTTCCCGTATTCCGTTCTAGTCGACTAAGGGTGAAGTAAAAAATCATAGAACGCTTTGGCCACTGACACAGTAAACCTTTAGTGTATTTTTTTTTTGAGAATTTTTTTCCTCGACGTGTTCCACTCGGAGGGTTAATGATATTTTGGATTTCAATGAGATATAAGTATTGAAATGTCAGTCGAATTCTGCTCAGCTAAAATTCTTCTATCATCTTTTTCGATCACTTTCTCGAAAAACACTTTCTGAACCTCTGACATGCTTTCACGTCAATTCAAGGTATATTCCTGATTTCTTCTGACGTGAATTCTTGCCGTTTCCAATTCATTACTGGGTGCCTCTAAAGAGAATTCATCAAATCATATCAATCTATTGCTTCTTGCTTCTGACGTGAATTCACGTCCTGCAATTTCTCTTTCTGGATGCAAATTTTCCAGTTGTATGTGTTATCTTAATAAAAAAAGGAAGTTGGTGAGAGAAATATATTTTATATAATTCCATTTTTCTCCATTTTCAGTTTTTTGCCTTTGATATTATTGCCAGTAAATCTTGAGTTAACTTGCGTTATCTTGCTTTTACGATACAAGTTAGCGGCAACCAAAATTTTATACATTCCCGCCGGTACTCGCCGGTAGAATCGTAAAATACCGGGTGGCCATAATTAAACTAACAGTGTTTCACAGTGTTCTGTAGTGCGATTTATTTGCGAGAAGGACGCCACATTTTATAGGAAGATTAAACAAGACGGGGGAAGAAGAATTTCGAGAAAAAACAAGTTAATTCCAAAAGTCACCGTTAGGGGAATATTTGGCGCTGTGTAATAGAAAATAGAGTGTTAACAAATGCAAATTAATACGGAATAAAATTACCTTTTATTATGCACATTTTCTGATTTAGTTCAAGTGCAATATGGCAACACTTTTAAAAAAGCGTAAAATCTACATAAACACCGATAAAGTCTCGTGATCTGCAATATCACGTACGCTGAGCAGAAGAAGAAGTTCTTTATTCAAATTTCACGTTACATCCATTGGCACAGTACCAGAAGGTAATTTCCGTATTGATTTGCATTTGTTAACACTCTATTTTCTATTACACAGCGCCAAATATTCCCCTAGAGGTAACTTTTGTAATTTTTTTTTTCGGAATCCTTCGTTCTTCGACTTGTTTTATCTTCCTACAAAATGTGGCGTCATTCTCGCAATTAGATCGCGTTACAGAACACTGTGAGTACTGTCAGTTTAATTATGGCCACCCGGTTTTTACAGAACATGGATGCATTAATTGTCAGAATTTTAATATCTCATCCGGGTATAAGTTTTTAAAACTTCGTCATACGTTTATAAGACTTTTTCATATCCCATTTCTTCAAGGATTTTTTATTGCATACAAGCAACAATGAATAAAGGGCCTGCAATTTATAGACTCTGCACTTTAAATGCGCTTAAGTTAAACCTTGAAAAAAAAAGAGCAGAAGATTTTAAATAAAATCATAACATTCTCCAGTTAGTTCCTTAAAACGAGAAAGACCTCGTAGGGCGTCATTAAATATGGAAAGTCAGAAATAACGACTTGAGATGAATTATTCATCGTATTTCTTTTGCAACATGTTGCACTAAACTCCATATGCGGTAAACTACTTTTTCGTGTTTACTGCAGAAGAGTCGATAAGAGATTTAAAATAAACGGCAATTACTTTCTTGCCCCCGATTTTCTTAAAATATTTAAGTTTTTCTGGCTTTTTCTGCTTCAATCTGAACGAATAAATATTTTTCTAGTTGTAGCAATGTAACTTTTCTAATATTTATAACCTTTAGTAAATTGGTGTCCTATATGCTACATAGCAAAAAGTCATGCGGCACTTGCAAATTTCAACTTTTTTTTCAAATATCTAAACCAAAATTGTCTATAATTACTGTAATTTTTGCGGGACGTATAAAAATGTTATTGTCTGTTTTATTCGATATTTTAAAAACTGAGAGCATATTTCAAAATTATATAGGGACTTTTCAAAATATTCTAAGTTTCTATAAATATTTTACTCATTCATAGAGTTTATTGCACCTGTTCGAGAAACCATCAGAAAACATAAAATTTAGCAATCAAACATTATGGTGTGAATTAAACTAAAAAGTATTTTGACGATGGGATAGTTATAATCTATACATGTATAATATATATATGTATTATATGTATATGTATTATATGTATATGTATTATGTGTATATATGTATATATATGTAATATATCAAAATTATTTAACTTTAATATCTCCTTAAAAATGTCCTCTCTCCCATTCTAATTCCTTAAAATATTTTTCCCAGCCTCTAAATGTCTTAATCAAAGAAGCGTCACGACTTAAAATTCTTTCGATCCATTTCTCAAAGCTTTTTGTCCTATAGATGTAAATCTTCTATCTATTCAAGACGTTTGCTAGCTGCCGCCGGCAAATGGCTCCGTGGTTTTACTGATCTTAACAGTTTAATTCGCTAAGTTTCTTGTCCTTTGGGAAGATTCTTTCTGTCTTCGTTCTTGGGTGCGCCTCAGTTCGAGCAGAGTAATTTTTATATCTTTCTTTTGCCTGTTATTGACTAGTAAACATGTCCGTTTTAACAGCTCTAAAATGAAGTTTTAATTAGACTTGTGCCATTCAATGCAGCTAGACTGAATAGTTATTACTGCTAGCTGATTAAGCTTTGTCTTGCCCAGAGCCTGGGCAAGAAAAAATTATAGGGGCTATCTATGATTTGAAATGTATCCAGCATTTTTATAATTCCTGGATTACATATATGTATATATGTGAGTGTATATGTATTATGTGTACTTATGTATACATATATATATATATATATATATATATATATATATATTTACATATAAATATTATTACTGATATATATATATATATATGTGTGTGTGTGTGTGTGTGTGTGTGTGTGTATATACGTATAATATATATATGTGATATATATATATACATATGTTTTACATATGGTTATATAATATATATATATATATATATATTATATATATATATATATATATATGATAGATAGATATAGATATATATATTTATATATATATATATTATATATATATATATATATATATATATATATATATATATATATATATATATATATATATATATATATATGTGTGTGTGTGTGTGTGTGTGTGTGTGTATGTGTGTATCCCTTTTATAACTTATAATACTCAAATTATCAACTTTTATAACTTTTAAAATTTTGAATTGGTCCAAACCATTCTTACAGTTATGGAGGTAAACCTAATACAATTATGCTGTAGAATATTCAAGATAAATCCGATATATGACTTTAATTTTACATAGATTATATAATTCAAAGGCAATATAGCAGCAAGCCACATTGTTTATGGGTTTCACTACTTTGTGGGATGCTTACGTACATAAACATTACCAAAAGCAGGGTTAGAAAAGTCAAATGCATTACAATTTACGCTGATGATGCTTCTTTAATGTAGTTACTTGGAATTTAAAGTGTTAAATATAAATTAAAACTATGCTCCAGGTTAAGATCGATCACGTGCTTTATCACTATACGTAGTTTCCTGTATTAATTCTTTCAGGAAGGGATGTTTCTCTGCATTTGTGAAGATAAAGAATAGATTGTTAGACTCACTGTTTTCCCTTATAAATAATTTCTTTCATATTGCCACTTTGTACAGTAAGCAATAGAAATGAAATAAGCTATATTTTAAGAGTGGAATGCTAAGATAACACTACGAAAACAGGACAGCCCTAAATTCTAGACCTGACACGACTTGGCCGAAATATCACTGTTGTAATGCACTTAAAACGCAAGCACCAGAGTTGGTTTTCAAACGGGGAAACAGAGTTCTTTATATTTGAACTTTATATTTGAACTAAAAACATTTATTATGTACATTAATTATTTACAGACATTATTTCTGTAATAACATATATATCATTCATTACTCGAAGTTTATCATTATACCACAATTCATTACAATTTTTTTTGTTTTTATATGTTTTCCTTAATCAAAAGATTCTGAAAAACAAGGTAATAAGCATGAATGATTATCAAGTTTACCTTCAGTATTTACAGGAGAGCAGGCTGGGGCAGTCATCATGTTGCATATCGGTGTGGGCGTTCGGGCGTACAAGAAGTCAGTGCGAGCGTGCGGACGTGCAGGTGCGGGATTTAAATGTCCGGCAACTCTTAAAGTGTGCGGGCGTGCGGACACAGGATTTCGATGTCCAGCAACTCTTGAATCCCAACTTCGACTCCTGTTTCTTTACTATCTTTCACAACTGATCACCTAGATTTTGACGCCCTTTTTTTTCTTTGCCAATCGCTTGTTGGTAAAATTTTCCCACATCTTCATCCCCTTCGGGGTGCAGATGAGCTCATTAAAATAACCCCATTTGTGAAAGTTGATATTATTTCTTAGTCCCTGCCCCCATAACTGACGGCTACATCTCTGTCTCGGCTTGACCGTTACGCTTGTGCCATTCCGTGATCTATAACTCCTCCTCAGGGGTCCCCACTAAAACTCGCAATCAACAGCTGCACCTGAATTCTTCTTGAAAATTTCTTCCACAGCTGTGTATGCACGTGCTAACCACCGTGGGAAAGTACATTGATCAACACCAACCGTGTCCAAAAGGTTAATGAACTTGCTCTCGTTGTATGAAAATGATATTCTATATTAACAAATTTTTCTTGCACTTTTTCATCGAGTTCTTCCAATAATTGTTCTTTAATTAGAAAGCTATCAATCTAAGCATTTAATGGTCACGCCAAGAGGAAATGCAAGATTCTTATTTAATTATAAAACTTATATACTATAAAACATTTGTGTATTTTGCATAAAACGTATCATTTGATGTATTAATTAAAACAAATGGTATTTTACTATAAATAAATGATCTATTATATTAGGAAAGTATTCATAACCTAAACATTGTTAAAACTCTTTCTAAAATATATAATCAAATATACGTATTTCAAAAATGTAAACGCATTCAATGTATTTAGTTTGTTAATAGATTAATAGATGTAAATGGGTAAAATTATTGAAAAACACAATTTTTTATCTTTATCACTCTTTAGAAGCAAAAGATCATACAAGCTTGAACACTAAACTCATTGTTTAAAGTACGAAATTCTATGTCAACTACAAACGTCCTGAAGAATACTTTTAGTATCGATGGAAATTCATGTTCAAAACTTCAAACGTATACTTGTAAAAAGTTATAAATATTTAAAGTCTTGCTTTTCTTTCAAGAATGTGCCATAATATCTTTTAAATGATAACTTGCGATTTATTTTTTGGTACAGTAAATAAGTAAGAAATATTCTATACAATTAGAAAATAAAATGGTGAGAATCAAAACTAGATTTGGTCAATATTAGTCTAATATATAATATTGAAAAGATGCTTTTGAGAAATCTCAATTTAGGAAATTAAAAATCTAGTAGCCAGTGCTTTAAATTTAAAATATAGAAATTAAGTAAAAAAAATAAACTGAACGGCCCCTTATAAAACTATATTGCTTTCACTTGCACTTCACTTTTATTTACTTCACTTTTGGAATTTTTTATCCATAGAAAACTAGAATGAATTAATGCACCTTGATATATTTTTTTTGCTCTCCGCGGTTAGTTAAAAGCAGGTCTCTTTTTTCATCATTGCTGCACTTTTCCATAGACGTCATTAACGCTACCCTGTTTTTCTTGAAGCAAGAAGGCTTTCTCATTACTTATTTATTTCGAGTATGAAAGGTAACGGTGAGATCTTTAAGTGATATATTATTCAATATCAATGGGAAATCGTGCTTTTTAAACATCAGGTAACAACATCAAGCTTTTAATTTTCAATTCGGTACATCGAGTTTGGAAATTATTCTGACATATAATTACATGCAGTACTTGCTATATATAGTTAAAAGGATTAACATAGCACCGTGTTAATATTTTAAAGAAAAACTCTTGCCCATATATAAATTGAATTAAAATGTTCATTTCTATAAAAATTTGGTTATCTATTTTTTGGCTTAAATCCTTGTTAGACGGGAAAATCGTGTTAATATTTTAAAGAAAAATACTTGCCCATGTATAAATTGAACTAAAATGTTAATTTCTATAAAAATTAGGTTATCTATTTTTTGGCTTAAATTTTTTGTAGAATGGAAAATCGTGTTAATATTTTAAATAAAAACATTTCCCCATGTATAAATTGAAATAAAATGTTCATTTCTAAATAAATTAAGTTTTTTATTTTTTGACTTAAATCCTTGGTAGAATGGAAAATCGTGTTAATATTTTTAAAGAAAAACACTTGCCCATTTATAAATTGAATTAAAATGTTAATTTCTATAAAAAGTCTATTCTATAATACCTATTTTTGGTTTAAATCCTTGGTAGAATAAAAAATCGTGTTAATATATTAAAGGAAAACACTTTCCCATGTGGAAATTAAATTAAAATGCTCATTTCTATAAAAATTAGGTTATCTATTTTTTGACTTAAATTCTTGGTTGAATGGAAAATCGTGTTAATATTTTGAAGAAAAACACTTGCCCATTTATAAATTGAATTAAAATGTTAATTTCTATAAAAATTTTATTAATTCTATAATATCTATTTTTTAGTTTAAATCCTTGATAGAATGGGAAATCGTATTAATATTTTAAAGAAAAACACTTCCCCATGTGGAAATTAAATTAAAATGTTCATTTCTATAAAAATTAGGTTATCTATTTTTTGACTTAAATTCTTGGTAGAATGGGCCGAACGATGGCCGATTGATTAGGGTGCTGGACTTCGGTACCGGAGTTCGTGGATTCGAATCCCACTGTGGCATCGGTGTTCGTAGCCATTCGGAATCAGCTTTAAGCTGTAAGCACCGGTCTCATCAGCCCTTGTGTTGCAAAAAAAGTAGACCGTAGCACTCCAAACCAAACTAAACCAAACCTTGGTATAACGGAAAGCTTTTCACTTGGATATCGGTTTCTTATACTCAAAACAGATGAATAAATTAGTTTTACTTTTGAAATACTTCAGTAAAATATTTTAGAAAACACTCTTTTTCATGTTCGAGTAATTCCGATCCTTTTATACAACTTCTATTAATTCTTTTTCATGTTATTGCTTCGTTTTAAAAAAAAACGTAATTTTTTGACAAAGACACTAATATCGGAGTATATTCAATGTTATTCTTATGAGACTATAAGGAGTTCTTAAACTGTAAAAAGAAGGCGAATTATTTAACATTTGAAGAAATTTTCGTTTTGTGTGCGGGGAACAGAATGATGTGACAACTTGACTAGAGCCACTTATTTTGAAAACGAGAACAAGCAGATCATTCTTCCATTTTGGATATCAGAGAAACAAACATCTTTTTCTCTGCGCGAAGCAACCAAAAAATTCAATTGTATACTTCCAGCTGCCACTCAGCTTCGGTATGATTTTTAAATTTTACCATTACTCCTCAAACTTCTTCCACATAGTCTAAAATCTCTTAAGGGGACAAGAAGCCCCTTAAGAGATAACACCTTCGAAATAATATATTTTAACCAAGAATGTGAAATATTTTTTTGTTCTGAAAAAAATTAAGTCAGGTAGACTCTTCATTACCAAAAGACATTTTTCGACTTGATTATTTTACTGCACTAAAATCTGCTTTTTTTTTTGTTTTACACCCTCATTTTAAAATTTAAACCATAACAATTTCCAGTTGGATAATTTTAGGGCTAAATTAGTAATTCTGAAATGCTTAAACTGCATTATTTTTATGTATTTCTTATTCAAAATTTCGGAGATTTTCTATTATAGGGGCCACAGGGGTTTTAAACGTTTAAATAAATCAAAATTTTTTATAACTGATTATACTTCTTCATTTGTTTTTGAACATTTTAAGGAAAAAAAAAACGTTTTTAAAAATTTGCAGCAGATCGCGTGCTGTATACGAAACAATGTTTAGATATATGGCATATATGGCGGAGTTTGTTCATATCATGTCCTGTCTAATGACGCTAGATACGTCAGCTGATCTACACTACAATTGATGAAATTTGAGTTGATTTTCAAAATTTACAAACCAGTGGGGCTAAAAGAAGAAAATGAAAAAATAAAAATGAAAAGCTGGTGTTAACTGAATGTACGTCTTATATAT
>CM063501.1:125458166-125490666 GCA_032207245.1 Pardosa pseudoannulata
TAAATTAAGTTTTAAATGGCTGTTCAAACCGGAGAGGAAAAACATTTTGCATTTTCGTTTCTTAAAGTAATAGCTGTGAAGATGCAATTTTTTTACTCGTATTCTAAACGTTGAAAATAAAATAACTTCCATTTAGGTTTAAAAAAAAAACCAATTTATGTCTATATTTCCTGGACAAAAATTTATAATTTACATATTGAAAACAAGAGAAAATTGCAGTGTATAGTATTTTTGAAGCTTTCTTATCTTTTAATCTTAAAAATTTCATAGACATTCAAAAATCAATTTTGCTATTCTAAAATTCGTTAGCCTATTGCCTGTGAAATATATTTTAGAAAAACGTGCAAGAAATGGAGAAAAAGTTCTCTTTAATTGTTTTCGCTTTTATCATTAAAATGTTAGAAATAGATTATTTTTTTAAAGTACAAAATTTTGAATGAAATAACTACTATTTTCAATGTTTTCACGTATATAGGAACCGTTAATGGATTAAAGTAATTTTAGTAAGTTAATTATCGAATTTTTTTGGTTGCAAGATAATTCCCAGCCAAAAAACAAACCGTTTTGTAACCTTCTCATAGAGTACTGTACAATTCTATAAAATCAAAACTTTTACTGATCTCGTCATATGACGGGCTATGGACTAGTAGTAAAATATTATTTTGTATTGAAAGAGAAAAGGATAATTAATTCCATTTTGTTTATGTAACGTGCATATTGCTTTTCGTTTTAAGAAAGAAGACATTAGAATATGATTAATACTGCGTACTTTTTTATGAGAGTGTTACAGGCAATAGCAACAAATTTCTCTGCTTTATTGTCCTTGAAAAATAAAAGTTCAAGAAAAATAGCTGATTTACGCTTTACGGTGTATTTTGATGCAGAAAAAATACTTTCCTCAAAGTTTAAAGAAAGGAAATTGTGTAACATCTAAAAACAAATAATCTTGAAAAAAGAAGAAACTAATTTTTAAAAGAGGAAAATATAACTAGCTTCTCAGGCGCGAAAGTATTTTTCATGGAGGAAAATTCAGAATTTATAGATTGAAAACAAGAGAATATTATAGAGTATTTTAAAAGCTTTCTTACCTTCTAGTCTTAAAAAATTTCATAAAAATCCAAAAACAAATTTTGCTATTAGTAAATTCCTTAGCCCATTGCCTGCTAAATATATTTAAGAAAAACGTGCGGAAAATGGAGAAAAAAATTCTTTTTAATTTTTTTCGTTTTTGTCATAAAAATGCTAGAAATAGATTATTTTGGAAACAAATTACAAATTGTAAACGAAATAACTACTATTTTCAATATTTTCACATGTATGGGAACTGTTAATGGATTACAGTAATTTTAGTAAGTTAATCATCGATTATTTTTTGTTCCAAGATAAATCCCAAACAAAAAACAAACCATATTTTACCTTCTTATAGAGCACTTTACAATTCTGGAAAATTAAAAATTTTGCTAATTTTGTCATATAACAAGCTATGTGCTAGAATTAAAATATTATTTTGTATAGATAGAGAAAAGGATAATTAATTCCATTCCGTTTACGCAATGTGCATATTATTTTGCATTTTAAGAAAGAAGTCATTAGAATATGATTAATACTACATAGTTTTTTATGAGAGTGTTACAGAGAATAGAAACAAATTTCTCTGCTTTATTATCCATGAAAAACAGCAGTTCAAGAAAAATAGGTGATTAACACTTTACGGTGTATCTTCATGTAGAAAAAAATGCTTTCCTAAAATTTTAAAACAAAGAAAACTCTGCAACATCTAAAAACAAATAATCTTGAAAACTTAAGCAAGTAATTTTTAAAAGAGGAAAAAATAACCAAGTTCTCAGGCGCGAAAGAAGATATAAATTAAGTTTTAAATGGCTGTTTAAACTGGAGATGAAAAATATTTTGCATTTTCGTTTCTTAAAGTAATAGCTGTGAAGATGCAATTTTTTTTACTCGTATTCTAAATGTTGAAAATAAAATAACTTTTAAAAAACTTCTTTAAAAAAACCCAATATATCTCTATTTTTCCTGGACAAAAATTTATAATTTATATATTGAAAACAAGAGAAAATTACAGTGTATAGTATTTTTGAAGCTTTCTTATCTTTTAATCTTAAAAATTTCATAGACATCCAAAAAACAATTTTGCTATTGGAAAATTCGTTAGCATATTGCCTGTGAAATATATTTTAGAAAAACGTGCGAGAAATGGAGAAAATGTTCTCTTTAATTTTTTTCTTTTTTATCATTAAAATGTTAGAAATAGATTATTTTTGAAAAAAAAGTACAAAATTTTGAATAACTACTATTTTCAATATTTTCACGTATATAGGAACCGCTAATGGATTACAGTAATTTTAGTAAGTAAATTATCGATTTTTTTTTGTTGCAAGATAATTCCCAGCCAAAAAACAAACTATTTTCTAACCTTCTCATAGAGTACTGTACAATTCTATAAAATTAAAAATTTTACTGATCTCGTCATATGACGGGCTATATGCTAGTATTCAAATATTATTTTGTATAGAAAGAGAAAAGGATAATTAATTCCATTCTGTTTATGTAACGTGCATATTGTTTTTCGTTTTAAGAAAGAAGGCATTAGAATATGATTAATACTGCGTACTTTTTTTATGAGAGTGTTACAGACAATAGCAACAAATTTCTCTGCTTTATTATCCGTGAAAAATAAAAGTTCTAGAAAAATAGCTGATTTACCCTTTACGGTGTATTGTGATGCAGAAAAAATACTTTCCTGAAATTTTAAAGAAAGGAAATACTGCAATATCTAAAAACAATAATCTTGAAAACTAAAGCAAGTAATTTTTAAAAGAGGAAAATATAACCAGCTTCTCAGGCGCGAAAGAAGTTATAAACTAAGTTTTAAATAGTTGTTCAAACCGCAGAAAAAAATATTTTTGCATTTTTTTTTTCTTAAATTAATAGCTGTAAAGATGCAATTTTTTACTAGTATTCTAAACGTTGAAAATAAAATAACTTCTATTTAGGTATTAAAAAAACCCAATTTATGTCTATTTTTTATGGATAAAAATTCAGAATTTATATATTGAAAACAAGAGAAAATTACAGTATTTTAGAAGCTTTCTTATTTCTTAATCTTAAAAATTTCATAGACATCCAAAAAACAATTTTGCTGTTGGAAAATTCGTTAGCCTATTGCCTGTGAAATATATTTTAGAAAAACGTGCGAAAAATGGAGAAAAAATTCTCTTTAATTTTTTTCGCTTTTATCATTAAAATGTTAGAAATAAATTATTTTTTTAAGTACAAAATTTTGAATGAAATAACTACTATTTTCAATATATTTACATATATAGGAACCGCTAATGGATTACAGTAATTTTAGTAAGTTAATTATCGATTTTTTTGTTGCAAGATAATTCCTAGTCAAAAAACAAACCATTTTTTTTACCTTCTCATAGAGTACTTTACAATTCTGGAAAATTAAAAATTTTATTGATCTCGTCATATGACGGGCTATATGCTAGAATTAAAATATTAATTTATATAGAAAGAGAAAAGGAAAATTAATTCCATCCCGTTTACGAAATGTGCATATTATTTTGCATTTTAAGAAAGAAGGCATTAGAATATGATTAATACTGCATAGTTTTTTATGAGAGTGTTCCAGACAATAGCAACAAATTTCTCTGCGTTATTATCTATGAAAAATAACAGTTTAAGACAAATAGCTGATTTACGCTTTACCGTGTATCGTCATGTAGTAAAAAATACTTTCCTAACATTTTAAAGAAAGGAAATTCTGCAGCATCTAAAAACAAATAATCTTGAAAACTAAAGCAAGTAATTTTTAAAAGAGGAAAATATAACCAGCTTCTCAGGCACGAAAGTATTTTTCATGGAGGAAAATTCAGAATTTATAGATTGAAAATAAGAGAAAATTACAGTGTATTTTAAAAGCTTTATTACCTTTTAGTCTTAAAAAATTTCATAGAAATCCAAAAACCAATTTTGCTATTAGTAAATTTCTTAGCCCATTGCCTGTGAAATATATTTAAGAAAAACCTGCGAAAAATGGAGAAAAAAATTCTTTTTAATTTTTTTCGTTTTTATCATAAAAATGCTAGAAATAGATTATTTTGGAAAAACAATACAAATTGTAAACGAAGTAATTACTATTTTCAATATTTTCACATGTATGGGAACTGTTAATGGATTACAGTAATTTTAATAACTTAATCATCGATTATTTTTTGTTCCAAGATAACTCCCAGTCAAAAAACAAACCATTTTTTTTACCTTCTCATAGAGTACTTTACAATTTTGGAAAATTAAAAATTTTGCTAATTTTGTCATATAACAGGCTATGTGCTAGAATTAAAATATTATTTTGTATAGATAGAGAAAAGGATAATTAATTCCATTCCGTTTACGTAATGTGCATATTATTTTGCGTTTTAAGAAAGAAGGCATTAGAATATGATTAATACTACATAGTTTTTTATGTGAGTGTTACAGACAATAGAAACAAATTTCTCTGCTTTATTATCCATGAAAAATAACAGTTCAAGAAAAATAGCTGATTTACGCTTTACCAAGTATATTGCCATGTAGAAAAAAAATACTTCCCTGAAATTTTAAAATAAAGAAAATTCTGCAACATCTAAAAACAAAAAATCTTGAAAACTTAAGCAAGTAATTTTTAAAAGAGGAAAAAATAACCAAGTTCTCAGGCGCGAAAGAAGATATAAATTAAGTTTTAAATGGCTGTTTAAACTGGAGATGAAAAATATTTTGCATTTTCGTTTCTTAAAGTAATAGCTGTGAAGATGCAATTTTTTTTACTCGTATTCTAAATGTTGAAAATAAAATAACTTTTATTTAGGTTTAAAAAAAAATCCAATTTATGACTTTATTTTTCATAAATAAAAATTCAGAATTTATAGATTGAAAACAATAAAAAATTACAGTGCATAGTATTTTAGTAGATGTCTTATCTTTTAATCTGAAATAAATTCATATAAATCCAAAAAACAATTTTGCTTTTGGAAAATTTTTTAGCCCATTGCCTGTGAAATATGTATTATACCGGAGCACATTTTACTAAACAACTTTACATACAAACTAAAGCTATTTTTGTGCCTTTCTAATATCACTTGCATTATAATTTGTTTAATTTTATTTGACATTTTATGTTATTAAAATTCTTTTTATTTATTCAGACTTTTCTTTGCTTAAATTAAGTGCTTTATTTCTCAGATATAAATGTTAACAGATAGTAAATTTATATTGGTTCTTAAGTATGAACAGAATCTCTCTGAAAATTCTAATATAAATATTAAGGTATACCTTCAATGATTTTGTTTTAAATAACGAAATGTACTCAACTTCAGTCTAAAGGAAAACATTTGGTCAAAATGGCTTAGATCTGTAAGTGTCAATAGCTGTAGCATTTTTATCGATGTTAAAATCTAATAAATGAAGTACAGTCTAACTAACTACTTATCACAAGCCATACTGTATCTGTTGAAAAAAGCAACTTTTATCTGCTATAAAGAACTGATCCCTCGTGTGAAGAAAAATATTTCAGTCGAACTATTTTAGTTCAAGTTGACACTTGTTGAGTCCTTTAATTTCTTGAAATTTATTCGTTATCACACTAGGAAGTGAAGTCTCCATCGGAAAAAAAACTGAACTGTACTGGTTGACATGTGATAAGGCCTATATCCAGAATTAAAGCACAAGTATTTAAAGTACTATATTTGCTATTAACTCTCAGAGTCATAAAGTAGTCATTCATACCAATACCTAATATATGTTTTTTTTATAAACTAAGTACTAAAAAAAATTACGTTCATTCAAAATAACTCAAACCCGTAAAAATAATAACTATAGAATTTTCCTTTAAATGTAGATCAATCGTCTTATCCAGAAATAAAGTGGAATTATAGTATTTAGCTGTTAAATACCGTGTTCGTTAAAGGTGACTGGGACACATAAAATATGTTGTCTTTTCTGTTGTTGTGCTAGTGTAGGATACAAAAGTCTAGACATCGTGGTGCCGGGGAAGACAACGCATTTGTCCTCGCATACGCGAAGTTCATTTCTCAAAGCAAAGTTCTTTGATGTAGACACACCGCTAAATCACGCCGTTACAGCAGCAATCAGCAGTAGCTAGAATGGCTACTTGTGAATCCGAGAAAATTATTTCAGATTTTATGCATCATTTTCAATTAAACCTGTGAATAAATCTTTGAATTAAGCTTAGACTACCTTTTCGACACTACTAAGATATTAGAAATAACAAAAGTATGTATAAAAGGAAAAAACAAATATGATCAAATAGCATCTCTAGGATAATTCAAAATTTCCTCCTGCTTTGTTCTTTTCATTAGAAATAAATATTTATGACATTCCCTCAGCTAAAGAACCTGAATATTTGATTAGATTTTAATATTTGTAAAATTTCTAGTATTGTTAAAATTCGTCTTTATTAACAACGATCACCTTACAATTTTCTTATCTAGCTATAAAGTGTATATATCGAAATTAGCTATATCGAAATTCTTTATCAACCTTTGCGTACATAAAGCAACTATTGACACTGACGGCAAATCTGTTTCGAAACAAACTAATACAATACAAGTACCTAAATGCCAGTATTAAAAGGATTATTCTTTTCCTCTTCGCTGAAAAGTATTCTGTCTGGTTTATTTAACTTTAGGCGTTAATCAATGATTTATTCAACCGCTATGGAAAATAACTTTATTGTTATTAGCTGTATCATTTCTACCAATTTCAAAATCCGTATCAAATTAAACCAATCATTTTGTATTCTCTTATCAAGAAATGAAGTACAAATATCAAATTTCGCTATCAAACTTCAGTGGTTTAAAGCAGCCATTGACCCTGACGCCAAATCTGTTTCGTAACCAGATAATGAAATACAAACACCTGAATGGCAACAATAAAATCATTATTCTATTTCCCCTTCATTGAAATATATTTTGTCTGGTCTGTTTAACTTTTGACAACAACCGATGATTTATTCAAATCGGATGAAAAGAACGACGTTTCGCATTTTCGGGAATTATTAGAAATGAAAGATATGTCTCGAAGCCAAGAGCTAAAATTATATTCAGTGCTCCATGCGAATTCCGTGGAGCGCCATTGTTAATCATCGGTTTTCTCTAATGTCGTTGGCTTTTAAATGTCGATGTGTTTACGCATCCCCGTCATATTGAATGAAATACGACTTCAACCAGGGACGAAACAATGACTGAAAAGAATTTTAGGACGTAAAAGCTGAGATAATTTCAATAATTTATTGTGCTTTAAAATAATTTTCAGCTTCGTTCAATTAATCATGACTCTAAATATAAAAGACTATTTCTGAAAGGAGAGGAGAGTGCTTTATTGAGACTAGTGAAAAGGATTTTAATATGAGATAACTCGAGTTTCCAATTTCATGTAATAAAAATAGCAAATAATTTGTTTTGGTATTTTATAATAACGTCAGAACCCACTCTTCAATTAATTAAGGAAAATTATGGACTTAAATCCTAAACTGCAAAGCATTCGACTTTTAGTTTTTTCTTAAAACTAGCACGGCTTTCCTATCGTAACTAAATAATTCTGGAGTATATATTAAAACCAAAAATATATGTATCCTTCAGAAAAAAATGTCAAGTTTTTTTCTGGCTGTTCTGAAGTTATTTAGTTATGACATAATAACACCTAATCCCAGTGGCGTTAAGATAGCTCACCGCACTCCCGTGGTACAGATCCGAGGTTCGATCTCCTTACTAGGAAAGGTTGACTCAGCCTTTCATCCCTTCAGTGGGTAGACAAACTGAGGATCAAGCATGCTTGAGAACTAAACACTAGGGGTTCCGCGTCAGGTTGACCACCTAACCGTAACATATGCTACGCACCCCAGGGCCTTTGCTCTCGGAAACGGAGATTGGCACCGTAGGCCCTGGCCCCTTAGGTGCTGTTGAACCGAGAAGTTTAGTTTATAATAACACCTTCTCCGTACTTTCTTTTATCCATGATTTCTATGAAAGCGAATGAATCATTGCATAATAAAATCCTATATAAACTAAAATAATTGATATTTGATTGCGGCAGATGAGAATTGATGAAATCACTTTACCCATAATTTTCTAATTCGGGAAATTGAGATCAAATATCCGTAGAGACAAACAGATTTTAATAACATTTGGATTGCATTATAACTAAAGTCAAACTAAATTGTTAGAAATGAAAGTTATTAAATTGAGTCAGAATGGCATACTACAAAAATTAGGTACAGGTGAGAATGAAACAAAGGTGTGAAATTCTATGAGGAATATTTTATGAAACAGATTAAAAATATACACTGTTAAAAAAATAATGGCGAATTAAATTAATATAAATAAAATATGGAAAATTATAGCTGAATTATTCAACATAGAAAAATGAATTAAAAAGACAAGGAGATAAAAATGAAGTTAATTTAGCGTCAAAATCAAATTATGGGCAATAAAAGAAAAATAAATAACAGCTTATTTACATAGAATAGTTCATTGCGACATTTTTCGAAGGCTTATATCTTTTTATTCGCTGATTGAATTTTTTTTAAACTAATATAAGTTCTTAGAAAAGTTAAAAAATAGCTACATATTTGTAAAGATGAAGAATTTAGAGTAAGTGAGTTGTAGACGGTTCCAAAATTCTTCCTTTGATTAAGTATCAGGAAAGAAGAGAATGTGATGCATAGATTATAAAATTATTTCGTTTTGAATTACTTGATTGAAATTTTTAATTATATATATATATATATATATATATATATATATATATATATATATGTGTGTGTGTGTGTGTGTGTGTGTGTGTGTGTGTGTAATGAGACTGACTTCTCGATGGGGGGTTGCAGTCATGGCCATAAAATTGATATCGTTTCAGCTAAAGACCTTTATTAAGATAACTAAGATAAAGTTGAAGGACGGGTTCCCACTTCATCATAGGGACAGGACAAACTGAAGTGTCAGCTAGCATGAAGTTCTGTGTACAAGACACGTAATACCTGGGTCGACATCTGTGGGAAAATATCTCTAGAAAAATCTGTCTCCCCTGGCGTGTATCTCCTTTTTATTTGGAAATTTGCTAAATTGTCCGCTAGGGCCATGTAGTTTTATAATTGGACAGGCCCCTTCTCTGACGGCTTAACCTGTAGTCCCAGGGGTCAATTTAGGTTAGGGGTTAAAAAGGGGAATGAAAAATGACGTGGGAATTTTTACCCTTGATTTAAGTTTTGAAAACCCCTGAGAATTTTCCTTACATATATATATATATATATATATATATATATATATATATATATATATATATATATATATACACCTCTAAACTAAACGTAAATAAGAATTTTATTTAAAAATTAATTTTCTTTAGAGTAAAAACCTCTAGAAAATTCCTCCTCTAGAAAACCTCTAGAAAAAGAAATAATAGTTGTTCAAAAAAGTAACATTTAAAATCTTTTCCAGGGTAATTAATAATCATTTTTTTATTTTGAAAAGCAATATTTGACACTTACCTCAGTAATTTATTTCAATTATATGAAATATATAAAAAATTTTCAAAGTTAAATTTGTTGTTTTAACATACTTGTTCTTATATTACTGTACTACAAATTCTTATAAAACGAAAAAAAACATTTAGCATTAAAATTTTTTATAATATATGCTTTAATAAATCTTATTCATATTTGAAAGAAATTTAATAAATGCACCTGAACCATTTATTAGTCAGCTATTAGGTAAAAAACTTCAAGCTATTTCATAAAAATTTCCTTAGTCACTGTAATTATATATAGTACTATTTTAACTTATTCTCACTGTAATTAAGATTAATTAATTTATCACAGTAAGTTTTGCCTTTACATTTATAACAAGCATCTAAAGAACAAGGCTCACGCTTTTTTACACTGATAAAAATGTATTTTACATATTTTCATATTAAAATTAGAGAATTAATTTAAAATTTTTGAGAGCATTTATAACATAATTTCTATTCATTGAAAGGTATAAAAGGTTTCGTAAACATTTGGTTCGAACCGTCAAAATTGAACTTGAACTGTACAGCAGCGATCATTAATACACTATTAAAATACATTAAAAAACTTAAGGTTAACTCTTCTAGATTTTCTGATACTTACAAAGACTGTTGGAGAAGTAAATTAGAAAAAATTTCAGCATATCATACTACATCTGGAATATCACTTTATGGACACAAACAGCTGGAAAAATGCGAACGTGTGTTCTGAAACACAATATGGTGAACTGTATATGCGGACATTTCGACTCTTTGGTAAGAGGTAAGATTGTGAATCGTTGTTCAAGAATAAAAAAATATTTTTTGTTACAGACATTTTCAGCAGATGTCGTCCAATGGAATAAAATGGGCTAAGGATATTTGTGCCAGTCTAAATGAAAAATGTCAACATCTTTTATCATATAGAAACATATAAGAAAACAGAAAGAAAAATAATTTTTTATGTTGATAGGATTTTCAAAATTATACGAGAAATCTGTGAAATCATCCAGGGAAATATGGATCTGAATGCCTTGTCTTTTAAAAAAATACAGGTAAACGTGAGATAAAGCCCTAATAAACTGAATATTGTTCTGTAATAGTTATGCATTTATAACTTAAAGTTGAAAAAGAGAGAAACAAACTTTGTCAGTAAAGAAAAGAAAGTGTCTTTATTAAATAAAAATATGAAACACAATTGAAGCATGCCATTTGTTACAAAATATAAATTATAGATATTACCTTTGAAATAACAGCAACAGTAAGAAACATGAAGACATCATAAAATTTTTCAAACTTATTAAATTTTACGTTAATAAAAAGCTTCTACTTCAAGTGTTGAAAGATCGTTTTCAACCATGAAAGGAGATAAAGTATTTCTTCGAATTTGAATTGGTCACAGGTGTTTAACAAATTTAGCATTAATTTCGTTGAATAAAGGCATGAGTATGAATGTGGATTTAAGTTTGAATAAACTGACCTTAAAGATAGAAGAATTAATTTGCTACTATAAAACGGTAGTTTATAAATAACTGATTATGCCATACTGTTTTCAAATTTGGATGTCGTTTGAGGTATGTAATTTTACAAAAGTAAAATAGAAGGAAATGTCATAATTTCTTGGTATGTTTTATAATTTTCTAGTTATTCATAAAATTACTTTAGTCTGAAATCATCTGGTAAATTCTGGAGCGTAAATATGTCCTGCTATTAGGCATTCAAATTTAAACATGTTAAAATCTTAGCGTAAAAAAAAGAAACGATATGAATAAAAATATATTCTTCAAGATACAATGAAATTACGATTAACGTTCGTTGCTGATCAGTTTTATGACGTATTTATGTATATATGCAAAACTATTGAGGTGTGTATAAGACATATATGTATGTATATATTTTGTATGAGTATGTATATGTGTATGTGTGATGATTGCTTTTTAATGAGACTCAAAGTTTACTGTACTTGGGAGATAAACTTTTGGACCCTACCCTCCTCAAAAAAAAAAAAAAAAAAAAAAAAAAAAAAAAAAAAAAACAAAACCTCTGGTTCCGTCACTGGTGTAATGCGAATAAAAGTTTAAACAAGTTGGCTTTACAAGCTAGAAGAATTAATTTACAACTATTAAATGGTTTTGTATAAATTACTAATTATACCATACAGTGTTCTTATCTTCATGTCATGCAAGGTATGTAATTTTGTAAAAAAAAAAAGGATATGTCATAATTCCTTTTTCAATATTTCTTATATTTTCCTACTTATTCATAAAACTACTGTTGATTAAATTCGTCTGAAAAATACTGGATAATAAATTAAATAAGATCTAATATTTGTTAGGCAAATAAAAACATCGTATAAAATGAATGAGTTAAATTAAAAGACATGATTGCAAAAATATTTTTAAGATATAAATGTGTTGAATAAAAGACAAAATAATTGCAAAAATATTTTTCCAGATAGAATGAAATCATGTTCAGCGTTTCTAATTAGTTTTATGACGTATTTATGTATGCATAAAAAACTGTGTGTGTATTGAATATTTTTAGTATGATAAAAATTACTTTCCCGAAAATCCCCGAAATACAGTATTCTCGAAAATCCCCTAAAAATAACCTGGTTACGTCACCGGAAAGAAACTATATTAAACATCTTCCTTATATAAACTGTATAAACTCTTTTATATAATCCAACCCACCTTATTAGCCAAAAACGGATGTCTATATCAAATAAAAGTTTATTATACAATACAGTATTAAGATCCATTCCTTTATATATTGCAGACAGCTAAAAGTAAAACTTTTATAATAATATTAAATGCACTAGGATACACTACAAATGTAATTATCCATGATAATCTTGAAGCAGCCCCAATTATAGAGACTATAAAAAACCTCTCATTGAACCTCTATACTAGGTTGTACTGAATAAATAATGAAGAAATTTTAAGCCTTAAGGACCATTCTTTTATATATTGCAGACAGCTAAAAGCAAGCTTTTATAATATTATTAATCGCACCATGATACACTACAAATATAATTATTAATGATAATCTTAAAGCAGCCCCAATTATAGATACTATCAGAAATCTCTCATTGAACTTCAATACTAGGTTGTACTGTATAAATAATGAAGAAATTTTAAACCTTAAGGTCCATTATTTTATATGTTGCAGACAGCTAAAAGTAAACTTTTATAATAATATTAAATGCACCATGATACACTACAAATATAATATTTTATGATAATCTTAAACCAGCCCCGATTAGAGAGACTATCAAAAACCTCTCATTGAACTTTTATACTAGGCTGTACTGTATAAATAATGAAAAAATTTTAAACCTTAAAGTCCATTCTTTTATATGTTGCAAACAGCTAAAAACAAGCTTTTATAATAATATTAAACGCACCATCATACACTACAAATATAATTATTCATCATAATCTTAAAGCAGCCCCAATTAGAGAGACTATCAAAAACCTCTCAAAAAACTCCTAGGTTGTGCTGTATAAATAATAAATAAATTGTAAACCTGACTGACTATGATATAAGGATATACTTCCAAAAACCTCAGGCCACTACTGCCCTCCCACCATGTAACAAGACCATGCCAAGGTCTATGTTTAGGGGATAATACACTGAAGAAAAAAATTAAAATTAAAACCTCTGACTACTCTATTTGAATTGCAACTCTGTTATTATTAAACGTACTTGTGTTATTACTTATTTTGTAAAGAGTAAATCAGAGAGGAAAAAATTGTTATCCCTCTGTTTAAATGTAATTTGTGTATAAGTATTGTAAAAATTGTGTAGTATGATTTCTTTTTCGTATTTTTTATTACTGAGTCAGAAGTCAATGTAGCTACGCATATAATTTATCCATATCAGGGATATAGAGCTTCAAGCTCCCAGGCGCCACAAATCAATAAGGCGATTTCACGCAGTAGGGCAAATTCTAAAATTATGACAATTCTGACTTTAGTTTCAAATGGAAGAGCAGTTTATTGTTTGTCTATTGGCTATTGTAAACCTGAAAATTAATGGGAAGGGCATTAGAGTAATTCGTGACGTTGCGACAAATTGCCTTATTACGTCTAGGTCTATATAACCCAATATTTTGTTGCATAAAATTTAATTATCCTTAATTTGAAAAAGAGAAATAATATTTAATAATTGAAAATATTAAAAAGTAATTATTATATTGTCACGTGGATGCAAGTACTGGTTGCACACAATGATGAGTGAAGTTAACAAATTACAGCGTTTATTAAATGCCAAACTTCCTAGCTCATACAACTGCCGCTTTCAGTTTTAACACAAGCTTTTATAAGACAATTTGTCGCAACTTCACGAACTACTATAACGCCCTTCCCATTCATTTTCATGTTTACAACAGCCAATAGACAAACAATAAACTGCCCTTCCGTTTGAAACTAAAGCCAGAATTGTCATAATTTGAGAATTTGCCCTACTGCGTGAAATCGCCTTATAGGGTAACAGAATATTCTGGAATTATTTTAATGATACAGAAAATTTGCATATTGTAGAAGTCTTCTTGACTACTTAACAAAGTGAACATAAGGGTGCTTACTGTGGACTTTGAGAGTCGATTCGAACATTCATTGTGACGTCATTTTGATGACAACTTGATAGTTTGCAAGCAAAATGTCCGCAAGCTGACTTCAAAGTCACGTAACAACGAACGTTCGAAACGAACCGCAAATTCAAGAGTAAGAGCCACAATGGCTGAAATAAATTTGTCCTGACTCAGGATCGAACCTAAGATCTTTCGGTTAGTAGCCCACGACCTTGACCATGGAGCTCGGTGGTTTCTGTTTGAAATGTGGCAATAATGAAGGAAAACATACAACTAAAATTTGGTATCTGTAATAGAGCAATTTGTCGCAAAGTCACGAAATACTATAATGCCCTTCCTATTCATTTTCATGTTTACAACAGCCAACAGACAAACAATAAACTGCTCTTCCGTTTGAAACTAAAGCCAGAATTGTCATAATTTAAGAACTTTCCCTACTGTGTGAAATCTCCTTATAAAGTAAAAAAATACGCACTGCCTGTGCAGCCACAATAGCTAGAGCCTCCTAAATAAATATTAAACTTAAATAAAAAGTAAAGAGCACCAATGGTAGCACGGGTTAATTTGTATAGCGAGTGAAAAGGATTACTGAAAATCCCGACTTTGCGAATGGTGATTAATTTCTGTTTTTATGTTTATAAGAAGAAAACGGGTGAAAAGAAACTCTTTATCGTCCGTGGTGAACTTATTAGGGGCAATGAGTAGAAAGACTTCCCAAATTTTTTCATGTACATTACAATAAGGACTTAGTGTAGGATTACCTAGAATGTCAAATTAAGCGACGGAAAGAAAAGGCATTAAACTATGTCTACCTATACATAAACGCGTTCACATATTAACACATTGTGTGCGGGTACATTTTGCAGCGGAATTGTACAGGGACTGGGCATTTTCTGCATAAATTTAGTTATTCTGTTTAATAGACCGAAAATTATTTAATTTTTTAACCAACTTTTCGTATTTTATATTGAAATATATAAACAAATATATAAATAGAAATATACAAATAACAACCATAAGATTTTTGTAAACAAAAAATATATTTTTTAGTGGATACATTTATAATAGTATCGTAAATATGAAAAATCAAATAGAAATAGTAGTATATAGTTTTATTTTTTTCGAATTATGTTATATATAAAAATTTTTACAGAATTAAAAAATTGAAAAGAGCGTTCAGATCTTAATACATCATGTGCGGGTACATTTCGCAGCGGAATTGTACTGGGAGCGAGCATTTTGCGATTAAATTTAGCTATTCAGATAAATCTTAATAGATTGAAAATTATTTAATTTTTTAACCAACTTTTCGTATTTTATATTGAAACATATAAACAAATATATAAATAGAAATATATAAATAACAACCGTAAGATTTTTGTAAACAAAAAATATATTTTTTAGTGGATAAATTTATAATAGTATCGTAAATATGAAAAATCAAATAGAAGTAGTAGTATATAGTTTTAATAAGGCGATTTTACGCAGTAGGGCAAATCTCATTTTATGACAATTCTGGCTTTAGTTTCAAACGGGAAGGCAGTTTATTGTTTGTGTATTGGCTGTTGTAAACCTGAAAATGTATGGGAAGGGCGTTATAGTAGTTCGTGACGTTGCGAAAAATTGCTCGAATTATGTTATAAATAATCATTTTTACATTATAAAAAATGAAAAGAGCAATCATAAAACTAATAATGTAAAAACTAGTTTTTATTTGTCTAAATTTTTTCAGAATCTATGTAGTAGACAAGAACATTCGGCTCCGTTTTCCTGTATATACCGTTATTTTTGTACCCACAAACAAACCATGTTGTTACACTAACCCGTACTAGTACTTGACCCACGCTCAAGTATCAATCGTCAGTACTAGTACGTAACCCGCTCTCAAGTATCAATTGTCAGAAAACGTACTAGTACGTGTCCCGCATACAATGTGTTAAAACAAATCCTAAATTTATTATATAAAAGGTGTTTTTGTGATCAAACGTAAGAGGTTAATAACATTACTCAAACAAAATAAATTTCTGCACTTTCGTTTATGGCATAGCAATGAAGATTTCTTCATAGAAATAAAAAGAAATGTCCGATAAAAATATGCCCAATTTAAGCAAAGACCTAGATGGTGTAGGCTTAACTAGAATGTTAAACTAAGCGGCAGAAAGAACTGTATTAAACTATATTTCCCTGTAAGTAAACTTGTTAAGATCTTCAAACTAATCCAAAATTTGTTAAAAAAATAAAACGTGTTTTTGTTATTTTCTATTTGAATAAGAAGACAAACCTAAAATGCTAATTAACATTATTTAAACAAAATAAATTTTCTACACTTCCATTTAACGGATAACAGCTGAGACAAAAGTACATGATGACAAAAGAGATCTTTTCATAGAAAAGAAAAATAACTTCTGATATTTTTTTACTAGAACTGACGCGTTAAAAAAATTCTTTAACACAGATTTTTTTTATCATACTAGGGTTTTTATAAATCATAGACAAGATGTTTTTGAACATAAGCTAGAAATGTTTAATAAAAGTTAACATATACTTTCTTACTCGTGTATGAAGCTCACCCCTTATTTTATAAGAAAAAATGGTGAAAAATTATACTTCATAGATAATATGCTTTGCCATATAAGTTATTTTTCACTTTGTACACTATGTGGAAATAACTACGCCAATAAATACAGCTCTAACGTCTTTCAATGCCATTCAAATTTATTTTAAATTACAATTCTAATTAAGTTGGTTATTTTTAGATTAATATATCACTACACACATGCATATATATATATATATATATATATATATATATATATATATATATATATATATATATATATATATATATATATATATATATATATATATATATATATATATATATATATATATATATATATATATATATATATATATATATATATATATATATATATATATATATATATATATATATATATATATATATGTATATGTATATATATGTATATGTGTATATATATGTATATGTGTGTATATATATATATATATATATATATATATATATGTATGTATGTATGTATGTATATATATATATATATATATATATATATATATATATATGTATGTATGTATGTATATATATATATATGTATATGTATTTATATATATATATGTATATGTATATATTTATATATATATATATGTATATATATGTATATGTATATATATAAATATATATTACACATTTTTTGTTATATTCAGTTCAGACGAATTATTTCATGATATTATAAGAGTTGAAAGGGGTTTTATGACTCACACTTCAGAGAAGTTTTATTTAGTAAGACTTACTTTAGTACTAATAATTTAATTTATTATAAAGGAAAACTTTTCAATAATTAAACTTTTTTCATAATTTTAATCAATGTACCTGCCGAAAGAGAAAACTTATTTTCGAGGCTATAAAAAAGCTTAATAACAATCAAAATGCTAAAGTAATTACACTCATGTCCTTAAATTAAGGATAATTCAGAATCACACAGAAATTTTGCTCTAAAATAAAAATTTTAGAGCGGATAGTACGTCACAATGACGAAAGTGTATGAAAGGGGTATATAAGGAATGGTAGCAAAGAAGTAAAATTGTTCACAAGCGCTTTAAAAGCCTTTCAGTGCAATAACCGCATAGTTATGGCACAAAGGAAGCATTTGAATGATTTTTTACGTGGTAGAATTATCGGACGACTGGAATGTGGACGTACCCAGCTGGAAGTATCCGAGGAACTTGGAATCGCCCAGAGTGTCATCTCCAGGCTTTGGCAACGATTCAAACATGATGGTAATGTGAGTAGATGTTACAGCACAGGTCGCCCCCGAGTTACTACGCCGAATGATGACCGGTATTTGGCAGTTACTGCCAAAAGAAACAGACGGAGCACAGCATCAGACCTGTCTCGTCAGCTCTCTTCAGTTACCGGTACGACAGTTTCAAAGCAGACCGTGTACAGACGCTTAGAGAACATTGGTCTATATGCTCGTAGGCCTGTCAGATGTGTTCCCCTTACCTCAACTCACTGTCGCCTGCGATTATGCTGGGCTAGAGAGCATGCATTGTGGACACCGCAACAGTGGTCTTGTGTGATGTTTTCCGACGAGTCCAGGTTCAGTTTACATTCTGATTCTCGCCGGACTTTCATATGGAGAGCACCAGGTACCCGTTACCACCAAGAGAACACCATTGAACGACACCGTTACGGTGGTGCAGGATGGCTCGTTTGGGGGGGGGGATTATTCTTGGTTCCAGAACTGACCTGCATGTTCAGAGTGTAACGATGACAGGCCACATCTATCGGGATGTCATTCTGGAACAACATGTACGTTTGTTTCGGGGCGCCATGGGTCCTGAATTTCTGTATATGGATGACAACGCCCGACCTCACCGTGCAAACATTGTAGACGAATACCTTCAATCGGAGGATATCACCCGTATGGATTGGCCAGCATACTCACCGGACTTGAATCCAATAGAGCATGTGTGGGACATGCTTGGCCGACGAATTGCAGCCCGTCAACCCCCTCCCAACTGTCTATCGGAGCTTCGGAGGGCATTGCTTGATGAGTGGTGTAATTTTCCCCAAGATCAGATTGATAATCTGATACTCAGCATGCGTAGGCGTTGTAACGCTTGTATTGCATCGTCCGGGAGACATACTCCGTATTAACCATCATACTAACCATGTTATACTGTTTTCTGTAAATAGGTTCTTTTTTGAAATTTGCTCCAGCGAGTAAAAATCGCAATTTTTATTAATTATGTCAAACATATAGCATCTTTTTTTCTCTTTAACTTTTGTTTAATAAATAGACTTTACAAATAAGTCAAATTTGTTTTGCTTTTGTCTCTTTCATTGCCTGAACTTCATTATCCTTAATTTATGGACATGAGTGTAATAATAGCAAATACTCGAGAACGTGATGGATTGTTTATAGGATTGCCCTTTACCTTCCTCTAAAAGATAATTTCGCCCTGAAAATACTTGGCAAAATATTATTTAGCTGGCTATAAAATGGAACGCTTAATATTAATGGATTATGATATATTAATTTATATTTCATAATTTCTGAAAAAATATTCTAAACGTAAATAAATATATTTTTATAAAAAAGACCTTAGAGTAGAATATGGATAAGATTAAATGATAAGCAGCAATTTAAGTGTTCAGTGATTAGAAGTCATAAATAAAACATTTAAATTTAATATTATATTTACTACTTTAAAAGGTTAATAAAAACTACACTATTTTACATTTTTCAAAAATTATAGATCATTTTCCAACTGTAAATGGTCTTTTAAACGATATTCTGATTTTACATTAGAGGTAAGTATATTACAAATTGAAATTCCCAGAAACTTTTATTCTACTCGTTTATATGCGTAAATTTTCATTTTTTAATTAGTGAGTGCAGCACTTCATGATTTTCATTAACATGTCAATCATGTACATTTTGAAGCTTAAAATTTTCATTTTACTTATGTTTTTACAGCATTAATTTTACGTAAAATATAAAGCAGACAAATCTCTTTATGATATGCAGTTTAAAAAATATTACTCAAATTTTTTTAATTTGTGGAGATTTCAATTTGATCGTTTCTACAAGTTCAAAGGCCTTGTGTTAACTTAAATCACTGGGAAGGTTTAGACTACTATGAAATGACCATGCAGATTGAAATTGAAGATCTGGTACACAATTCCCCATTTTTATGCTGCTTAATACAACAGTGCATACTTTCTCTATTGCTCTTCATCCCCTATATAATGATAGCCTTTTGTTAGAATCTTTAAAGAAAATAGGAGAATAAATTTGATTTAATGAAAGATTTTTTAAACTTATAAATATAAACTTGTACCCATTCATGTACAATATTTCATTTACTTTCTTTTTCCTCGATTGTCTAGTGAAGTTCATTCACATCGTCGCAGGGTTATGGAAGATGAGAGATTAAAACAAACTTAAAATAAGCATTTACCATACTTGATAAACAGTAATTTATGTTTTTAAAATCTCTGAAATATAATTTAACTGGGTTATTTTTGTAATAAATTATTTAGAATCAGTGTTTAATTATATACTGAATTGGTTGGTAGAAAATGAAGAGCTATTCTCCACATACAATACCCACTTTATTTTAAATTCCTTGGTTTAAACAATTTGAGTGCATAACAAAAGAAACCAACATATATACATTATATAATAATAGCCTAAGTTATCTGTCCGTCTGTCCTCAAATTTAAGAAGCGGTTGGACATGGAATGGATAGAGGCATCCATATTGGATATCTGAGGAATTAAGGTTAGCAAAATTCAAAGCGAGTAAAGTTTTAAACGAATAATTTTAGTCTGTATAACTGTAAAAGGGAACAATATTTATTAAATATAAAAGGGGAAATGGCTCCCCATACTGTCATTCCTATAGTTGGGGACGGATTTTGATCGCTTTTGTATCTTATGTTGGAAACACAGTCTTTTAGCAGTGAACCGGAATGAATTGTAATCGGAATCTTCAATCTCAAAGATTACTTTGATTCAATCAATGCACATTGAACTATAAGGGCATACAAACAGCCCCATCTATGATCGCTTTATTACTGATCTAGCTCGCTAGCTGTTTGGGATTTAACTGACCCCTTGCTATTTGACATAGCTTTCCGAGTATCGATGTTGAACTTCGGAAGATTTTTCCCAAACCCACATCTTTGAACCAACTACATTCCGCGGTGGTCAACTATCTTTCTAAATGAGTTCAACGTGATTCTAAACTGCATTCACACTATCGGGAGACTTTAGAACAGTAGGAAGATAAACAAATTGATGAGCTTGTACCAAATAATTCTCAGCCAAAAAACAAACCATTTTTTTACTTGCCTCAAAGGGTACTTAACAATTCTGGAAAATTAAAAATTTTGCTGATCCCGTCATATGACAAACTATACAGTTTAATAAGAAAAGACTGTTTTGTGACAACGTGCAAGTGAGAGAGAGAGAGTTGGTTAGTTATTTGGTTAGAGCCTAATGGCACTGAATCTTCCTGGGATATATTGTGCCAAACACAAGTACTCAGTAGTGAAAAATATATTTTAAAAATAATTTCAAAGTTTAAAACTTAACAACGAAGCGATGTTTCGACAAGAAATACGAAAGAAATATATGTAGAATTAAAAAGGTGAATAAAGTGAGATAATATCAAATATGAGGATAAAAACCAATGACTCTTAAAAAGGTAAAAATTTCAGGATGAGGAGACTCATTTAAAAGATATTTGATATCAGGGGTAGCAGAGTTAAAATAATGGAGACGATGTTGATTATAGATGGGACAGTCTATCAGGGCGTGTTTAACAGACATGTTGGTCTTACAAATTTTACATGAAGGTGAGTGATCACCGAGTAAGAGATGACGATGGGTGAACCGTGTGTGTCCAATACGGAGACGGGTGAGGATGACATCGTACTTTCTGGATGATAGATGGTTCCACTTTTCAACTATTGGCTTAATATTACGCAGCTTGTTATCAATAGTCAAATCCCAAGCAACCTTGTATATATTTTTTGCATCACTGCACGGAATAGATCGAGGAACTCAGTTGCAGAAGAGAGAGAGAGAAGATTCATTTATGTTGCAGTACATGAGTTCAAATTGTACAATATGTAGGAGAAAATGCGAATTGCGCTTTAAATTTTATTTAAAGAAAATATTCGTGTTAGTAGCATTGTTGTTTAAAAAAAAACAGAAATGAGACATATTTCAGTATTATCACTAAGGAATAAGATTTTTAACTTTTTATTTTTTAAATACCCACGTTATTATAACGTGTGATTACGGGAAAAAGTAAAAGTAATTCTTCGCACAACGCTTACCTCGAGATTCATCCCTAAATTTTTGAAAAAAAAGTGTGTGTTATGAACGTGTAAATAAAGTAATTCATATCAGCTCTATTTATCGATGGATTTTTTAACTTCCAATTTTTCAGTTAAACATGATTCGAATCTCGATTCTTACCGAAGTTAATTTTTTTAATATCATTAGCTATTGTTAATGAATTTTCTAGTGGTATTCTATTTTTGTCCTTCCAGATACTTTTTTTATCGAAACAAATCTTGGTTATTGAAAAAACATAATAATAACTGATCTGTTAATAAACCGAAACTAAATTAATAAATATTTTTATTAAATTCAAATAAAAATATTATTTATGCATTTCCTTTAATAAGGGGATGTGATATCGAAATATGGCCAATATATGAATTCTGTTTTCTCAAATTAAAGTTCTAACTTTTATACTCGTATATACAATATTTTAAATATTTACGAACAATGGCTAATTTTTTTGTGTATTTCAATGGATTTTCAATGTGTTTTTAACACATGGAAACTGTAAGTAACTTTATGTATGTTTTCCAAGCTCATGCTTAATCTATTTATTACTTTTCCTTTAAAGTATAAAATAAAATAGTGCGTCAAAATATCAATCAAATACTTATTTTTTACTATATACAAATATATACCCATTGCCATGAGCAACTTTTGTTAAAAAAATTTGTGTTAAAAAAAAACTCTAATGTCTGAAACACTAGATTCGGGTGTACAATACAACAGGGTTAAAGAAATTGTAATTTTATACAGATAATGATTTGTTTCAGTGTGATAATGATGTACCCAGTTTTTTCCCTTCTGCGACATCAAAACGTTACAAACTTCCACATCTGCGATACCAAAGACAATTTTCGAGTAGTGGATACCATTAATTTCAGGCTTGAAGACAACCTTATTGAAAGTGATGCCATACAAGAAGACTTTTCGTGTCTAAAGACATTCTTTACTTCCCTTAGAAGCATTTTGCAAGACTTTTCTGAGTATCAGTGATGCAATTATTGTTTTATCTCTTTCTTTCTCCGTTCATTTTTCTGAATAGGTACTTCCCAGTTCAGTTTTTATGATATTTTATGGATCAGGCCAAAGACGAAAAATGTCTATAAGGAAGAAATTGGACCGATGAAAAAACATAAATTTGTAGTAAAATTTCTTATAATGAAATCCACGCATCGTAAAACCATCAAAGATTAAATAAAATTAGTTATTATGAAGCATTACTTCACAAGGCGGTGAACAGTGAAAGCGAACAATATTTGCAGATAGAATAGATATCTTAGGATTAATGAAGGTGTATATGTAATGAAGGAGTATCATGTACAAAAAATATAATGTGAACCTTATAGTATTTCTTGTACTCCTGTTAAAATTTAATGACATGAACAGTTTAAATGTACTTTTCCTGACAATTCTTAAATTTGATTCTAACATACACACAGTTACAATAATTACTGTAGCAGTCATAGGGTTGGTCTCACCAACATTGTTTAACAGTTAACCGTGATTACCCATGGCCCCAATCAATGGTGGGACGCAATTCTGCTTTTAAACAGAGATTAATCGCGGTTAGCTAATAAACGACTTTGGTGAGACTAGCCCATAATTTAAGTATTTTTCAAAGGACAAACTCTTCATTGAAAAAAATAAGTTTTAATGAGGAACGATTTTTCAGATGTACTCACATGACTAATATATTAATAACTAGTTAACTGGAGTGTGTAATACAATAAAATAAAAGTAGATGCTATTTTATATATGATTTTTTACAGTGTGTTAAAGATATAACCAGTTTTATTCCCTTCTGTAGCGTCAAAGCTTACAAACCTCACATATCCGCTATTCCAAGGAACAATATCGACTAGTTGATGTCGTTAATTTGAGTCATAAGGACAACCTCATTGAAAGTGGAGCTATACAGGACGAAATTTCCGTGCATGAAGATGTCCTTAATTTCCATTAAAAGCCGTTTGCGAGACACCTCTGAGTACAACGATGCAATTATCTTTTATCTTTTTCTTTCAGCATTTATTTCTTCCGAATAGATACCAGACATTTCAGTTTTTATGATCTTTTATGGTTCGAGAACAAGCATCTATTAATAATAAATTGGATCGAACGTTTTTGAAATTATATAAATTTCAAAACTAATCTCTCTTAATGAAACCCATACATTGTGAATCCATAAATGACAAGATAAAACTAGTTTTTTATAATGCATCGTACAAGGCGAAGAACTGGGAAGCTGAAAAAATTTAGAGACAGAATCGGCATGTTAGGATTAACCGATGGCTGCGTATTTATTTTATCAAAATAGGTTCAAAAATTGCTTATTTTTTTTATTACATATTTCAAATTTATATACATTTTAGACTTAAAATATACAAAAAATTTTGTAAAAGTGTTTTTTTTAATATAGAATTAGGTCCTAAAAAAAAGGTGTTCAAAAAATGAAATTGAAGAATAATGATATAAAAGCTAAATTTTGAAAATTAATCTTGGTTAAATTATCATTTATTTCATAAAATTTAAAAACAAAATGTATATACTAATTAAAAAATGCAAAAGACTTACAAAACATTTATTAGAAATAGTCTTGTATGATAAATTTAGAAACAAGGTTTGAGGCAATGTACTACCTCGCAATCCTTGCACCAAATTCGCTTTTCTTTTCGAATTTTTTGTTCCACCTTCAGTTTTTTTTAAGACAGCACACTATCTACGAGAACCTCTTTTTGATGGGATTTGTATGTATATGCCTAGCAAATTGTCGAGCAGTTAGTCTCATGGATATGTTACTCTTATGTACTGTTGGTCTCTTTTACTATTTTTTGCAACATAATATCGTCAAAATAAAGTTCAAAATAGTCTAAAACAGTTGCATTATTTGCCATAGTGGAATTTAGTCCAGGATTTCCAAGGAAAGGAAATGATGTAGGAGGTGGTGGAATATTTTGCATATCAATTTTGCACCAATGTCGAGCATTTTAAATAGAAAATGAATTTTCAGATTCATCCCTATCCGCAAAGGAATCCGAGAAATTCTATTCAGTTTCGTTATAACTATCTTCAATATACTTGAAATAAGAGTCAGAATTGCTATCAATGGCGGAAATATCATCAGGAGTATAGGTTATATCATTCGCGAAACGCTGAATTCCTACCATACATGTTTCAGCTATAAACAGCGCGCTCAAAATGCTACAAAAAAAATCTTCTATATTTCGCAGAAATGTGAACAATTAAAGCCATCTGCTAGTTTAAAGTTAAATACACAATTAAACATCACAGTAAAGCCAAAATGAAAGAATAAACGGGGAAAGAGCGTGTTGTACAGTTCAATAGACGGCTAAAATGCATGCCCGCGGAAATCACGGGTTCCGCAAATTTTGCTACATCTATGTTGCCCGTGGAAATCGCGGGATGTGCAGCGAGAGGGTAGGATTAAGGAAAATTTTTAATAGCATGTTCGAAAAATATGATATCGACATTACATAATTTCTCTGTACGTCTATTAAATTTCAATTGAATGAATCATTCAGGTAAATTTTCTTGAAATAGGATTTTGAAATACAAAACAATTGTAATGAATAATCTATGAATAAAGATATTTTTTAAATAGTTCCTTATTCATTAATCTTAATAACATGTTGTAAGGAACAAATTTAGTGAAGAGAAACTCAGATGACTGAATAAAAAAGTACGAAATAACTGGGAGTAATACAATAAATTGAAAGTATCTTATTTTATACAGATGATTTTATTATAGAGTGTGTTAGAGATGTCCCCAGTGTTATTCCCCTCTGCCAAGTCAAAACGTTACAAACTTCCCATATCTGCGATACCGAGGGACAAATATCGAGTAGGCGATGCCGTTAGTTTGAGTCATAGAGACGACCTTATTGAAAGTGTAGCCATATAAGAAGAGTTTTCGTGTCTAAAGACGTCTTTTTATTTCCCATTGAAGCTGTTTGCAAAACTCCTCTAAGTACAACGATGCAATAATCGTTTTATCTTTTTCTTTTTCTGTTCATTTCTTCGATATAGGTTCCTAACAATTCGACTTTTATGATCTTCTACGTGTGCTTCTACATAAGGGGAAAATTCTATCAGTAAGAAATTAGTCCGGATGTTTATGAAAAGATATAAAATTGAAAAAGGCTTTTCTAATGACAGCGTATTTCCTGACGACATTAAAGGCGAAAGAAGGCGAATTTCTATATAACCTTAAGTAAGTATAACCTCTTCAAAACTTCAAATATTTTACAATTTTTATTACTTTATCTCGTAAAATGAAGTATTTAAAGTGTGAATCAAAATAACTCTGCTAATACTTCAGCTAGGACAGGGCTTATGTTCAAAAATGTATAACAAATGCATACGTGTTTCGCTTAAAAATGCTTTTTCTCAACAATATCATTTTGAATATTGTGACTATTGTAATTAAAACTTAGAAAAAAAAGAAATTTAATTTTGGATATTCGTATAGATGAGAATAAAGTATCACAATCTCTACCTATCTTCAAATAAGTTGTTTTAATATTTTTGAACAGGTTTTTATTTTAACACTTTGTATACGGGACACGTACTAGTAAGTTTCTGAAGATGGATACTTGAGAGCGGGTCACGTACTAGTACGGGTTAGTGTAACAACATGATTTGTCTGTGGGTACAAAAATAACTGTATATACAGGAAAACGAAGCCGAATGTTCTTGTCTACTACGTAGATTCTGGAAAAATTTAAACAAATAAAATTTAGAGTTTACATTATTAGTTTCATGATTGCTCTTTTCATTTTTTATAATATAAAAATGTTTATATACAACATAATTTGAAAAATGAAAACTTTATATTACTATTTCTATTTGATTTTTTGTATTTACGATACTATTATAAATTTATCACCTAAAAATATTTTTTTTTGTTTACAAAACTCTTATGGTTGTTATATATATATATATATTTGTATTTATATATTTGTATTTATATATTTGTTTATATATTTCAATATAAAATACTAAAAGTTGGTTAAAAAATTAAATAATTTTCGATCTATTCAGATTTATGTGAATAACTAAATTTACGAGCAAAAAGCCCGCTCCCGGTACAATTCCGCTGTGAAATGTTCCCGCACACAATGCGTTAATGATTTATTTCAATTTTTAGATTTTCAATACAATAAGTTGAAAAAATATTTTTATGCAAATTATACTAGATATTTTTGGTTTAAGTTATATAGTAATATTTTGAGAAGACAAGTATCAAAATTTAAATTTATACGTGCAATACGATTTATCAAAATAAACGTGCAATATATTTATATCAAAATGGACATTTGATGAACATCGCATATTATTTTGTACATTAAATATTCTACTACATTATCATTTTTGTCCTTTATCCTCACATTCTTCATTGTGGTTAGCAAACCACAAATCATTAGACTCGACTACCCACCTACAAAACTTTGGTCCTCGAGACAGAATACCTGAATTCACAAATAAAGCAGTTTTCCAGTCATAGTTTATTTCAAATCAAAATATCTCATAAACGATTATCTCACAATTCCACTATACAATTCATTATATATACCCAGACCACAGACTGGATTCGATTTAGAGAATATACAATATCTCTGACATAAAGAAATGTTGTGGACTATATTTAACCTACACACACAAAAATTGAATTCCAAAAAAAAGAATAAATCCCTTTGAAAATCTTACACAGCGAAAGAAAAGAAACATAAATGCCTCTCTTTCAACGCATTAGGATCATGTGGTATTTCGAGATTTAAAAATATATCTCTCAAAGTGCAGCTTAAAAAAATCTGTTGTATGTGAATGTACCTGTTTCTGGCGTGAATATCTTGGCTTTCGAAGCGACAGAAACAATAAAAAGAGTTTCCGTGGAGATTTTCTTTTGTGTTTTATAAGATGGAAAAAAGTTAGGAAAATCGTAAATTTCTTTTTGAATCCGGTAATGGGAAACACCAAGTGTGGCCAGAAAAATATTCCGGTCTTTTAACTTTTGAATTGGAATATGTGAAATATGTCTACAGCTATTTGTTTCTTTAACCCGTATATAGATAGATAGACTGATAAATGTTAGGTTTTGAAACATGGAATTGTGATTTGGGGGTAAATTTGACAATAAATGAGTAGCACTATATTGTGGCTCAGATTGATTTTGGGTAAAATGATTACTGTAAGCATCCAGAGACTTACAGTAATCATTTAAATATACCTAACAAAAGACAGCAATCTAACGTTTATTCCACTTTAGATTGCTGTCCTTTGTTAGGTATATTTAAGTGACAAATGCACGAAATGTTGGTGATAAGTTAACTAAAATTAATTTTAAAATGAATTAGGTATATCTATTATTATTTCTGATAACTAGGACCTTGTGATTTTAGTGCACTTATATACTTGTTGGATTTTTCTCAAAACCGTAAAATTTAGTTCTCATAGACATTCAAAGTGACCAAATCGTACTAGGATTAGATGACTAGATGGCACAACTGCGACAGAAACATTACAGCTTGTAAGCGTTTCTAGGTGTAAAATGTCTAAACTCATGACAGCGTACATATAGTGCGGCAATACAAGATCAGCAAAGGAATTTACTGGACGGAGGGAGAAGTTGTGTGAAAGAAACAGACGGATATTACAAAAGATTGTAATCTTAAAATCCTATAAAAGTTTGCTCCTCAAGACGGAATACCTTAATTGACGAATAAAGTAGTTTTCCACCTATAGTTTATTTGAAATAAAAATATCCCACAAATATATTTACAAAATTCCATGTAACACCATTTATTATATATACCCAGACCATAGACTGGACGTGAAGCAGGTAATATACAATATCCTGACATAAAGAAATTTTTCTGACTATAACCTACACACAAAAAGATTAAAAAAAGAATAAACCACTGTAAAAAACTTACACAGCGAAAGAAAAGGAACATAAATCCCTCTTTTTCAACGCATTAGGATCATGTGGTATTTCAAGATTTAAAAATATATTTCTCAGAGTGCAGCTTAAAAAAAATGTGTTGTATGTGAATGTACCTGTTTCTGGCGTGAATATCTTGGCTTTCGAAGCGACGGAAACAATAAAAAAAGTTTCCGTGGAGATTTTCTTTTGTGTTTTGTAAGATGGAAAAAGTTGTGAAAATCGTAAATTTCTTTTTGCGTCTGGTAATGGGAAACACCAAGTGTAGCCAGAAAAATATTCCGGTCTCTTAAGATTTGAATTGAATTATGTGAAATATGTCTACAACTATTTGTTTCTTTGAACAGAATATAGATAGATAGACTGATGAATGTTAGGTTTTGAAACATTGAATTGTGATTTGTGGTAAATTTGACAATAAATGCGTGGCACTATATTGTGGCTCAGATTGATTTTGAGTAAAATGATTACTGTAAACGTCTGGAGATTTACAGTAATCATTTACATATACCTAACAAAGGACAGCAATCTAACGTTGATTTCACGTTAGATATTTGTGCTTTGTTAGGTATATTTAAGTGCCAAATGCACGAAATGTTGGTGATGAGTTAACTCAAGTGAATTTTAAAATGAATTAGGTCTGTTTATTATTATTTCTGATAACTAGGACCTTCTGATTTTAGTACAGTTATATACATGTTGCATTTTTCTCAAAACAGTAAAATGTAGATCTCTTAGACTTTCAAAGTGACCAACCAAATCGTCCTAGGATAGATGACTATATGGAGCAACTGTGACAGAAACATTACAGCTCGTAAGCGTTTCTAGATGTAAAATGTTAAAATCATGACAGCGTACATATAGTGCGGCAATACAAGATCAGCAAAGGAAAGTACTGGATGGAAGGAGAAGTTGTGTGAAAGAAACAGACGATATTACAAAATATTGTAATCTGAAAATCCTACAAAAGTTTGCTCCTCAAGACGGAATACCTTAATTGACAAATAAAGCAGTTTTCCACTCATAGTTTATTTGAAATAAAAAAATCCCACAAAAATTTTTATATAATTCCACGTGATACCATTTATTATATATAGCCAGACCATAGACTGGACGCGAAGTGGATAATATACAATATCCCTGACATAGAGAAATTTTGCTGACAATATTTAACCTACACACAAAAAGATTAAAAAAAGAATAAATCACTTTGAAAATCTTACACAGCGAAAGAAAAGGAACATAAATCCCTCTTTTTCAAAGCATTAGTATCATGTGGTATTTCGAGATTTAAAAATATATTTCTCAGAGTGCAGCTTAAAAAAAATGTGTTGTATGTGAATGTACCTGTTTCTGGCGTGAATATCTTGGCTTTCGAAGCGACGGAAACAATAAAAAGAGTTTCCTTGGATATATTCTTTTGTGTTTTGTAAGACTGAAAAAAGTTGTGAAAATCGTAAATTTCTTTTTGTATCCGGTAATGGGAAACACCAAGTGTAACCAGAAAAATATTCCGGTCTCTTAAGTTTTGTATTGAAATATGTGAAATATGTCTACAGCTATTTGTTTCTTTGAGCAGAATATAGATAGATAGACTGATGAATGTTATATTTTGAAATATGGAATTGTGATTTGTGGTAAATTTGACAATAAATGAGTGGCACTATATTGTAGCATGGAATTATCTTGGGTGAAATGGTTACTGTAAACGTCTAGAGATTTACAGAAATCATTTAAATATACCTAACAAAGAGCAGCAATCTAACGTTGTATTCACGTTAGATTGCTGTCCTTTGTTGGGTATATTTAAATGCCAAATGCACGAAATGTTGGTGATGAGTTAACTAAAGTAAATTTTAAAATGAATTAGGTCTGTCTATTATTATTTCTGATAACTAGGACCTTGTGATTTTAGTGCAGTTATATACATGTCGGATGTTTCTCAAACCCGTAAAATTTAGGTCTCATAGACTTTCAAAGTAACCCACCAAATCGTATTAGTATGGATGACTAGTTGCCGCAACTGTGACAGAAACATTACAGCTCGTAAGCGTTTCTATATGTAAAATGTCTAACTCCTGACATTATACATATAGTGCGCCAAGACAAGATCAGCAAAGGAAAGTACTGGACGGAAGGAGAAGTTGTGTGAAAGAAACAAACGGATATTACAGGAGTACGGATATTACGGATATTACAGGTAATCTGAAAATACTACAAAAGTTTGCTCCTCAAGACGAAATACCTTAACTGTCAAATAAAACAGTTTTCCGCTCATAGTTTATTTGAAATAAAAATATCCCACAAACATGTTTACAAAATTCCACGTGATACCATTTATTATATATACCCATACGATACACTGGACGCGAAGTGGATAATATACAATATCCCTGACATAAAGAAATTTTGCTGAATATATTTAACCTACACACAAAAAAAATTAGATTCCAAAAAAAAGAATAAATCACTTTGAAAATCTTACACAGCGAAAGAAAAGGAACATAAATCCCTCTTTTTCAACGCATTAGGATCATGTGGTATTTCGAGATTTAAAAATATATTTCTCAAAGTGCAGCTTAAAAAATCTGTTGTATGTGAATGTACCTGTTTCTGGCGTGAATATTTTGGCTTTCGAAGCGACGGAAACAATAAAAAGAGTTTCCGTGGATATTTTCTTTTGTGTTTTGTAATATCGAAAAAAATTGTGAAAATCGTAAATTTCATTTTGTATCCGGTAATAGGAAACACCAAGTGTAGCCAGAAAAATATTCCGAACTCTTAAGTTTTGAATTGGAATATGTGAAATATGTCTACAGCTATTTGTTTCTTTGACCCGTATATAGAGAGATAGACTGATAAATGTTAGGTTTTGAAACATGGAATTGTGATTTGGAGTAAATTTGACAATAAATGAGTGGCACTATATTGTAGCTTGGATTTATCTTGGGTGAAAAGGTTACTGTAAACTTCTAGAGGGTTGATTTCAAGGGTCCTTTGTTAGGTATATTTAAGTACCAAATGCACGCAATGTTAGTATGAGTTAAATAAAGTGAATTTTAAAATGAACTAGGTGTATCTATTATTCTTTCTGATAACTGGGACCTTGGAATTTTAGTGAAGTTATATAAATGTTGCAGTTTTCTCAAAACCTTAAAATTTAGATCATAGACTTTCAAAGTAGAAGCCCAGTGGCGTTTTAGTAGCGCTTCCGCTCCCACGACACAGGTCCAAGGTTCGATCCCAGGGCTGGGCAATGTTGACTCAGCATTTCATCCCTTCAGTGGGTAGATGAACTGAGGACCAAGCGTGCTTGGGAGCTAAGCACTGGGGGTTCCGCGTAAGATTGACCACCTAACCGGAACATATGCTTCGCATCCCAAGGCCCTTAGTCACGTAAACTGAGATTGGCACCGTAGGCCCTGGCCCCCTAGGGTCTGTTGCGCCGAGGAGTTTAGTTTAGTTTAGACTTTCAAAG
>CM063501.1:125495666-125503166 GCA_032207245.1 Pardosa pseudoannulata
CAAATGCAGGATATTCAAAAATTCCTTTTACTTATATAACATAAAATATGTTTTAACATTAATTGGGCTAACATATGTAATACAAGAAGTGAAAACTTTTTACTCGGAATATATCATAAATTGCAAAGCCTATGTAAGTATGTCACAAATCGAGAAAGTATTCAAACAGCTGTTTCATTGCCTCAAACGAGCATCATTCTCAATGCGAAAGGATTCAGTAGCTTGAAAAGCAGACTGAATTTTGGCTCAGGGTGTAATGTAACATCTGTCAAAGGCAGTTTTATGTCAGTTTATACCTTTTATATGTTGGCTTTGCATTTTATGCTAATTTGTAAAGTTTTTCTGAATTTCATTTAGGTTTATTAGATTTTCTTATTGCTGAGAATGTTTTCATATCTTTTTGAATGTATTTAATACTTTCAGTTCTGTAAAACAGCCATAAGATGGATTAAGATTGGTACAAAGTTGTGTCATAACGCTCAATTTATTTTCTTTTAATTCTATAAAGTTTGCCTTAAACAAAAATACCTGTTTCTATCTTTCCCCAATTTTTACGTTGGTGAGACGAAAAGTTTATTTTTTATCGCATACGCCGCTCTGGATTTTCAATCACAAATGTCCAAGATGACATCACGCATAGCAAGAGCGTCACTTGGCATTCTCCTTGGCGATGCAATAGTTCCATAAATTCGCCCTTTTTATGATATGGCATATCCCCAATCCACACATTAGTATGTTTTAGTGCTGCGCTTGGTGATTTTCCATCGTGTCGGAAGGTATCAAGGAATGTTGATGAGCTTTGCCGACTTCCGTACTTGATGCCCAGGAGCTAGAATGGAAAGTGAGCAGACACTTACTACCCAAGTAGAGAAAAGGAATCCGGAGCTGCGTCCTCCATAGTTTCATTTCGCAGTCACTGCAAGTGACATTTTTTTTATTTTTTCCTTTCCTTTTTTTAATTTATTTTTTTTATAATTTTTAATGTTTAACTAGTTGTCAATTAATGAATCAATTTTTAATTTCATTTTAACATCTTGTTTCAATAAATTCAATTAATTCAATAATAACTTATCCTTCCTTTTTTTAATGTCTATCGTGTTTTTTTTTTTTTACTTTAAAACTTGGGACATAAATTAGAGAAAAGTCAAATTTAATTTAAATGTTAAAAAATGAAGTTACGGTCATAACGTGTACTTCACTAGACATCACCGCTCATCTAATAATATACTATTTTATTGTCTTTTCTGTGGGTTTCTTTTTCAGGTACTAATCCGTTATGTTTTGCACGACGCGTACTTCCCAGACAGTTCGGTGAATCTATCCAATGACGGAAAATACTCCATCATAAGTCGTATTTGCGTTCTTCAGATTATAGGATTGAATTCCACTGCTACCGTGAATGTTTGTAACTGATTGAACCAAACAGCCTGACTGAACTGGCTGCAGAATCATAGTTAATTGTACCAAGTACATAATGAAAAATGTTTTGATCTTAGTTACTTAGTTTAAAAAGAAAATGCTAATTAAAAGTATTTAAGAACACAGTTCTTCTACAAAAAACAAAAACGTGTGGTTTTTTCCAAAGGCAGAAAACTTATTTCTCTGGAAAAATATAACTTAAACTATTTTAAAGGCTAATATTTTCAAAGTAATTTTCCCTGGACGTTAGAAAATTCTCATTTGTTTTATGATTTGGAAGTCAATTATGTACTTTTGGTCCAACTTTGCATTTTTTTACTTTCTCTTTTCATTTTTTTTCGGACTTTTTCACAGCTGAATGCTTCTATATTATCCTCCTATTATCCATACTAGATATTATCCTCCTTCATTTTTCTCTTAAACTGTTTCGGTGGGTAGCTTATACACAGCGTTGGTTTCCTGGACATAGCTTTGATTTTATTTATTGATGTTCTCATAATCTTCTTGATTAAAAATAGATTATTAATTTTAAATGCGTCATTTATGACATGTGCTCGCTGAACACTTTCCTTTTTTACAGCTGAATGCTTCTATATTATCCTCCTGTTATCCTCCTTCCTATTATCCCCCTTCATTTTTCTCTTAAACTGTTTCGGCGGGTAGCTTATACACAGCGTTGGTTTCCTGGATTTAACTTTGATTTTAATTATTGCTGTTCTCATAATCTTCTTGATTAAAAATAGATTATTAATTTTAAATGCTTCATTTATAACATGTGCTCGCTGAACACTTGCATTTTTCATATCGCTTAATCTCATCCATGCTCTCATATTTTCTATAAAAAAGTGTTTATTTACATTCAAATATTTATTTCAAGAATAAAGTAATGCAAATCGATATATCTTAACCCATTTATATTTAGCGCTCCATTTTAGAGACAAATAAATAATATTTTGCCAAACATTTATATATTCTCAGAAAAAATTTTCCTTTTCGAGGACGGAGGACGGCAATCCTAGAAGCATTCCATTAAATTTTCTACTATCTGCTTTTATTTACAACGTTATTATTTAGATCAACATTTCAAGATTTTTCAAACATAAATTTTAAACATTTTAACTAATATAAAGTTTCACAGTATAATAAATATAGCAAGTGATTCCAAATAAAACTTCTCCCAGGTGTGAGCCATTTAAAATCTTTTTCAACTCTTTAAATATTATTAAACAATTCAACTGAACTGATCCTAATAAAGAAAATGTCTAATATATATATATACATATATATATATATATACATATATATATATATATATATATATATATATATATATATATATATATATATATATATATATATATATATACATATATATATATATATATATATATATATGTGTGTGTGTGTGTGTGTGTGTGTGTGTGTGTGTGTGTGTAATATGGGCGAGACTCATTCAAAAGCACAGTACACTTTATTTCTGAAGAGATACATGAAATCCATACAACAGGCAAACACTTTTACTACTTCGTGCACATAGACAATGTGATGCCTCACATACACTTTTCAAGTAGGGATTCCTCAGGTAAAAAGGCCACGAATAATCCCTAACCACCATTGATCACGTGATAAAAATACCTATGTTTAAAGAGAACTCACTAACTATTGGCTAAAGTAGCACAGACAGAGGCTGAATGACAGAGTCTATAGCGTATCTGGAGGGAAAAAACAGAATTACAGTGCAAACCCCGAACTTACTTTATAAACACAATTATTAAATTAATATTAAAATACGTAAATAAGAGATTTTAATATTACACACATGCACACACACATATATATATATATATATATATATATATATTATTTAATTATATATATTTTTATATATTTATATATATATATATATATATATATATATATATATATATATATATATATATATATATATATTTATATTTATATATATATAATATATATATATATATATATATATATAGATATATATAATATATATATATATATATATATATATATATATATATATATATTTATACTATATATATTTATTTATTAAATATATACATGTATATATATTTATATTTATATTTCTATATTATAAATATATATTAAATATATATATATATTTTATTATAAATACTATATATATATATATATATATATATATATATATATATATATTATATATTATAATATATTATATATATATATTTATATTTATATAATTTAAATTTAAATATATATATATATATATATAGAGCATATATATAATATATAGATATATATATTTATATTTACAATATATATATTTATTTATTTATTTATTTATTTATATATATATGTGTGTAATAAATCAAAATTATTCCACTGTGATATGTCTTTAAAAATCTCCTCTCTTCCATTCTAATTCCTTAAAATCTATTTTCTCAGCCACAAAATGTCTTAATCTGTTCTCGACTTAAAGTTGTAATACATTTTCCAAAGCTTTCTGTGCAATAGATGTAAATTTACTGTGTATTCAACACATTTTTTAGCTGACTAAGTTAAATTTGCTGACTAAATTTTTTGTCCCTGCGGAAAATTCTGGTTGTGTTGCTCTAGGGTACACTCTGTTCCAGCAAAGTGTTTTTCATATTATTTTCTTGTCTGCTGCCATTGACTGGAAAGAAAGTCTTTTTAGCACCTTCTCAATAAAGATTTAAGTTGTTCTCAAAATATTGATCAAAATGATGCCTATTTAACATATTCAATCATTTTGAAACTATTTAGGTTAATCAATGATGTTTGAAGCAAAAATTTTTATAAGATTTTTATGGAAATTCTTCTTAGTGTTATTACAATATTAGGTTATAAAATGGATAGGTTTGGTTTAGAGTATCTACTTTTTGAACACGATTGTTAATGAGACCTGGATCCATATTTTAAAGCCGATTCCGAATGGCTACGAACGTCCATGCCCTAGTGAGATTCAAACCCATGAACTCCGGCACCGCAGGTTAGCACCCTAACCATTTTGCCATTGTTCTTCTCTAAAACGAATAGAAAAGAGAAAACTAAAATGAACACCATTTTTTCTTTAATATTTCTTAAAAATTGATATAAAAGTAATTTTGCACCAACACTTCTTATTAAAAAACATGCAGAGCTTTTACTTGGATAAATGCAGACGAATATCCTCTATGTATGCATTTATCCTAATGAATAAAAAATCCTAAAGTATAAGTGTTTAAAGTCATTCGAATAATTGAGAGGGAAAAGTGAAGAAAAGTAAAGAAAAGTAAAGTTTCTAGCAAAAATGGCTATAGCTCATCACTATATGAATATATTTATAATCTCTCAGTTCAATGCAAATATAACTTCCTTAGAAACAGCTAATATTGTATGAAATTTTGAATATTATTATAACACTTATCATTGCTAATGTGTGACGTTTTAGAAAAAAATCACAGTTTTTCAGAAATCCCATTAAAAGTTTTTATTTGATCAAAGTAAAGATGTATTTTATAACTTGATAAACATTCAGGAATATGCTGAAGCCATTAATTTTTTACTCGAAAGCTATAATATGGTAATTTCTCCTTTTATCAAGCTTAATGTCAAAATCCGACCACCTAACTGCATTGATATTTTTCAGGTATATCCGATGGTGAATAAACAGTTGCCCCTCGATATGGAATAACTCCAGAAACAAACTCAAAACTGTTTTAAAAAACTAAAGGTCTTGTCTTTAAAACAAACAAAATATATGTCTTTTATTTACAAATATTGTAATTTGAACGTTATTGGTTGATTATATAACTAATAACTATTAATGTTATTCAGATTTTACCTGGAAATCGTAAAATCTTTCAAATAAGTATCTTGCTAATAACATAATACATTTTCGCGAAGATTGATTAAAAACAAATTAATTTTGAATGTCCACTGCACTCTTAAAAATGATCGTATCACTATATAATAAATAATTATACTTTTCATCTCCTGTAATGTGAGACGTGTTTTCACTTAAGATATTTCGCAACATGGAGGTAAATGTCTTAAATATATAGATATATTTTAAACTACAGCGGCAAACTCTAGAACGTAATGACGCACTAAGCACTACAAAATGAAATGTTAGTCTCTGGAGAAACATTTGCCGTGGCAGTAATGTAATCGTTTCCTCCTTCCAGTTAAGAGCTTTTAAAAGCTTTTAAGTTCACGTGCCTCTGTGGGTCCACGTGTAACCTCGCTGAAAGTGGTTAGAAACTTTCGATACCATGCGGGCTGGAGAATGTTAAAATATTAGAAATACACATGTAAGCCGTTTCTTGTATATTAATATGTATTTTTAAAACTTCACGAAAGAAAATGTAAGTCCTTTTGGTTCTCATAAAAACTTCACTTTAAAGAGATTAAATAAAAATAGACGTATTTTCACACATTATACACTAATGTGTCACTCACTTAGGGATAGCAAGGGATATGCAAATCGTGTAGTGAAACGTATCATTTATGCACAAGTGAGGGATCTGTGTTAACTGCATATATATCTCGTACTGTGGTTGTTCTGAATTAGTTGTTGGTATTGTCAGTATGGGTAAAGTGTCTGATTTAGTCGCCTTTGATCGCAGACATATTGAATGTACGCGATATATGGGTCATTCAATTTCCAAAATCGTCAGAAAGTAAATATTTTCAAGGTCGACAGTGTCAAGAGTATAATAAGAATCCATGAATGGTGGGAAAAAAAGCTAGCGATTGGGCAAACTTAAAGAACAGTGGGCCTTGACAGTGCGGGGTAAAAGATGGCTTAGGCATATTGTACATAGCCAGCGAAGCTAAACATTAGCTCAAATTACTACCCCGTTGAATGACGGTGCCAGTCGTACGACGGGAGGCGGAGAATAAGGCGTCAGGCTAGATCCTGCATGACAGGTTGGAACTAAGGAAGGGCATAGTGGCTCAAGAATGGTCTGGGTGTTTTTGTGACATTTTTTGGAATCTTTGGTACGTGTACCAACCTCCCTCAAAGCAATTCGATGCGAAGAATTGCTGGGTGATCACCTCTATCCATTTATGCTGTTCTGTTATCCGCACGGTAATTGAGTTTTCCAGCAAGACAACTGTACATCTTACAAGCCCCGGTTGGCTACTGGCAGTTTGGAGGAAAATTCCTCTAATATTTCTGTCATAAATTGGCCACCTAGAAGCCCAGACTAAAATCCTATTGAGCATCTTTGGAATGTTTTGGAACAAAGCATGAAAAGCTATCACACAGCACTAACGAACCTTACTCAATTAGGGACAGATTTAGTAAATATTTGGCAAGCCATCTCCATAGAACGTTTCCATAAACTTCTTGAATCTATGTCATGTGGCCGCCGTTATCAAGGCCAGAGAAGCCCAACTCGTTACTAGGTAGGTATCCCTATATTAGTGTATTACTTTGAATATTAGAACTAAAATTAAATGTATGCATTTGAATCATGTGAATCATAATGGATACAAATGTACTCATAATATAAAAATAGATGCAGCTTTGCACACAAAAACAGATATATAATTGTTTGTGTGTGTAATAACTTAAAAAGAAAAACTAGACTGTTTACACTCACACACATTTATTTCTTGGACAAACCACACAGTTTGCACAAACTAATAAGAAAATAACAATCAGCACCTTTTTAACACGAAACCATCCTTATGCAGTCACACATACACATACTTTTAGCTTCTTCGATAAGAGAGACAAATGTCACCCTTTCAACATCAGATGAATCTTTACAGTTACGATCTCACCCCCCCATATATATATATATATATATATATATATATATATATATATATATGTGTGTGTGTGTGTGTGTGTGTGTGTGTGTGTGTGTGTGCATATATACATACATACATGTAACACGGCGAAAATTAATCCACCGGTCACAATAAATTATTGTGGCCCCTATAGTTTTTACTCGCATAGGCTACGGAACAAGGAGAAGTCTAATTAGCTAGACTAACTGAAATTGTTGCAGCCGTGTCATTCTGTTAGAAATATTACTCCAAGTTCTATCGAAACTTAAACTT
>CM063501.1:125510666-125518166 GCA_032207245.1 Pardosa pseudoannulata
TATGGCTTTCTTCAACTTCAGTAATTTTTCTTCTTCTCCTTTCTTAATGTGTCCTTCAGGCTGTTGCATAAAGATTTCTGCGTTTGCAATATCAGGTCTTGTTATTGTGGCTAAATACAACAAAACACCAACTCCTTTTCTATACTGGGTGTTATCAGGTAGTAGTTCATCATTGTCTTGATCTTTTATGTAATTTGGGTGCATTGGTAAATATGTAGGTTTATCTGCTTCTAAATTGAATTTTCTGGCAATGTCTTCAATTTTTCTTCTTTGACTGAGACCATAGCTTCCATCTTTCTCTTTAGTTACTTCTATTCCTAGGTAATTACTTACTTCTCCAAGGTCCTTTATATCGTACTCTTTTCTCAGTTTTTCTATAAGATTCGTAGTTTCTTTTTCACTTTTACTTGCAATTAAGATGTCGTCAACATACACAATTACATATATGTTGTCCTTTTTCATAAAGAGGCATGGGTCCATTTCGCTTTGTTTAAATCCGTTATTTAGTAGACTTTCAGCAATTCTTAGATTCCATGCTCTAGCTGCTTGTTTTAAACCATATATAGCTTTCTTCAACTTCAGTACTTTTTCTTCTCCTTTCTTAATGTGTCCTTCGGGCTGCTGCATAAAGATTTCTTCTAAGTTGCCATGCAAAAAGGCAGTTTTTACATCTATATGTCTCACTTTCATTCCTTTGTAGACTGCACTGGTAAGAAATAACCTTATCGTTGAATGTCTAACAACTGGCGCGAAAGTTTCGTCATAGTCACTTCCAAACTTCTGACTGTATCCTTTTGCAACAAGACGAGCCTTGTATCGACTAACTTCGTTTTTCTCGTTATATTTGACTTTAAAGGTCCATTTACAGCCGATTGCTTTGCGATCTTTTGGTAAGTCTACTATTTCCCATGTATCGTTTTCTTCTAGACTCCTCATTTCTTCTTCAACAGCTTTAATCCATTTTCTTTTCTCATCTTCCTTTAAATTTTGCATTTCATTCCAACTCTTGGGTTCTAGGTTGTTAGAAATCTGCACGTGGTATCCAAATCGATCGGGAGATTTGCTTTTCGTCATTCTTTTGGATCTTCTAACATCTGTAGTATGTTCTTCATCTTTTATTGAGACTTCACTATCTGGTTTGCTTATTTCCTCCTTTTCAGTTTCACGATTGTTGACGTAAATGGTTGTAACGTCAGCGTGATTTTGATCTTCTACGAATTTCACTGTCCTGCATATGACGATTTTGTCATTTTCCATGAGAATTCTGTACCCTTTGCTCCTACTATCGTAACCCACAAGTATACCTTCTTCTGAGGTATTATCTAATTTTCCTCTTTTAGATCTGTGGATATATGCAAAAGCTTTGCATCCGAAGATTTTCAGGTGAGAAATATCGGGTTTTCTCTTGTTCCACAATTCGTATGGAGTTTTCTTACAAGGATTTGTCGGTAAGCGATTTTGTATATAGTTTGCTGTGAGTATGGCTTCTGCTCAATATTTATGGTGCATGCCGGAGTCAGCTAGGAGACATCTCGTCATTTCTAACAGTGATCGGTTCTTCCTCTCACTTACTCCATTCTGGGATGGACAGTAAGGGACGGTTAATTCATGATGAAAACCATGCTTTGCTAGGTACTGTTCGAGTTCTGCGCTCGTATACTCACCCCCGTTGTCACTTCGAAGGTTAGTTACTTTTCTCTGAAATTTGTTATTTGTTAGTGCAATATACAGTTTTAGTTTCGAAAGGACTTCACCTTTTGTTTTCATTAGGTAAATCATGGTGAATCTGCTATAGTCATCCACAAATGTGACGAAATATCGATTTCCGCTTACGGAAGGTGTCTGCATGGGACCACACACATCAGTGTGCACTAGCTCGAGTGGTTTAGATGCTCTAAAGCTAGATTCTTTGGGGTATGGCGTTTCACTTAGTTTCGATTTCATACACGCTGCGCAAGCTGTGTCATGTTCGCATTTATCTAGCGTGATACCTTCTGCCATTTTATTATTTATAACGCTCTTGATAGAGTCGTAATTTCTATGTCCTAGACGTCTGTGCCAAATATGAATACAATTTTTGTTTTTGCATTCAGTTACTATGTGAGCAGAGTGCTCTTCATGCTCAGCGAGTGGTTTAATTTGATACAGATTACCAGTTGCGCTATATTCTAATAGAATGTCGCCGTTCTGTGAAATTGTGCATTTATTTCCATTAAATAAAACTGAAATTCCCTTTTCAGTCATTTTCTTAACTGATATCAAATTTGATTCTAATTCCGGCACATAGAGTGCATTACATAAAGTAATGTTGTTTACTTTTCGATTAGCATCCATCATCTTAAATTTAACAGTTCCCGTTCCACAGGTGTTTATTTTAGAGCCGTTCGCAATTATAACATTTGTAGGATTTTGTGGCTGGAATTCCGAAAATAACTGTATATCATTTACTAAGTGGTTACTGGCGCCGCTGTCGATGATGAAGTTAGTTGTTTTATTTATTTTGTTATTACTCACAAGCGCGATGTACTGCTGTGATTTTTCACATGTGTTGGTTTCCAGTGCGTTCCCCCTTTTCGGCGCGTCAATGGCGGCGAGGTTACATGAGTTTTTATTTGAATTTAGTCATAACTGAACAACACAGAACTATATGGTAGTAATATTTATTTTATTAAAATACTTTGATAAGAAGATTATAAAACACATGAAAAAGAAAGCAATCCTATATTCTTTTTATTATTCTTGGCAATTAATTTAGCATTACTGAAAAAAATTATGAATATTCTGTGTTCCTAAACTCATAAAAAATATAAAATCTTTTTTAATTATCCTTCTTATTTTAATCCTCTTCATAAAATATTGTTATACTAATTATTATTATGAAAGAGTTATGAGTGTAGAAGATTTTTTATACACTGCTTTCCTTCTTCAATATTTTCCTTAAATATTCACCTGTTTCGATAAGCTTTTTGACAAACTATAAGCTTATGTGTCACGATATGTAAAATATATAATATTTTATTTGTTAGCTCTTTAAGACTTTGTCAGGTTCTGTGCTTTTGCATAACTATATGTTAAGCATATAATATGTATGATATTATAAACAAATGAACTTTTTAAAATTTTTTCTTCACCGGATATAATTTTTTGATAGATTGTCCGTTGTTAGTTATTAAGGTTCAAAAAGATACAAAAGTGATTTAGTTTTCAGAGATTTAATTTTAAGTTAGGATTCCTTTTACAAGGACCAAACACAAATGGAAAAAATATTTCCATGACACATCAGTAAGTATTACAAAGCATATAATCGAAAGCAGATTGAACTGCAGATTTTTTACCACATCTGCAATTATATAACATCATAGCTAACTTATTTGCTTGTGTATAGAGAGATTACATTGAAATTAATCGAAAGCAAATTGAACTGCAGATTTTTTAATACATGTGCAATTATGTAACACCGTAGCTATCGTATTTGCTTGTGTATAGAGAGTACACTAAATGTTAGATTTATATTCGGTAGGCAGAAAATCAAGGTAGTGAAAATTGTTCACTTACCTTTTATTGTAGATTCCGGTTTCGATCTCTTTGAGAAACTACAGGAACTTGTTGTAAGCTAATAAGCATGTGATCCATGAAACTATTTAAATTATGATATATAAAAACATTTAATTACGAAACGAAAAAGTTACAAATTTACATCACATAAAAACAGCTACCAGCATGGGACGGAACAAAACTACATCTGAAAAAATAGAGAGAGAAGGATTAGAGAGTTTACAGATTTGGCGATAAATGCCGCTTCACGGGGTTGCCGCTGAACTTCAACAATTTTCATCCAACACTAAAAACAATCGAAAGCAGATTAAACTGCAGATTTTTTAATACATCTGCAATTATGTAACACCTTAGCAATCGTATTTGCTTGTGCATAGAGTATACACTGAAAGCAATCGAAAGCAGATTGAACTGCAGATTTTTTATTTCATCTCCAATTATGTAACACCGTAGCTATCGTATTTTCTTGTGTATAGAGGAACACGGTTTTTGTTAAAGCGCTCTAAAAATTATATACATTGTGATTAAGGAAAACTTAAAATTTGACATGCAAATGATTTTCAGATTTTAGACCGATAACTATGTTTATCAATTAATCCAGCTACAACGCTCTTTAGAATACATTTTAAAGAGGGGTGAGCCTGTGACGCCTTAACTCAGCTCGGTCAAAGCAAACGCGACAATTTTACAGTGCCCAACCTGAGTTCGGGCAAGAGAAAAACGGTATTTCAGTTCCGACAAACCAGAAATTGGTTGGTTCAATGCATAATATTTAATGTGCCATTTTCCCAATAGATGGACATACTTTCCCGCAAAAAATTCCGCCATTTGTCGCTATGTTTCGAATACTGTAAAAGATTTGTGAAATTCAAAACAATCTGAGGGACATGGAATTCATGACAGGTGTTATAGATAACAACATTATTGTATTAGTTTACTATATTGTTCCAGAAAATTATATCATTTGATTTATTTTGCTGTAATTTGAACAAAAATTACTGTAATCTATTAAAATTTCCCATTTATGTGAAAATATTGAAAATAGTAATTATTTCATTTAAAATATTGTGTTTTTTTAAATAATCTATTTTAACATTTTGATAATAATAACGAACAAAATTAAAGAGATAAACCTATTTTCTGCATGTTTTTTTTTAATATATTCCCCAGGCAAGAGTTAGTTAAGTAAGCCCAGTGGCGTTGGAGTAGCGCTTCGCTTTCCCACGACACAAGTCCGAGGTCCGATCCCCAGGCTGGGCAAGGTTGGCTCAGCTTTTCATCCCTTCAGCGGGTAGAGAAAATGAGGACCAAGCATGCTTGGGAACTAAACACTGGGGGTTCTGCGTAAGGCTGACAATCTAACCGGAACATATGCTTTGCACCCCAGGACCCTTGGTCTAGAAAACGGAGATTGGCACCGTAATCCCCGGCCTACTAGGGGCTGTTGCACCGAGGAGTTTAGTTTTATAGTTTTTAAAAGTTAGCTAAGCTTTAATCGCTTGTTATTGGTTGTTTTAATTCAGTAGAAAGGGGGGGAAATACAAGAAAATAGACGTTGGGAATGGAACTGAAGATCTCGTACAATCTTCCCTCTTTAATTTCTTGTACAAAAGTGGGAGAAGCAAAATTGTAGTTTTTTCAATCCAAATAAATATTGCGATACTCTTAATGCTTGGGGGCTGTTTTATTTTTGACAGTCTAAAGATTAAATAAAATGACGAACATACTTCAAAATACTACAAAAACAAAAGTATTTTCGGACTTTAAAGTAGGACAAGGTCGTTTTTGTTCGAATCTCAGTTTAGTGAGGTGAGATAATCACCAAATTCTAGAACCCAATTTTCTGTCAACCATTGCTAACTTTGAACAAACATATAGTCAAAACATGACCGCCGGATCACAGAACTGGGATTCTGATTGTTTTAAAACAGTTTAATTAAATAGCAACAGGGTTTTGGGGATGTTCGCTTAAATATAACCAGGTTCTGCTTATATTCTGCTTAATTTTTATTTATTACAAAAATTCCGCAGTGTTTAGTTTAAAAAAGCACTACAATAGTGTGTTTAGAACTCAAATTTGCATTTGTATTCACTAAGATTTTGAACTTTTTTTATTTGCAATATGCTTTAAACTCGTGTGTAATACCAGACGAACACAAAGACTTAATACCAGATGAAGCAAATTATAAAAATCACTTAGAGACAATTTGGCGATCACATTATACAAAAATATAGATACAACATGACGGGATTTTACTTCGTTTTTCAGGTGAATGAGATAATGGCCATTTTATTCTATTATCTTGTTACATTTACTGCCACCTGTAGAACATGATAAAAAAAAACACTTGCCTCCTCGCATTCCAGAGCCATTCTTGTTTTTTTTTTGTTTGTTTTTTGTCTTTTTTTCCTTTTTTGAAAGTTTAAGAAGGAAAATAATTTTTTGAAATGCTAGTTTATACACTTGCCGAGTCGAGTAATTAATTCACAGCCAAGGTATTTATGAGCAATTTACTAACTTCGTGTTGGTTTAAAACGTGAATAAGTCAGTCATAAAACAGTTTTATCACTTTTTATAAGGTGATTTAGAGCATATAAAAATACGAGGATTAAAACTTTAATAGTGGCAGCTATTTATTTACATTAAAAAAAAGTGATTCATGTCACCATGCTTTACAGTCTTTCTATATAGTCCCACTCATAGTGTATAACCCGTTTCCAACGATGTGGAAGTCGCAGAACACCTCTAGCAGCACCTGTTCTGTTGATAGCTCGAATGGACCGGTCTATTGACACAATAATCTGTAGAACAGCTCTCAAGCAAATGCCAGGAAGTGGTTCCTTCATCTTAGGGATTAAGACAAAGTCAGAGAGCTTAGATCTAGATAGTAAGGTGGATGGTAAAGCCCGAGATAACACTGTTGTACGACCTCTGGCACATTGAATTTCTCTCCATCTTCTTTGTTCTTGTTTTAAAAACATCCTGACAACGCTTTAGACCCCAAGCCAATACAAGGAACAGTTCTTCGCGTCACTCCGTATGCGCATGACGTAGGAAGGTGTTTCTTTTTGCTGAGAGGTAAGGTAGGTAGTAGCTCACGTGTGGTATAAGCGATATTCTTTGGTTTTGTTGAAGAACGTTTTTACAGCAGTGATGCCACTATTAAAGTTCCAACCCTTGTATTTTAATTAAATTGTTATAACAGTTGTACTTATAATAAAAGTTTCGAATCTAAATCTAACCTCACAACATTTTGTTTGTAAAAAGAGAGGATGTTAAGGTAAGTTACTTATGATTTATAAGAATTTATGAGGGTCGGCCGATGTCCGTAGGATGGGATCTCAAGACGATATAAAACAAACGTCTCCAATTCTGACACTAAAGTAAAATCGCCCTTTGTAAATTTATTTTTGGAACCCTAGAGATCATTTTGACCTTATGTGATCGTAAGTGAAGGGATGCATTCTCCCCTAGGTTTGTAGTTTGAAGGCAGGGGCTGCCAATTCAAATCTCCAACGAATGGAGAATGAAGGTAAATCGGCGAATCGAAAATATCAATAACTTTGATTGACCGGAAGGAAAAGGAAGGTATAGAAAAATACAAAATAAAAAATAGTCGAAGAAGTAGAAAGCGGAGTGGTTCTAGGCGATGTGGCTAGAACTGTACGTAGCAGTTGGGGACAGAAGCAAGTAGGTGGCAGCAGAATTCAGCTAAGCAGTGGGTGAAAACAGTTGTGGGCATTAGTTGTAGCTAGAAGTTATTGGTGGCAGTTGTACAAGAAGAGTCGTGCCTGGCCGTTGTTGGAGTGTTTTGCAGGTTGAAGCTGTGCCAGGAAGTGATAGGCAGTGCCTGAAAATCTTGACAGCAGGAGAACCAGTAACGGTCAATAACTGCAAAAGTCTGAGCCAATGAAATAGTGTCGAAAAGCCCCCAACCAGAAGTG
>CM063501.1:125523166-125533166 GCA_032207245.1 Pardosa pseudoannulata
TTACATAATACTTATCCAAGTAATACACTTTTAGCTATATTCTAAAAAGTTTGTATACTTAGAAGAGAAACAAAGCTCTTGACGTTCAGAGTATCAACAATCAATCTAGAGATAAATTGTTATCTGAATTTTATAAAATAGTTTCCTTCTAGTTACATTATTTTAACATCAACTCATGATTGCTTTGACTGGGCGTTTATCCCTTTTTATAAAAGCAAGAGGTACTTCTTTTATTTCAAAACCGTAATTGTTACAAGCACAGTTCGGCATCGAATAATGTTTTCTTCATTTATTCGAGATTGTCGCCAAAGAAACGTTTCTTTGACGATCGTTTATGGGCCAGAACTAGCATTTATATTATCGAAGAAATTTCGCTCGAGAATAAATTGGATGACAAAGAACAAATATAAGCACTCTTGTTCTCGTCAAGTGAATCTCAAAAATATCTCGAGATAAGACAGGGAGTGGATAATAGAGGTCAGGCATTTCGGCCTATTTTCTTACAAACCGGCAGATTCTTCCTCATTTTTTTTCTTTTCAAAGATTTTTCCTCTGTCTCTCATTCAGAGCTTCTGATAAGAGGACAAAACTTTTCAGATTTTTCTCTATTTACTTTAGTTTTGTGTCGTACACACTTAAAGTTATTTCTCTGAGGATTTTCATTCTGTTTGTTTCTTTTACAGTTTACTTAAAACCCTCTTACAAATAAAATAACTGCTTAAGATGAAATCTTATGGGATTAAATTGAGTTTCAAAGCACAGGCCTCTTTCTGTTTAATGAAGGAAAACAAAAGCCCCGGTATTTTAACTTTTATGGTTCTGTCTTTCAAAAGAAAAAGAAATATATAGGTATGTATTGTTTTGATACGTTTAATGTTTTTTAAAAACTATGCTCGGAAAATTCTTAATGGTTGTTAAACATTTTCTAGAAGCTTCTCATTTTAAGTAAAATTAATACGAAATTTCAGGTGCAGTGAGAGATCATATCACTTAACATTGCTTTCTATATTGAATTGCGGTATTGCTCTTTATCTAACAAACCCGTGCTTTTATAAAGTTTCAGATAAAGCTTTGTATTTTATTTGAACCTAGCTGAAGTACCCAGGAGTATCCGCATATATATTATTCAGTGATATATGTTAGGTTGTCATTATTTGGGAGGAGACTTAGCACTCCTTTCTATATTGAATTGCGGTATTGCTCTTTATCTAACAAACCCGTGCTTTTTATAAAGTTTCAGATAAAGTTTTGTATTTTATTTGAACCTAGCTGAAGTACCCAGGAGTATCCACATATATATTATTCAGTGATATATGTTAGGTTGTCATTATTTGGGAGGAGACTTAGCACTCCTTTCTCTACAGAATTGCGGTATTGCTGTTTATCTAACAAACCCGTGCTCTTTATAAAGTTTCAGATAACGTTTTATATTTTATTTGAACCTAGCTGAAGTACCCAGGTGTATCCGCATATATATTATTCAGTGATATATGTAAGGTTGTCATTATTTGGGAGGAGAAGAAGGTCATTTCACCCCATATATCGTCAGAGTGCAGTCGTACAGTTGAAAGACAATGACATGAAATTATCTCTTCATTAGTGACATTTGCTGGAGATATATCAGTACTCATCCTTTTCCGTGCTGCGGGACCCTCTCAATTCATTAGAGATTTAGCACGAATTGATTATTTTCAATGGAGGGATTAGTTTGATTTTTTTCCTGTCATAAGGTTCTATTTATTTAATTTTAATTCCATTCCATTTAGTTTATTTTAGTTTTATGAATCTTACCTTGAACAAAAATATCCTGTTTGTAACTGCCCTGCCAAACTCCCTGTTATCACGCTGGTGAGACGAAAACCTAATTTTTTTTATCGCATAAGCCGCATTGGATTTTCAATCAGATGACATCATGCATACCAGGAGCGTCACTTGACGTCCTCCTTGGTGAGCGCTGCTTTGCAATAGTTCCATAAATTCGCCCTTTTTTATATATATGACATATCCCCACTCCACACATTGGCATGTTTTTAGTGATGCGCTTGGCGGTGTTCTACCGTGCCTCCAGGCCATTGGAATTTTGATGAACTTGCCAGACTTGCGGTTCTCATCCCGACAGACAGGATGGAAGAGAGACCTGGATTCCGTAAAAAGATCAGGAACTCGGAGTTCCATCCTCCATAAATGTCTTATTTTTTAGTCCATTTTCGTTTTCTCATTTCTTTTTATTAATTTTTATCTTTAAAAAAACTCAATCAATTTGCTTCTAATAATTTTTTTAAATTTCATTTTAATATCAATAAATTCATTAATTCAGTAACTTCTTCTCTCTTTTTTTAATCCCTATTGTGTTTTTACTTTAAGATTTAAACTTAAGTTGGCGAAAAGAAAAATTTAATTTGAACATACTAAAATATCAGGTTTGGGCCATAACGCTTATTTGCACTATACATCACCACCTCATCTTGTTAAATATTTTTATTGTTTTATTTTGCGGTTTCTTTATCAGGTACCCGTTACCTTAAAATTAATGACACAAACTCCAGTATAGAAAAATCCCCTTCAGATTTCCCAGATTCTCAAAATGGTGAGTGAGTTCTGCAACGTTCGCTTCCTCAATCCTCATCGATCCCACAGTGATCTTCAGTAACGTTCCTTTGATATTTTGAGCTTGTGGCGATTCAGTCGCACTGGTTAATTTTTATAATACATGTTTATTATTTTTACAATATTACATAATTGTTTATTATTAATTTTACAATACTTGTTTATGTTAATTTTTTATTTTACGAAACTATATATCTTTTGTAACTGTTAACCGATGCCGTGCTTTAGGATAAAAGCACCCGCCACTGGAGCACCAGTAGAAACTGTCATGTTCACTAGTAAACGCAACAGCACATTTGACAACACTAAAATATACATTGGAAACACTGATATCCCTTGGTCAAACACTGTTAAATACCTAGGAGTTAATCTCGATAAAAATCTAACTTGGAAGCAACAAACAATATTAAGAATAAATTTCGAGCTGCTAAACGTGCCCTCTTCCCCTTAATTGCTCGAAATAGTAAATTGAACTTTAACAACAAGATGCTCATTTATAAAACTTATTTACTTCATTTATTAACGTATGCAAGTCCCGCGTGGTCATATGCTGCTAAAACTCATATAAAATCTTTATGTGCTGCTCATAATATCACCATTAGGCAAATCACTAATTCACCTTGGTACTTTCGTAATTCTGAGATCCATAGAGAAATTAATCTCCCCACTCTTCCAAATTTTCTCAAAAAATTAGCTAACAACTTTTATTCTAACTTATAGCTTTGACCAGTAAGTTACTGGACTTAGGCCAATATGACCACGCGGACCCTGCAAACTCTAAGCGGCCCATGGACATTCTCAATAGAGTACTAGAATAAATTTTATTGGCTCTCAGTAGCCAATCTCTTTTCTCCCTTGCATTCCACACTTCCTAAAAGCTTGGACTTAGTTCACAGCCTCTCGCTCCCATCCAGGATCAAGCTCTGTAATACATAAATTCTATTGGCTCTCAGGAACCAATGAAATTTCTCCTAGTAACAGGCTGATTCCATGCTATCGGAGTGGACTTGTTCTCGAACTTTAGAAACTTAGAATTTTTACCATCCAGCTTAAATTCCCTTGGCTCTGGAACCAATGGAATTTCTCCTAGTAGAAAGCTCAATCCGTTCTAGCGGAGTTGACTTAGTTCTTGAACTTGAACTTAAATCTTTCCACTGAAGTGCTTTAAAAAAAAGGTATTATAGTATATTAGCCTATTAGTATTGTATTAAACTTAGTTGTAACTATCTTATTCATTCTGTTATACTGTGTCCCCCATCACCGAACTCGTGTATCGTGTCTACTTTTATCATATTATCTTAATTAATTTTTAACTTTATACTATCTTATCTAAATTAATATAGCATTCTCAGTCCTCAATTTCGTGATTAATTATCTGATATCTTATTACCATGCATACTGGCAGAACTTCTGGCCTAGAGGGCCTGGCCCAGACAGGTCAGACAACGAACTCCCATGTGATGTCCGTGCGATGTCCGTGCACCAGTAGGTCATTTACCTGAGTCCGAATTGCCTCGTTCCCTGCAGCCGACTTCGACGATCCCTCGACTACCGCTCCGTGCGACCTTCTGGTGTCCTCTAGAACTGTGTGTTTAATCACGCCGCGGCTGAGATTGGAAATGCTCAGTACAGGATTAAGTCTGTCGAGATTCTTCAGGCTGTAAATTGATTGTTGTTGGAGTAGCATATAGAAACAGTACTGTGTGTCAGTAATTTAAAGCTTTCTCAACATTTAACAACTTTGATATTGTTGAAGGATATTGTTTTATGAGTTATATTAATTAATTTGTTTAGTTACCAAAAGCCATTGGTTATTTTGTTATGCGTACATTGTATTCAAGTAGAGTCAATAAATGTCTTATTTTCTATTCATGTGTGTTAAGCATCTTTATTAAGGTAATTTAAGCAGTTGGCAGGAGCTAGGTATCAATTGAATGTTACTCTTTAACGTAAAAAGGCAACCTTTTATGGGTCAGAACTAAGCTACGTTAGAGCGCTTGCTTCAAGGTGATCTACGCAAACTATACAGATTCTTATTTCTACGAAATTTTGAAGTTCCAAAGTAGTATTTGTCGGATAGTGCCCATAGCGTTGTGCAAGTGGCTTTCTTGCTGGTTGCACTTAAGTATATTATTTTTATTATAACAATCATTATTTTTTCTACCGAGTCAATAATATTTAAAATTATATCTCCGAGTTTAAACCTTGTCATATTAAGGAAAATGATTTCATCACAAGTTTTATCCTGTCTTTAGGTTTTTCATTTTCTGCTTATTTTATTGGCTTTCGTTTTAGTCTAAAGATAGTTTTTCTGCTTCTTGTTTTTTATTCTAGTCAATATATGGATACGTGCGTTATCAACACTTACAGAGATATAAGTCAGGATAAAATAAACCTTTTCATAACAACTTATTAGCTAACCAGTCACTCTCATTCACATAATAAAAACAGCTATACTTTGATAAATAAACTCGTATCCCTTAATTTGGCTAAGTCTGGTAGCTACACCGGACATATATATTTATAACTACTATTTAACATAATTGTCAGTGTTCGCAGACATTATCTCAAAAATGGAAAATATTTTTTTTGTTTATTTCACAGAGATCCCAATGTCTATACAGGCATGGAAAAATAACAGAAATTAAAAAATATTTGAAAAACATCTTGTCAAATTAAAGGTTAAAATTCATATACATCCCACTTGTTTAATTAAAAAATACTTTAGATGTTTTACATAAAATGCCTTAGAAATATCTAAATTCTGCTGCTATGTAGAAAATCCTGTAAAAGTTTAAACCATCACCTCCTCATCAAGATTAGAACATTCTCTTAATTGACATTTTAATATATTCCTGATTATACGAAAAAAAATATCGTCGACCAGACAAAATTATTTTTCTTCCTTTTTATCCACTAAGTAAAAGTCATCGCAGCCCAATTATTGTCTCCGAGGGCTACAGCCTCGAATCAATGGAATGTCAAAGAACGAATACAAACACTCATTGCTCTCTCTATCTTACTCCCTCTCTCTCTCCTCCGAACATTCTTTCGAGAAAATTGGGCAAGAGATAAGACTGCCTTAAATGCTGAGTTCGTCAGAAATAATAGCTTCTTTTCTTACCCTCAGTCGATCCTTAGAAACCTCTCATCAAAACCTTTCTCCTACAAAAAAGAGGCAGTTTCTGGGATTTTCTTTTCTATTTTCGTCTCATTGAACTCTTTAACTCTCTCTCCCTTCCCTCCACCGTTTGGCGCAGAAAAAAGACTGTTAGGAATCCTCCACTTTAGACAAATTCGTTAGAGAGCTATAGAGTGACGTATTGATTAACAAATATAAAAGCGTAAATTTTAAACATTGGAAACGAATATGACACCAGATTATAACTACAGAATGAAAACAGTTTAATGGGAACCCCTATTTATGAAAAGAGCATGTTTTTAACACTTAAATAAAGAGCTGTGACAGGAAATTCGGATCACAAAGATTGGTGTAATTTACTACACTTTAATCACAAGTCGCATAAATCTGAGTGCTTTTTATAAAGGTACAATATCAAGCACATCTTGTGTTGAATGATCGCCCAGTGGTTAGGGTGCTGGCCTTCGGAAACCGGAGTTTGTAGGTTCGAATTCCACTATGGCAGGGATGTTCGTAGCTGTTCGGAATCGGTTGTAAGTAATAGGTCCCTGTCTCATTAGCCCTAGTGTTGCAAAAAGTAGACCGTAGTACTCTAAAACCAAACCAAGCGTATTTTGCATGCGAAAATATCATTTTTTTTTCAAAAGTGATGTGTTATTTTATAACTGATACAGAAGAATCTTACTTTAAACCTTGTATAACTATAACAATTTATTCATTTATAATAATATTGAACTTGTTTAGCTTTTGGTTTGGTTTCGTTTGGAGTGCTATGATCTACATTTTGCAACATGACGGCTAATAAATCTGGGACCTACAGCTTAAAGCCGATCCTGAACGGCTGCGGACATCCATGCCACAATGGGATTCGAACCCACGAACTGTAGTACCAAATGCCAGCACCCTAATTAATCGGCCATCGTTCTGTGAACTTGTTTAGGAAGGACGGATTGTACAAAAAATTATACTCGGTCGGTCAGTTTGCAAACTCTCATAAGAATGTATTTGAATAGGTGATTTAACACTTTGACTGCCAGACGCATTTTTGACGGTTTGCCCAAGGCACCGACGGGAAATTTTCATTATGCTAAGCGTATACTGAAATATTATTTACAACAGATAAAATGAATTATAAAATCATGAAGCAGTTTTCATAGTGGGAGTAACCGGTGACTCCCACAGTGCGGTACAATTGTCCTTTTTTCAAACAATCCTGCTTCGGTTTTGCTAAGTAATGATTCTCATTCTTTATCACTCAAAGCAGCTAGGAAGAACTAGAGAAAAGAATTTGACCTAAAAAATTGTGACATAGTGTTCCGATTGTGTTGAATCATCTTTTGTTTTCCTTGAATAATTTAATCTGACTCATCACAATATGCACTGATAAAATGTATATTTTTTATGTACTAATAAAACTATTTTTGTGTGTTGTATATTGCATTACATTCTTCAAACCATTATAATAACAATGGTATTATTGAAAAATTTATCAGTATCCATATTTACTATAATTATGTACTTTTATTACTTGCTGCGTCGCCGGTGGTCCCCTAGAGCTGTAGCCAAGTCAAGTGCTGGTCACCGGTGACCGCCATGGCAGTGAACGAGTTAACCCATAAAGTTACGATATCAAGGATCAGTTATTTTGATTAAAAAGTGATATTTTAAGATATATTTTTGTAATAGAATTAATAGCAATAATTTGTATATATTTATGTAATATTATACACATTTACAAGTTTTAATTGTGCAAGTTTTAATTTCAGCCTATTCTATCGCTTATTTTTTTAATAATCGATAGAAATAACAGCAATAATGTGTATAAATATATGCCTAATATTAATACACATAATTGTGAATATTAGAAACAATTAGAAGCATATTTTAATGAAATTTCTATACAATAGTGGAAGTTTATACTAATGTGAAAAATGAATTTGTTTTCTCTGAGATAATATTTCTTATTGAAATGTCAAAGACTCCTCTCATTAACGTTGATTGTAAATATCTGCTCGTAATATTGAATTGTAATATGATTTTACGTAAAGTGGAGTGGAAGGCTATTTTACAAAGATAGCAAAAGCAAGGTAACAATGCTTAGTAATCCACTATTTGCTGGTCGAACTATGGCCAAATGGATAAAGCTCTGCACTTCCTTGCCAGAGTATGTCGTATTGAATCCAACTAACAGAATGTATGCTTGTAGTAATTCGGAATCGCCTTAAGCAACAGGTCCCGGTTTATTAACCATTGTGTAGCAAAAGAATAAACTTTGCACCTAAAACATAAAGCTCTTTCTTGAGCAAACAGCACACAAGGAGAGCCACGTACAATCATTTTTTCAGAACTTAGATTAGAAGAGGCTGAACATATAATCTCTTTTTGATGATTTACTTGCGTGGGTTGGATTGAAAATGTTCTAATGACCGGTCTTAAAGTCGTTTAGAGCAGGTCTCACCAAAGTCATTTAACAGCTAACCGCTATTAACCCATGGAGCCAACCAATGATGGGGCACAATTCTCCATTTAAACAGAGATTAATCACAGATAGGCGTTAAACGACTTTGGTGAGACTGGACCTTAAGGGATAACCGTGATTAATATCTGTTTAAAAGGAGAACTGCGTCCCATCATTGGTTGGCGCCATGGGTTAATCGCGGTTAACGGCTAAACGACTTTGGTGAGACCTGCCCTATGGATAATATTTCTCCATTGGGTCGTATTTTGTTAATCTCTATCAAATGATAAAGGAAATATTTTAATAAATATAGAACAGATTTTTTCTTTGATTTTTAGTATAAAAAATTTGGAGATTTAACAAAATATTGTTTTGGTCATAAATTGAATAATTCTTATATTTCTGTTGTTTGACCAGTCCAATATTGTGTATTGATTCATACACACAATTTTTTTAATTTAAATTAATATAAGAATTTAAAATGCTAGACTACCGTACTATTTGAATTGTAAAAGTTTTAATAGAAGCTAATTCTATCGGTATTTTTTTTTATTTCCGAAACGTTTTAAACCTTGCCAACTTTGTATCGATTTTCTTTCGGTTATACAGATATAACATTATAAATTAAGAATTTTCAAGATTACAATATTAACTATATTCCGTAAAAGAAAGTTTTGAGGCATTAAAAATTCAAAATTGAAAAAAAAATACATTTTTATTTTTGTTTTCTAAAAAGAGACTTTAAAATTCTTTAAGTGCTTAATAAAAAGTATTGTTCCAACTCCACGTAAACACTTCTACCGAAAATAATCGAAATAAATAAACGTATTTCTTCTTACTGTTGTAAATCATCAACTTTAATGCATGTAAAATTGATTTTCTTTTTATATCCGGGGATAGCAATGAACAATGAAGGTGTGCAATTATATTTTACAATAATCCGAAATTGAAAACTTCTACACTCTATAACTAATTGTTTTTTACTATACTAGGTAGAAACGTGTATATATAAGTGAGAGGTAACTTACTTAGAAAGTACCCCAGATGTGTGTCATTCAAGACACTTACCGGGAATCCCTACCGACTAAAAGGACGAGTAGGACAGGAGACTGCTAACTACTTGGAGAAGGGACTCCGACGTAGTAGATAAGGTCAAGAAGAGATACAGAACTAGATATTATAACAGTCCTAAATACACAATTTAACATTGTATGGCTACTTGTTTTTGAATTTTACCCCACAACGTCGATATACGTTATATTAAAACCTTCTTCGTTATATAGAGTGTAGAGTGCAATAAATTGACAACGAGAAAAACAAGATATATGATTCTCAACTGCAAGATTTCAATATTTTACATCTAATAGTTTTGAAATTATGGCCCACAGAGTTAATAACTTTATATTAAAATTTTTCGTTTTAAAGGGTACGGATAAAAAAAATGAGGTGCACAACTAAACGTTATAACTTTGCTACTTCAGTGATCTAATGATACCTACCTACACAGTCTACCTCAGTGATCCTACCTCTACCTAACATTGCTCAATATAAATTACATGAATCTTCTACGGATAATTATCTTTGAATTATACGATATGCATACGTATGTAATGAGATAGACTTTTCAGTGGAACTAATCAAAATGCGTTGAAGGATGGGGAAACTAGATATTTAAAGTTTCATAATTAAAGATTCCTTCTACTTACGTGTAGATATAACATTGAATCTTTTTATAAGTGCTCCAATCTTGGCCGATATGGGTACTTCCGTTGTAATATAAAAAGGTAAAATTT
>CM063501.1:125535666-125543166 GCA_032207245.1 Pardosa pseudoannulata
ATTTATAACCGGAAGTAAAGGGACAGTAACGAGGATGGGTTTCCCGTATTCCATTCTAGTCAACAAAGGGTGAAGTAAAAAATCATAGAACGATTTGGCCATTGACACAATAAACCTTTAGCGTACTTTTTGAGACTTTTTTTAATCGGTGTGTTCCACTCGGAGGGTTAAACCTCCAACAAATTCCCAGGGTGTTTCAAATCTACGTCAAGGGTGAAAACCAGTGTCTGCTTATTTTTCGTTTAACCACAACAGACTTCGCTCTTGAGTGTATGTGTGTGTGTGTCTAATGATATTTTAACAAAACTAATAAACTTAATTATAATTATAAATAAAATAAATTTATCCCTTCTAAACTTAAAATAATGCCAACTGTAATTAACTGTAGTGCCAACTGTAATTCATTATTTAAGAGATACCGAAATTTGTAATCGAAATCCTTCATTAAACCTCCAACAAATTCCCAGGGTGTTTCAAATCTAAGTCAAAGGTGAAAACCAGTGTCTGCTTATTTTTCGTTTAACCACAACTGAAAAAGTGATAAGTGAGTCTACAATTCACGCCTCGGACAAGTCTAACCAATTAATACTTTATAAAGTTCTATAAAGTGGCCATATTAGAAAACTTGGAACATAAAAGGGATTCCCGCTGTCAAAAATGGCATTATATTCACATAGAATGGATTTACATAGAATATTTCGAAGATTTTGAATTTTTCATGTTCTTAAATCGTTGCCACAAACTTAAGTAAAATATATTCACCCTCCAAGTGGAACACATCTAGAAAAAAATTCTACAAAATACGCTAATGTCAGTGGCCAAAGAGTTCTATGATTTTTACCTTCACCCTTTGTCGACTGGAATGGAATGTGGAAAACCCACCCTCGTTATTGTCCCTTTACTTCCGGTTATATATAGATATATAAATAGATATTATAGATTGTTAATTTGTAATACACATAAAGATCATCAAGTCTGGAATATTATTCCATAAGAAATAATGGATTCTAAAAGTACAGATAAAAATATTCTTTGAGAGACTTATTTATATTTTTTTTTACGAAAGTCATCCAAGATATTTAAGGTGTGCAATTAGAGATACATCTGTTACCGCAATGAAATACTTCAAAATAGATTTACAAAGCCATTAAAAGCTATTAGTCTCTTTCTGCCTCAGGGGGTAGGGTTGCATCCCTCAAGAAATGTCAGTGAAAGAGGGGTGCAGTTCCTAAACAATAGACCTGACCCTCCTACTTTAAAACTCCATGGGGGAAAGCACCAGCAAAAAGGTACTTTACATCCATTTTTAGAGCGTTTTTGGTGTTCGAAAATTGTACGTTTTGAAGTCATAATCAGTTTGGTGGAATAGTACGTGCGAACCGCTTAGAGGGTTAATAGATCTTTTTGAAGCTAAAATATTAATATTCCAAAAGAATAGTAAGAATTTTATAATTTTTTCAAGTTTGAAAACACAAAATTAAAGATGAATTAAATAAACAGTTTAATAAGACTTTACTTTCTTGGATATGCTTTTAATTTTCTCATAAAAACAAAACAATTAAATGCTTACAACACTGTTAACTGTTTTTAAATACATTGTCTCTTTGCTACGTTTCACTGTTTGTTAACGGAAAATTTAACATTTACTTTTCCAAAATATCAGCCTGAAAAAATGCTAATTATGATTCTGAGACACGTTAAATATTCGTATATAAGATAATAATAAAAAGCCATTTTCATTTACCTAGATGTCCAGTTTCTTTAGATAACTCTTAAAATAGTTATTACTCAAAATAATTTTATTTTTTTAACATTTCCTTTTCCCGTAATGACGCTATGTTGCGAGAAACTCATTCCGGGAATATTTAGATGCAGTTGCCATTTGTTTTGTAGTAAATTAGTATATTTTAATTACAACAAGGATTCCAAACGGAAAGTAAATAAGATGTTTTTGTTTTGAAATAAGTTTTTCTTATTATTAAGGAAAGCCTCTCATTTCGGTACACTAAAGTTTTTTTTGTTTTGTTTTGTTTAGTTTTATATTTCTTCCAAACTTTGAAGAGCATAAATACACAGTAAATATGAGTTTCCTGTGTTTTTTATATGAATTTTAACTCTGAAAAAAACCTACGTATTGGTAAAATAAAACGGAGGAAAATAGACGTGTATATATTTCCAGATAATTATTGGTTGACGACACTGAAATTAATTGTGACACACCTAAAAATATTAAACCAAGTAAAAATAGAGTAAAAGCAAATTTTTGTTAAGGGAATGGTATACATTAAAAATTATAAATTATTAACATACTAGCATATAGCCCGTCATATGACGAGATCAGTAAAAATTTTAATTTTCCATAATTGTAAAGAACCCTATGAGGCAAGTAAAAAAATGGTTTGGTTTTTTTGGCTGAGAATTACCTCTTAACAAACATAATGGATTAAAATTATCACATATGTACTTAATCTATTATTTAAGTCAAAAAAAGATAATTATTTATGTAATATCTAAGTTTAGTGATAAAACGTATGGGAATAATGCAGAAAACATTTAAATAATTTAAAATAAGAAATGATTTAATGAGATGGTGAAAGGAATAAAGTCATAATGCTAGAAAAAATGTTATTTTACCTATTTATTATGTGATAAATTGATAAATTTAATCGCTTGTTCTTAAAATGGGGCTTGATATAATGGCATTAAACGCTCGAAAAGGGGAAGGGATGGATTTCGAACGTTTTAAAGAGGACAGTATTTTTTCGTTGTGATACGAAGCTTATTGATACCAATTTACTTCAGAATCGGATCTATAGTTTAGGAAAAGATAAACTTGACTCGCTTTGAATTTTGCAAACCCTAACTCATCAAAAATCCAATATGGATGTTCTATCCATTCCAGGCCCAACAGCTTCATAACTTCGAGGACAGACGGGCAGATACCTTAGGCTATTATTACATTACGAGAAGAAAGTTTAAGGATACACAACATGAAATGTTTATGTTGCCAGTTACATCCGGAAAGCAATACGTGAATTTAATAAAATAAAAATCATAAAAATTATAAAAAGTTGAAAAAATAGTAAAAATTTATTTTAAAAATAATAAAAGAATTTTCGGAATAAGAATTTAAAAGAAAAAGCAGAAAATATTAAATTTATTAGACATTAAAAAAAATCGCTGCCTCAGGATAGAACCGTCAACCCGAGAAGTACGACGATCAAGTGGGCGGAGATTCAACCAAACGTACAACACCTGCACGCTGTTAGTTAACTAATTAGAGTATATGAAGGTTTAAGTAGAAACAGTCCAGAAAATTAAATATCACTCTTCGTCTTTGCCATCCTATCAAGAATGAATTTCGTATAGAATAAGAGGAAGGATAAGGCTTGAAATAATAGCTTTAAACGCTCGAAAAGGGGGGATGGGGTGGATTTCCAACTCGCTTTCAATTTTGCTAACCCTAACTCATGAAAAATTCAATATGGATGCCTGTATCCATTCCAGGTACAACCGCTTCAGAAATTCACGGACAGACAACTTAGGCTATTATTATATAGGGGATATATATATCACAGTTATGTTGCGAAAAACTGAATTTCATTATTTTCATTTGGCGTATATCAGTCATTATTTAAAAAATATACGTGACTTGGACAAAGAAAAGTACATAATTTATTAAAACTAAAGCATTATTGAAGATCTTGTGAAAAGTTCATTCTACAAAAATCAGAGCATTATATTTTATGGGGAATAAAAAAATGTTTTTGAAGCAGATTTAAATCTAGAAAGTTACCGTGATCCCTTAATAATTTGAGCGCGAGATCAGTCCTTGGGGATTAACAGGGATTGACAGTTCTGGTGGCATCTATCCTAGGGAACAGTGAACTTTTGAATGGAAAGGTCACTGTCAATCTCTTGGTACTGCTTCCCCTCAAATGAAAAGTCCATTGTCAGTACAAGTACTGACTCCGCTCAAATGAATCTACTATCAGTCCTCATGCACCAACGTCAAGCTCAACGAGTTAAAGAGCAATTCAAACCTATAATAGTAATATTGTACATACCGTAATGCATATGCATTCTCTAATTGTGCCTATGGAATAAAACAAAATTAAAACATCAATGAAGCCATGCTTTCATCAATATAGTTTCGATACCATTTGGTTTGGTTTGAAGCGCTAATGTCTACTGCTTTGCTACACGAGGGCTAATGATACCATGACCTACTACTTAGAGCTGATTCAGAACAGCTACGAGAATCCATGCCATCAGTGGGATTCTCGTAGCCATTTGAAGAGCAGCGTCGTGCCTAAGGGCCCATTGTTCAGCCGTGTTTCAATATGACGGTCAAAAACATTAACAACAAACATGGCTGAAAGATACCGAGTATAACCAAATAGTGCCGAGTGACCTGCAACTATCTCGATTTCAGCTCTCTCCTCTACCAGAGTGTCCGTTCAATATCGTTCTGAGTGGTCATCTCCTCCTCTTGTGTGCGAGGGCCGGGGTGGAATCCCCCCCTTGGTTAGGTTGTCGCCTCGCTGGGAAAGTGTCCCTCATCTCCTCTGCAGCTGGCGATCTCGGGGGTGGCATCCTTTCCCCTCCTGTTGAACTTTCACCTCCCTGGGGTACTAATTTTTCAACCCTCTTTAGCTGAGTCCTTCTTCGGGAGCTGTAAAAAATGCAAATGTACATGTAACACAAACACGAGTCTTGAGTCTAGTATTACAATCGGTTTTGAAACCCCCGTTTATCTACTTTATGTATGATGATTCGTCACATGAAGATGTTTGCTCTCCTTCCGCTAAAATCAAAGGCAAATTAAATACAGTAATATGAAACTTTCAGACAAATTTAACCCTGCTAAAATTCCACTGTACATTTAAACTATCCAAAATTTTAAATCGTAATACAAAGGAATACATGAATCCATTTTATGGATGATTGAACAAGAAAAAAAACGTCTGGAAATACGATATTCAAATATTTTGACGCGAGTTACGTGGATCCATTCAAATTTTTCTCCGTTCATTTAAATTGCATACGGGGAAATAACAGGTATGGGGAAAATCGTTTGTTAGAAATCAGCGCCGCCTTATTCAAAATAAAACTCGGAGAAAGTAATGACCTTCATTTTATCGCTGACAAAGGAGGGTGAATCGCCGGAATTCCATCATTTTACGGGATTTGCACTAGCGTAGACAGTTTTTATGTTCTTTATTCGGTATACGTAAAACGACGGGAGATATCTTTCATTATTTTCTGATTGTAAAGTATTTTCTTAGAATATTTTCTAGTCATCACCTTTTTTCCCCTAAATCATTACTCATGTTATGTTTAATATGCTTCGTTTTGGAGTTTGAAATAGGTTTCGGTTGAATACTTTCAAAACATTATTCCCAAAATATCTCTTTATCTGTATGTAAGTATATGCATATTATAATTACTATACATATTTAGTCTCCCAAAATAATTGTATAATGGGATGATTGTCACGGGGCCTGGATTGAGTATCAATAATGTCCCCAAGTTTCCAAATTTCACGATATAATTACTTATTAACCTTTCCTGTCTTTATATAACATTGGTCGAATGTGTACCCTGCTCTTCTGTAACGGAATTCATGAGTTCGAACTCTATTGATCGAATGGTTGTTCATAGCCTTTCAGAAATTACTTTCAGTCTTGGTACTATTTCCCGCTCAACCATTCAATGCACACAAGCCCAGCAAAACAGGGCCACGGCAGTCTGTGGGCAAAGCAGATGAACAGCAAGGTTTTGACCAGGAAGGCAACGGCCCTTGTAATATCTTTTTTTTTAGTTCACTCAATTTAAAAAGACATAGCCGATTTAAATATTTTTCATACAGGTATTATGTACCAATGACTTATACCAGGCCAGTTGAGGTTTGGTTTGATTTGGTTTGGGGTGCTACGGTACACTTTTTGCACCACGACAGCTAATGAGACCGGGACCTACTGCTTAAAGCCGATTCCGAACAGCTACGAATATTCATGCGACAGTGGGATTCGAACCCACGAACTCCGGTTCCGAAGTTCAGCACCCTAACCATTCGGCCATCTTTCGGCCCAGGCCTGTTGAGATAACACAAAGAATTAAGACACAAGATACAAATGAGCAAAGCAAATAAAACATATTAAATCTCAATATGGAGACGCCGTAAACTGCTGGAATGTTGGAGCAACTCGCTGCAGACGATGATGCTATGTTCAGATGAAAAAAATGGTTGACCATTCCCTGCCTCTTCTGAAGTTCTCTATTCGCTCCGTATTGGCCTGCTTTTCCTCTGAAGGGGCCTTCAAAGCCGCCGAGCAAAATCCAGTGACTACTGTTGCCAGGGCCAAAGACGACTGATCCGCGTTAGCAACCCCTCTTGTCCAATGGGGTCGAAGGGGAGGTCACTGCCATTGCTTTCGTAGTTCGGTCAGTCTCCCGCGCTGGTGTTGTCCAGTAGTGTAACTCTTTGTTTACGACAGGCTATAAAAATAAAGATATGGGAGTACACGAGTGTTGGACACCTATCTGAGACACACAACACTGAATTATATACCTGTGTGTGTGCGTGTAGATGAGAGTAGCACAAGAGATGGTATTACAAATTGAGTGGTTTTAAAGGTATTGCTGTAAGTTAGTATATAAAAGAAAAAGATACAGCGCGTATAAGCTAGACAAAGCTACCTTGGAGGCTGAAACAGATGTTCCAGTAGTTGATGAGATGATGGATATCCTATGTAAATAAACTCTGGGGTTATCTGTGGAATTGTCTGCAAATCGATGTCCCTTCAGAGCTTTTTTGAGCGGTTCATAGAGATGATAGTTACAAGACAAGATGTTAAGACTAAACAGGTATGTTCCAGAGTCTGTCAGCGAAATGTCTTTAAGAATGTTTTGCAATTAACATCCACATGAACACGAGCATTATTATGCAAGAGAATAAACCCACGTGACTGGATACCATGTTACCATTTCTTGATTTTTGTCCCTAGGTTATGCAATGATGCATAGTAGCTGACATCATTAATAATCATTTCAGTTAAAAACTTCCGCTTCTGAGGCATCGGCGTCTGTAGCCCCATACACATGATTATTTTGACATTTTAATATTGAAGCATAGCAAACGACAAGTAGGAGTTGAATGAAAGGTACTAAAGTCGATATTTTGGGCTAATTATTTAATACCTGACACTAGATTGTATTGATAGAAATGTGATGTTTTTTTATCAAATTCTGTCATCCTTTACAGTTGCAACAGTAAGTTTTGTTACACTACTACATATGTGTAACTATATTGTACAGTTAAAATTGTTTCTTATAATAATCGATAGAATTTACTTGCTATTATGTTTATCTACATAGTCTGCAGATTTATACCTTTTTCTAAGCATTTCTTGTCTTTACGAAGCTGTCGTTAAATAACCCCACTGCAAACCTTTATATTTACCATCCTACAGAATACTTCAATCTAAGGATTCTTGG
>CM063501.1:125548166-125570666 GCA_032207245.1 Pardosa pseudoannulata
GATATATGTCTTCTAAGAACTGATTTACTTGACATCGTAGCATGGAAGACAAAAATATTTGAGATACTCTTAAGAAGTGCTTTTTTTATGTGTTGAAAAATATAAGTGAAAACAAAAACTGATTATATTAAAACAAAAAAATTATTTTTCTTTTCTATTTATTTAACTTTTATATTTTGATAACTATTTAACTATGTTCACTTAAAATTTTTTATTTTCATGTAATGTTAAAAATTTAATTTGTTCCATAAAAATTTCTAAAGCAATTTTAATTTGTTGTTTTTTTTTACCAAAAAAAAAAAAAAATTCCTGAAAAAAAAAAAAAAAAAAAAAAAAAAAAAAAAAAAAAATAAAAAAAAAAATAAAAAAATAAATAAATAAAAAAAAAAAAATAAAAAAAAAAAAAAAAAAAAAAAAAACAAAAAAAAAAAAAAAAAAAAAAAAAAAAAAAAAAAAAAAAAAACAATAAAAAAAAAAAAAAAAACAAAAAAAAAAAAAAAAAAAAAAAAAAAAAAAAAAAAAAAAAAAAAAAAAAAAAAAATAAATATTAAGAATTGCATAAAAAAAAATAAAATAAGTTGTACAGTTTTAACTCGTTAGTTTAACAATATATAGTTTTTAAAGTGTTTGTGATAGGATTCTTTCCTAGACTTATATTTTAAAGTAGATTTTTCTACCCCTGCAAATTAAGTTAAACATGTATACGGTACATGAACTTAGGTAGTCATTGAGGTTTTTTCCGGTGATCCGTTTTGTAGCCCTATCTAGTTAAGCACTTCCCGCAACCTGAAAAATTTTTAGAAAATTTTCAAAAGGGGTATAGGTAGAGAGACATATCATGACAAAACTCTCCTAAACCCTAAAAACTGTTCAATTAATTTGTCTGTTTTTGAGACGAAGTAATGTCCAGCACTCCTGTCCTTTCTATAACAAGATTCTCAGAGCTTCATATTTATTTCATTGTTTTGGTAGAAGGTTGCCCACCAGAAATCGTGCAACTCCTAGAGTTCAGTTGCTGAGGTTCTACAAAGTTATCTGGTTAGTTGTTTGTTCTTCCACGCCTTGAACAGCAAGAGCTAGTTAAATAAAGCTGATTGCATCATCAATTTATGAACTTTACTCGTCGTTGGGGATCCATTAACTATTTTTTGTTACATGCCTGCATCCGAGTCTGCCATCCGACCAATGCTTCTTTGAGAAAGAATGCCCCCTTTTTAGTGCACTTTCATTATCATTTTTTGGAGTTACTGTGTTGACTGATATGTACAGTTTAGAGCAGATCAATATCAAAGATATTAGTATCATCTATATTATAGTGTAGTTCGACTTAGCTTGTAGTAATTACATTGAACACAATTTATAACAATTGAAAACTAAAGAGACACATCTTGTTATATATATATATATATATACATACATAAATTATTTAACTTTAATATTTCCTTAAAAACCTCCTCTCTCCCATTTTAATTCCTTAAAATATTTTTCCCAGCCCATAAATGTCTTAATCAAAGGAGCAGCCTCGACTTAAAATTCTTTTGATCCATTTCCTGAAACTTTCTGTTCTATAGATGTAAATTTTCTGTCTGTTCAACACGTTTTCCAGCTTTCGCCGGCAAATGACTCCGCGTGGTTCCTGATTTTAACAGTGTAAATCGGTGACTAAGTTTCTCGTCCCGTGAGAAAATTCTTTCAGTCTTCCCTCTTGGGTGCATCTCTGTTCGAGCAGTGATTTTTGTGTCTTTCTTTTGTCTGTCGTTGTCTAGTAAAGATATCCGTTTTAGCAGCTCTATAATAAAGTTATAATTAGACCTGTGCTGTTCTCTTCGATGTGGCCAGACTGCATCTTACCAAATTACTGCTAAGCTGTTTAGGCTTCTCCTTACCCAGTAGCTCGGGCAAGCAAAAACATAGTTATTGTGACTATAGGAAATTAATTATTACACACACATGTGTATATATATATATATATATATATATATATACATGTGTATATATATATATATATATATATATATATATCCGGATTTTACAAAATATATGCCTTTCTGTTGAAAGAACACCTATTAGCTGTCTAGTGTGAAAAGACCCGATTGCTGTAACTAGTCTAAAAATGCTATCATTCCTTTATTTCAGTCCAGACATTATCAATGTAGACTTCAGTTATGAAAGTAAATGTGATATGTTTTATATGATCCTAAGTTAGGGATGTTTTCGTAAAGATAAAAAAAGCTATTTTTTTTTAATTTTAACACTATGAATTCATTTTTATAATTTTTAATGCTTTAAAGTGAAGTCAACAATAATTTATTTAATAATTTACAAGTAAATTCCTATAAAACTTTATCTTCAATTTTAAGCTCTGGGTATGGTCGGTTACCTTCACTGTATTTGAAATAGTTGTTAATATATGTATAAATTTAATGGGAAATGCAACCCATCATTCTCCCATTAATTGATAGAAGACATAATTAGTTCTAATCTCTTTAGTACTAAATGCTCATCCATAATCTCGTGTAAATATTTCGGTTTCACGTATATCGTGTTTGTAGATAAACATTCCAGATTATATGTTGTTATAGAAGATGAATACACTACTGAGATCGCAGTGTATCAGAAGTTCTGTATTTTAAAAACCTTTAGCAAGCGTTTATCAAATATATTTATAGCTTAAATAAAAATCTTGTAACACACAAATTTGAATTTATATTATCGACTAAAAATAAATTTGTTCTTAGTGAATAAAGAATGTCCATTCGGTTGGCTTACGAAAATACATCTGAACAAAGAATACGCAATAAATTTTGTTTCCTCAATTAAATACCTGGTGAAGAAACATTTTAAATTCTTAAAAAAACTTTTTAGTAGAAACTGTTTTATTAAAATAAGCGTATTTTAGAATGTTTTAAGAATGTGGCTTTTTATGAACCGGGATTTGATAGATTATCCGCTAGAACTAATTACAATTTGTCGATAAGATCAGAGTATCATTGTTTAGCAATTAGATATTCACAATGTTATCGTAAAACTCTATACAATATTACTGAACAAGTGCCTGGACTATTATATTTCTCACAAGCCTTTTCTAAAATACCATTTAATTTTCTGTGCGTCGCTTTTAGGGTTGTTCCAAAACGTTTTCGTATTCAAATGGCTTAAATACAGACTGTCTGGAAAGAAGAGCCTAATATTCAATAAAAAAAGGTAACGAATGTGTAAAAGAGTCATTTAGAAGTATAAACACTCTGAATACAATCCACAGAGGCATACGTTTGAAGACCTGCAAATGACTAAGTAAATACCCGTATACGACTCACGGACTGCTGTCTGTCTTCTTAAAGAAATGAATTTTTGGGACAATTACTTAATAAAGTGTCTTGAAATTGGTAACAAAACTTGAATCAATACTATTGTTACAAAAATATTTCAACAATCTTGTAAATAACACTTGAAATTCTAGAAAATTTCATAGTAAATTGCCTCAAAAATCACCAATGCACAATTTTTTTACATAAGGGTTGGGGCAAAAGCCATGCCAACTTTTTTTTTTGTAGATATGTGAATGGATCACAAACGTATTTGTGATCCATTCACATATCTACAAAAAACGTATTTTTGTAGTGTGGAAGTTCTGCAGGCATAATGTGTATGATAGCTGGTAGTAGAAATCAGTCAATTGGTGAGTATTGTTCTAGATGGAAGTAACCCGAGTTGAGCAGCGAGCTTACATTCAAATAGTAGCTCTTCGATGGACAAATACGATGAAATGTCACAATGAATTAGTGGAAGCCCTTGGGAATAATGCCCTGACATATCGTACAGTAGCACGGTGGGAAAGTTTCACCAAGGACGTGTGTCAACTAGTGACGAGCAACGTTTGGCACGACACTCACCAACTGACTGATTTCACAACCCTCGCTGCGCTACTACCAGCTATCACAGAGCCATATGTTGTTCTGCATACACACTATGCCTGCATAACTTCCACACGACACATATACATTTGTCATACGTTGACATATCTACAAGAAAAAAATTAGTTGCTATGACTTATGGCCCAACCCTCGTATGTTGTAGTGTTTAGCAAAGCACTTTGTTGGAAACGACAGGATTTATGGCACGGTAACTAAATTGTTTTTCACCACAATAAGATATGTGGTAGCTCAGTTGGCAAAGAGAGTGATCTCGTAATTGAAAGTTTAAGGGTTCGAGGCTCGAGCAGGCCTAAAATCCGCCCTGTTTGTTAAGGGTCAAAGGGACCCGTAAAATATGATCACAATGCCCTCCAAGTACTCAATCGATACCTCTGGGGGTGGTAGACCAAGCCTTGAATGCTTAGTCCCTGCTTCTAAATTACGAGGACATACTTTGAGCAAATCGTTCTTTCATCGTAGCGGTTCTCTTCAAAAAAGACAAAAGGCGCACCTCTTTCCTTAATTCGAGTAGTCTATGGCTAAAGTCCTTGGCTTGTCTAAAGGTCATAAGTAATAATAACAAATTAATGCGACTTTCTAGAATGTAATTATTTTCGTGCAATAGGTTCCAAAAAACTGCATTTATCTACTCTGGCATTTTGTGATTTCTTAATTGTACATTTGCTTCTTCGAGTGCCGCTTCGAGAGCATAGTTTGTGGCTTATGGAGAAAATAATTTAAAATTCATCAAGAACTCTGGTGAGTTTACGAAAAGACTAATTGAAATTATGTTTTGAGGATATGAATTAAGTTTTCAGAAATCCATTGCAGTCAGAATTTTTAACTTTGGAAGAAACATAAAAAACGTTTGCAAAAAAAAGTTATATCTCTTGTTCTATGAGAACTAACCCGACTGTTTTTTCGGTACATCCTCTAGGAGCTGATTTTTTCTTAAAACTTTGTTTGAAAAAAGTTTTATCACCAGGAAAGTAAAATGCTACAAATGAACTTCAAACGATGCACTATTTTCCTTTATTTCTTTGATCACATTGTAGGGTAATGAATTGAAAAAGATATTCATCCCAAAATGAAGAGGTGGTACAATAATTAAAATAATGAAGAAATAAAAAAGGGAGAACCTAAAAATAAAATTTCGGTAAAAGAACAGGATCCGGCGGCATTAAAAAAAAGTAAGAACAGCGACAATTCAGAACTTTTATGAGTATTCATTCAAGTTTATACCGACTGCAGCAAAATATTTTCCAGAACTGGTTTCGGATTACTGTTAAAAAAGAGGACCAATGGAGCTTTTACATACAAAGGTAGAATACTTGGCTGGGACAAGAATATAGAATCAATTTCTTCATATAAATTTCAACATTAATGCTAAGTATTATTTTATGTTAAATGAAATGTAAAATTAATTCTTTTATTTGTAAGTTCAGTTCATTATTAATTTAAATAGATTTTTTTAATACTTATTCAAAATGACAACGCAGTATCTACTACTCGAGTATTTATAGCGTAGGATTCCCTCCCCCCCTGAAAGAGCAATATGGAGTTTATTAGCATGCATATGTGTGAAAGCCATTGGTCAACAATATATCTTCACGTCCACAGATACAAGCTGTGATAATTAAAACAGCCTAATTAAATTCATTTCGATTTAAAATACAATATGTACTATTAAAACGTAACTTATTTCAAAGAATAATACAATTTATCCAATACATTTCAGTTATTTTAATTTGAACACGAAACATAAAAGCAGATATTTTAATTTTTAGACATGGTTTGGCCAAAAGAAACATGTTATATAAGCTCTAAATTATTCTGGTTTATTTTTATTTGAAGTTGTGATCAAATATCAAAGATTTACAGATATTTTTATCTATATTAATTAATCAAAATAGGGACCTTTTATCGTAATTTTATTGCAGTATTTGTATGACATTTTTAGATCGGTTTTATCTTTATTTTAATTTGAAACACTATTCTGATATCCGATATTGTTGTCTAGTTTTAATATTTTTATCAAAATGCATTTTATCAAAATACATTTATAAAACCAAAAAAATTAATTTTTTGAGGTACTTATATTACATTTTCTGATTAAATTTCTAGTTTCTTGCAAAATCTAGTTATGTTGTCATTTAAAAAAGAAGTAGAAAACGAGAAAATTTCAATATTTTTAATGATATTTATTAGTAAAGTATAATACTTTTTGTAAATTTCAAACGTGAATTTTATTGCGGTATTATATTATATTTCTAAAAATTAAACTCCTCCGAGCAACAGGGCCAAGCGATAGCCGAATAATTAGGGCGCTGATCTTCGGTACCGGAATAGTTAAATACATTCCCTTTAAAATGCATTGTACTATTAAAGAATAACTTATTTCTAAGAATAATGCATTTTATCCGATGCACTTCAAATATTTTAATTCTAATACGAAACCAAAATGACGATATTATATTTTTTAAAGATGGTTTGGCCAAAAGAAACATGTTATACAAGCTTTAAATTTTTCTGGTTTATTTTTATTTGGGATCATATATCATAGATTTACCGATATTTTTATATACATTTATTAATCAAAATACGTGGCCCTTTTATCGCAATTTTATTGCAGTGTTTGTATGATATTTTTAGATCGGTTTTATCTTTTCTTTAATTTGAAACACTATTCTGATATCCGATATTTTTGTCTAGTTTTAATATCTTTACCAAAATGATATTATACATTTATAAAACTAAAACATTTAATTCTATCGCGGTATTTATATTTCATTTTCTGATTAAATTTATAGTTTATTTCAAATTCTAGTTATGTTGTCATATCAAAAAAGGAGAATAGAAAATGAGAAAATTTCAATATTTGTAATAATATTTATTAACAAAGTACAATACTTTTTGTAAATTTGAAACTTGAATTTTATTGTGGTATTATATTATATTTCTAAAAATTAAACCTCTCGGTGCAACAGGGCCAAATGATATCCGAATAATTAGGGCGCTGATCTTCAGTACTGGAATAATTAAATTCATTTCCCTTTAAATACATTGTACTATTAAAGAGTAACTTATTTCTAAGAATAATACATTTTATCCAATGCACTATTGTAATTTGAATACGAACCATAAATGACGATATTATAATTTTTAAACATGGTTTGGCCAAAAGAAGCATGTTATATAAGCTTTAAATATTTTTGGTTTAATTTTATTTGAAGTTGTGATCAAATATCAAAGATTTACAGATATTTTTATCTATATTTATTAATCAAAATAAGTCACCTTTTATCATAACTTTATTGCAGTATTTGTATGATATTTTTAGATCGCTTTTATCTTTACTTTAATTTGAAACACTATTCTGATATCCGATATTGTTGCCTAGTTTTAATATCTTTACCAAAATGATATTATACATTTATAAAATTAAAAAACTAATTCAATCATGGTATTTATATTACATAGTTCTGATTAAATTTCTAGTTTATTGGAAATTCTAGTTATGTTGTCATATCAAAAAAGGAGAAGTAGAAAATGAGAAAATTTCAGTATTTTAATATTTTTTAGCAAAATATAATATTTTTTGTAAATTTTAAACCTGAATTTTTTGTGGTATTATATTATATTTCAAAAAATTAAACTCCTCGGCGCAACAGGGCCAAATGATAGCCGAATAATTAATGCGCTGATCTTCGGTACCGGAATAATTGAATTCATTTCCCTTTTAAATACAATGTACTATTAAAGCGTAACTTATTTCTAAGAATAATGCATTTTATCCAATGCATTTCAGATATTTTAATTATAATACGAAACAAAAATGACGATATTATAATTTTAAAAGGTGGTTCGACCAAAAGAAGCATGTTATATAAGCTTTAAATTTTTATGGTTTAATTTTATTTGAAATTGTGATCAAATATCAAACATTTACAGATATTTTTATCTATATTTATTAATCAAAATAAGTGACTTTTTATCGTAATTTTATTGCAGTATTTGTATGATATTTTTAGATGGGTTTTATCTTTACTTTAATTTGAAACACTGTTCTGATATCCAATATTGTTGTCTAGTTTTAATATCTTTAACAAATAGATATTATACATTTATAAAATTAAAAAATTTAATTTTATCGCGGTATTTATATTACATTTTCTGATTAAATTTCTAGTTTATTGCAAATTCTAGTTATGTTGTCAAAAAAGGAGAAGTAGAAAATGAGAATATTTCAATATTTGTAATAATATTTATTAACAAAATATAATACTTTTTGTAAATTTCAAGCCTGAATTTTATTGTGGTTTTATATTACATTTTTCACGGCGCAACAGGGCCAAACGATAGCCAAATAATTAGTGCGCTGATCTTCGGTACCGGAGTTCGTGGGTTCAAATCCTACTGTGGTATTGATGTTCGTAGCCGTTTGAAATCATCTTTAAGCAGTACGTCCCGGTCTCATTAGCCCTCGTGAAACGAAAATTAGACCGTAGAGCTCCAAACCAAACTCGGTGCAACATCCTAACCATGGCCTGCTTTGCCAGTCTCCGTTTTAGAGATTAAGGGCCCTGCGTTGCGATGCACTTGTCTTGATTAGGTGGTCAACCTTACGCGAAACCCCCAGTGTTTAGCCCTCCGAGTGGAACACACCGATTAAAAATAGTATGCAAAAAATACGCTAAGTTTTATTGTGTCAATGGCCAAAGAGTTCTATGATTTTTTACTTCACCCTTTGTCGACTAGAATGGAATACGGGAAACCCACCCTCGTTATTATCCCTTTACTTCCGGTTATAAATATATATAAATAGATATTATAGATTGTAAATTTTTAATACACATAAAGCTGGTCAAGTCTCGAAGATCATCCCATAAGAAATAATGGATTGTAAAAGTACAAATAAATATATTCTTTAAGAGAATTATTTATATCTTTTTTACGAAAGTTATCCACGATATTTAAGTGGTGCAATTAGAGATACATCTGTTACCGCAAACGAAATACTTCGAAATAGAGATTTACAAAGCCATGAAAAGCTATCAGCGTCTTTGTGCCTGAAGGAGTAGGGGTGCATCCCTCAATAAATGTCAGTCAAAGAGGGATGCAGTTTCTAAACAATCGACCTGACCCTCCTACCTCGATGTCGAAAATTGTAGTGACAACCGCTAAAACATCATCGGTTTAGCGGAATTGTACGTGCGAATCGCTTAGAGGGTTAGTCCCCAAGCATGCTTCGTCCTCAATTTGTCTGCCCACTAAAGCGATGAAAGGCTGAGTCACGGAGCCGTGGTAGCTCAGTGGGAAAAGGCTCATAACTGGAGGGCCGAACGATGGCCGATTGGTTAGTGTGCTGGTCTTTGGTACCAGAGTTCATGGGTTCAAATCCCACAGTGGTTTGAATGTTCGTAGCCATTCGGAATCGATTTTAACCGTAGACCCCGGTCTCATTAGCCCTCGTGTCGCAAAAAGCAGACCGTAGCACTCCAAACCAAACCAAACCAAACCTCATAACTGTAGGGTTGCAGGTTCGAAGCCCGAGCCGGTCTAAGATCGGCCGTATGCGTTAAAGGTGACTAGAGCAAGTAAAATATATTCTTGGTCACAATGTTCTCCAAGTTCTCGATTAATACCTCTGGGCGTGGCAGGACAAGTCTGCTTGGTCCCTGCTTCAAACTTACGAGGACCCACTTGAGCAGAAGTCGTACTTAACCCTTGTGCTCGAAAGGCGCACCCATTTGCCTTAATATGAAGTAGCCTTCGACACAACCATGCTTGGTCTAACCAAGTGGCATAAGACAACAACAATAAGAAGGCTGAGTCAATTTTACCCAGCTCGAAGATCGAATCCCGGAACTGTGTCATGGGACCGAGAAAGGATACCCCAATGTCTATATTATATAAAGTATATCAAATATTTAATTTTTCTTTTAACCTAATGTTTTCTTCTATCTACGCCTAAATATTAATAATATACGCCTAAAAATGTATATTATGGAAAGTTAAAAAATAAATATCACAATATGACGTTTTTCATCCATGTGTATTGAATCGATATCCAATTATGATAATGAAAAACTGGACCGGATGTATCCAAAGTAAACTATAAAAAAAGTATAGCAGAGAGAGAAAAAGTGAGAATATGGCTTTTCTGTTTGACTTTTCTCCAAAGTAAGAAGAAAGTCTCGAAAGCTTTTCCCCAAAGTATGGCAAGAAATATTCATTAACAAAATCGAAATCCCAAGCAAAATATTTTAGCTATGGCATCATCATAAGTTCACAAAACAACTTTTTGGGAAGATATCGTAGAAAAAAAAGATGAACTAACAATTTTTTGCAAGCGCTCATCGAAAGAAGAATTGTATATTTAGTTTACACAAGGGTTTAATCCTGAAATTCGGATACTTTATTTCTCTTACTTAAAGGGACGGTACACTAGTTCAAGACTTTTTCCTATAGTATTAAATTAAGAATTATGAAACATTGAACTAAATAAAATACATTAACAAAATTTTAAACTCCTTTTTACTTTATAATAAGAAATAAAAGAAGAGATTTAATTGCCTTTTTCAAATTTCAACGGAAATATGTATTTTGACAATAACTGAATATATTTGGATTAGTTTCGGCGTTACGTATGTACGAACGTTAGGAATACGTAAATTTCAAATTTGACTTTTTTGTTAAGCATCTTCCTTACCGTACGTGCAACTTCCCGACCTTTCGCACTTGAAATCTTCATTAAAACATCATCATTTTTTATTTGACTAAAAAACTCTCATTCAAAAAAAATTAAAAAACAGTGTCAAACAAAAACGGCAGCTTCCTTAGGCAAATTTAAACCTGAACCTCTCCTTTTTTTAATACACTTGTGCGACATCAACAGGCACATGAAAAGAGGTTAGTCTTGGAAGAATGCAAAACTTAAAGAAGACCAAAAAGAAAATGGAGCAAAGCAACACATCTTACTTTACACTTTAGCTATCCGTTTTGACACTTGTCATACGTTTGTTTTTTGCAGAACTCAAAAACAATTAACCTTGTAATGTTGAAATACCTTCCAAAAAGTCATCTACTGTCCACATCATATTTTATCTTCAAAAATTTCTCTACGGGAATTTTTAAAGAATAAAAATTTCCTTCATAGATTATAAAATATACCCCATGAATAAACAGCATTTACTCGTCTCCCCGAACATCTACCCTTTTGACGAGCATAAAGGTTATTGGGTTTTTCTGTACTAGGTGACGAGAAATATCGTATCTTGAACACTCGGTCCTCTACACATTCAGTTATCTTTTCTTCACTTGAAGTTCCTTGTGTTATTTTTAAAATAGTTTTATCGTATTGACCCTGTTGTATTTTGGTTCATTTAATGCAAATTTATTTTTTAATGTACTATCCTTTTCTTAATGTATTATTTTGTGTTTTGATATTGTTAAATGTTGCGCAGTTCTTTGGTAAGTGACCTCATGTAAACGGATTAAACTCCAATAAATTTCCATCTGAAACATTTTAACTATGCTTAGAATATAAATCCCCTATATAATAATAGCCTAAGTTGGGATAGAGGCATCATTATTGGATGATTTAGTTGATAGAGGCATCCATATTGAATTCTTGATGAATTAGGGTTAGCAAAATTCAAAGCGAGGAAAGTTTATCTTCTCCTAAACTATCGATCCGATTCTAAAATAAATTGGTATAAATATGCTTCATATCACAGTGAAAAATACTGTCGTCTTTAAAACGTTCGAAATCCACCCCTTCCCCCCTTTTCGAGCTTTTAATGCCATTATTTCAAGCCCATTTTCTCCGGTTAAGAGCAGGCGATTATATTTATCAATTTATGACATAATAAATAGGTAAAAATAACAATTATTTTCTAGCATTATAACTTCATTCCTTTAACCATCTCATTTAATCATTTCTTATTTTAAATTATCATATCATTTTTATGCGTCTTATCACTGACCTTAGATATTAAGTATGTAATTTTCTTTTATATTTGGCTTAAATAATAGATTAGGTACATATGTGATAAGTTTAAATTTAATCATCGATAATTTTTTTATTGCAATAAAAATTTTATCATCGGTATAAACAACAAATTCTTTACATAAAATCTAGGAGTCTATTTCACAGACTAATAAATATCTAGCGTTTAAATTATATATATTTGAGTTAGTAGTAATTAAGTAGTATCTCCGTTTTGTGTTTGTTTTTAATACATAATCACACGGTTTGCAATCGATTCGTTAAATTTAGGACATCATTCACATATATCGCCAAATAATCACTGTCAATATTAAAACCTCTGCTGTCCATCCTATCACGTAATATGACAAGATAAATTAAAGTTGGCAACTAACATACGGTCAGTAAAGTTTTTTAATACTAATTTTATATTTTACCATGTCCAAAACTGTTAGAAATACTTTACAATTCTAGAAAATTAAAAATTTTACTGATCCCGTCATATGACGGGCTTCTTTTGTATATTAAATATTAAGTTTCTTAGTTATTTAATTTTTTTTGTTACTAAGATAGTAGTTTTAATGTTAGAAAGAAGTCCAAAGTATTCTACAATTATTAAATGTTTTTAGTCTATTGTACTTTTAGTACTCTGAATATTTCCCATCTGTGGTCTCGTGTTCTACGCATAGTGGCAGATACCAAACTCAATGAAATTTCAACTTTTAATAAAAATTCTCCCTTCGAAGTTGTTTTTGTAATGGTCTTCTTGACCCATGTAGAGGGCCATGTAAAATGCACACCCATGAGGGTTACGCTATTTATCAGCCTCATCCTCTTTACTTATTTTTTACGGAAGGTGGATTCATGTTGAAAATACTTTGTACCTTCATTAAATAAATATGCACTGTCTGTTCCGTCAAGACCAAACTCCAAGAGAGGTAACTTTCTCTGGTCGGGAGTGCTAACAGAAAGAAATAAGAGATTTGAAAAAAAATTTTCAATTTTACAACTCCTCTTCAACCTCCACTCAAAATACAGTTTCTATTAAGTCAAAGAGTTTTTAAATTAATTTTACAATTTACACTAAATCACAAATTTGTGATGAAAATCACACTCAGTTTATTTAATTTGTGATTAAGTGAATGTTTCAGTCTATTTAGTATGAATGTTATGTGTTTCCTTTGTGTTTTCTTTGTTAATTCAATTAGATTTTAAATATTCAATTTTTGTAAAATTTTTCCTCAAAATGTTGTTTTTGTTTATGTATCAATTTGTTGAGTTACGATCCCCTCGCCAGATTTCAAACGCCACGCTGCAAGCACGCCACGCACGCAAGCTGCAAGCACGCCAATTTCGCCAAATGTGGTTGAAGCACCAACAAGATCCATGATTAGAAACAGGAGAGTGGGCTAAGAAGAGGAGTTGAAAAAAGGAGAAAAACAAAAGGTCGTTTTTGTTTTCTTACTCAAGTACTGCATGATATAGGCGATTTCATAGAAACACGACAAGAAGCACCATAAGATTTCTTTTATTAATTTCATATATATGTTTTCTGTTATCTTACAAAATTCCAATCTCATCAGAAAAACTCATTATTCTTTCTTTACAAAAACTGCCGCACCACAAAAGGAAAATTAAAATAAAGCTTATGACAAACGATAATATATTTAAAACAAATATTAAAACCATTAATGTAGGCAACAGTCGTATTTTGAATGCTGCCAATGTATTTATTTCTTGTACTGTGTTTTTGTAATTTAAATATATTTTGTTGAGTTTTACTTCACGGATATCATCAAAAGATAAAGCTATTCACTTTCATTTTCAAAGTCAATTAGAATAGTATTTACACTGTCTGTTTTTAATGAAATTCTTTGACAGGCATGCAACAAATCTCACACCGTAAAGTGTGCTGTGCCCGGACTGTACGTTCACACAGTCCTAAATATAAAATTTCAACATTCTATGGCTAATCCTTTTTGACTTATGGGAGATATGCATATTGGTACATATGTATACAGACATGGTGTCGAAACCAGACAAAATGCTTTTAAGAATGGATGAAATTCTTTGACAGGCATGCAACAAATCTCACACCGTAAAGTGTGCTGTGCCCGGACTGTACGTTCACACAGTCCTAAATATAAAATTTCAACATTCTATGGCTAATCCTTTTTGACTTATGGGAGATATGCATATTGGTACATATGTATACAGACATGGTGTCGAAACCAGACAAAATGCTTTTAAGAATGGATGAAATTCTTTGACAGGCATGCAACAAATCTCACACCGTAAAGTGTGCTGTGCCCGGACTGTACGTTCACACAGTCCTAAATATAAAATTTCAACATTCTATGGCTAATCCTTTTTGACTTATGGGAGATATGCATATTGGTACATATTTATACAGACATGGTGTCGAAACCAGACAAAATGCTTTTAAGAATGGATGAAATTATTCGACAGGCATGCAACAAATCTCACACCGTAAAGTGTGCTGTGCCCGGACTGTACGTTCACACAGTCCTAAATATAAAATTTCAACATTCTATGGCTAATCCTTTTTGACTTATGGGAGATATGCATATTGGTACATATTTATACAGACATGGTGTCGAAACCAGACAAAATGCTTTTAAGAATGGATGAAATTATTCGACAGGCATGCAACAGGTCTCACACCGTCAAGTGCGCTGTTCCCGGACTGTACGTTCACACAGTCCTAAATATGAAATTTCAACATTCTATGGTTAATCTTTTTTGACTTATGGGAGATATACATATAGGTACATATGTATACAGACATGGTGTAGAAACCAGACAAAATGCTTTCAAGGATGGTCAAACTGGGTATTTAAAGTTCTAAAGCTAAAATTTTCTTACACATACAAACTTAACACCTAAACTTGTCAAAACATAACTCAGGCATAACCAAAGTATGTATTCCGTAGAAATCTTACGGTCGGATTATTTCACCACCGATTAATTCCTTTACTTCATGCAAGGAAGTAAAAATGTATCCCTTCAAAGTTCGGTTGACTTACTCCGTTTGTCAAAGCGAGAGGATTATCTATACAATCAAATTGTTAAAGTTCTTGGCATAGTTAACAGTGATATCTCACCTACTCTGAGAGTGACCCAATCTAGTGAAGAGACACTTAGATCCTCGCTTTGTGCATATCATCAGAAAGCCGTTTGGCTTAGTAGTTGTACCGGGGGCCTTTTAATGCGACTCCTAAGCAGTCGAAATCCGATTGGGGATACATTTCGTAATCCTCGAATAGGCGCTCCCCGCTCTCTCGCATTAGCGGAGAATTATGGCTCACTTCAAAATTAACAGGCAACGTACTACTCGGGGAATAATTGGAAGGGTCAGAAATTAAACAGCGGAGATGCCAGAATATTTAGTTTTAAAGAAATTTGAACATTACATTGATGCTCCTCTATGTGTTTGTATGAAAATACACATGTACATAAACATAAATAAATATATAAATATATATGTATTTATTCATAAATATGTATATATATATATATATATATATATTATATAAAATATATTATAAGATATATATATATATATATATAAATATATAAATATATATATATATAATATATATATATATATATATATATATATATTAAAACTTTCTTTTTAAGGCAAACTTCTTTCTGTATATCTGGGAGCTATATATATATATAATTATATATATACAGTTATTATAAAAGAACTCCATTTTGTTTATATAAATATATAATAAATAAAAAACATACATATGTTATACATATAAGCTTACATTTTCAAGTTTTTTTAACATTATAAATTCTATAAGATATAGTACGGCAGAAGTCTATACATTTAATCTTTGTTCTGCTATATTTATTTACAATATATATTCGTTATAATGTTGAACATACGAATTTTTATATACACAAGATTCTTATATAGACTAAAAAAAATACATTCTGTCCATCTCTTGAGACACATACATTACATTTTGCTTCAAAAATATCCTAAACACAAATTACGATGGTTGTCATAAGGCGGGTTAACACCATAGTTACGAAATTATTTACGGTAACTACAGACTTAGTTTTAAAGCCAAATAACACATTACATTTTGTTATCATCATTTCAAATGATTCATTTCAAGGTCAAAAAAATATATTGATACAAACATAAATATATATAAAAACTTTTTGAGCTACTCTTTTAAAAATACTAAATTTTGCTATCTTTTATATTATGAGATATGAATTAAAAGTCTTTTATAGACAATTATATATATATATATATATATATATATTATATATAAATATATATAATATATATGAATATATTGCAAACTAAAATAGAGTATAGTCAGTTAAAACTTTCTTTTTAAGGCAAACATTTTTCTGTATATCTGGGAGCTGCATATATATATACATACATATATATATATATATATATATATATATATTATATATATATATATATATATATATATATATATATATATATATATATATATATATATAAATATATATATATATATATATATAAACATATAATAATACATATATATACATATATATGCATATAGATGTTTATACATTATATTTACATTTATATACATATATATGCATATATAGATATTTATAGATTATATTTACATTTATATACATTTATATATATAATATACATATATACACATACATATATAATTTAAAATATTTCGTTTTAATCAATGAGAACTAAAAAAAATAAACAGACATTCGTTTGCAAATATATATCTTTTTATTACTTTTCCTTTACATTACAGCTATTTACTCAACAGGAAGTCAAATTTACAGGCTAAATATGACACGTAGTCCATGCCACCACAAATTCGTTACACAATTTCGTAAGCAAGGGAGCCTAAAAATAGCATGTTCATTAATATATATGTGTATATATAAAGACAAAGGGTAGAGAAAATAATTTAGAATTAAATAGAAATAATTGATGAAAGTTTAGAGTAAAAAAATCTTTCTTTTAAAGACCTTTTTTCTTCCCGTAAACTGACAAAACTAACTGTAAAGACTTTGAGTTCCTTTCATTTTTAATTTTAAAATAAGTTTTCAATATAAAAGACTAGACAATGATTAGAATACGAAAACAGAACAGTGTAAAGTCCCTCCGTATAAAATATAAGGCGATATGTATAAAAGGCAAGTTCCAAAAGTTTGTTCTTCGGCTTTACACGCTTTTCTTTTCCAGCTAGGAAGATTTTTTCCCGACTCAAACTTTCAATATAGTTCGAAGATAATACGACTGATGGCATCAATATTTTACTAAGTACAAATAGTTGACTTTTTTAAAATTCCGTATCCTAATTAACTATCTTCTAACAAAAATCGGTCTTAACGTTATGCCGGTAATTATTGCATAAGAATTAGATATAACGCATTATTAATTGCATTTTCAATAATTAATGCCATGAGAAAACCATAGACCGTGAAGTAATTTACAAGGACAACTGAAAGTTAAGATGAAAAGAATTTTTTGTGCAGTCTATAGTGAATAGAAAGAAGGAATTGTCAAGTACTAGGATGTGGGAATTATAAGGTGACTATGTTTTCAAGAGTCCTCTACAAGGTGAACTGAATATTCTGCAGAATAGACGTATCAATTTATTGTATACTCAATGGGAACAAGAATTTGTGAAGTACTTGTGTGTGTACTTTTTAGGTACCACACTAGATACCTTTGCCACAAAATGCCAATCCATAGATGAAAGAGATGACAACGGGTAGACTAATTTTGAACAAAATAATTATCTAATTAGAATCACAACATGTCACTTAATTTTAGATTATTGTTTATGGCTGTGTGCAAACCTGAAGAGGCAACTAATGTCAAAGTAATACCAAACAGATATTCCAAGCTATTTAAATGACTAGATCAAGGCTGCAAATTTTCTCGGAATGTGTCTCAAATATTGTATGAACAATTACAAAAGATTGAACCATTTTCACTGGGAGAAACGGATGCGAAATTCTAGAATTATTTAAAGAACCATTTAATTGAGAGGAATAGGTGTTAAATTCTATAATTATTTGATGAACCATTTTTATTATGAGAAACAGGTGTTAAATTCTAGAATTATTTGATGAACCATTTTTATTATGAGAAACAGGTGTTAAATTCTAGAATTATTTGATGAACCATTTTTATTGAGAGGAACAGGTGTTAAATTCTAGAATTATTTGAGGAACCATTTTTATTGGGAAGAACAGGTTTTTATTCTAGAATTATTTAAAGAACCATTTTATTGAGAGGAACAGGTGTCAAATTCTAGAATTATTTGATGAACCATTTTTATTATGAGAAACAGGTGTTAAATTCTAGAATTATTTGATGAACCTTTTTTATTAAGAGGAACAGGTGTTAAATTCTAAAATTATTCAGATTTTTAAAGATATAAGAACAGGAAGCATTTATGAACTTAATTCCGGACTTTTCGGGACTTTTGAATTTGGAGAAATTAAGACAAAATTTGGTCCACGAACTGCATTGCTTTTTTTTTTTGGATGGGGGGTGCTGAGCTAAAGAAAATACATACACTGTCTCTTTGCTATATTCACTTTGGTTATTTTATTATTTTTTAAGCATTTTTCTCGTTCATTTTTTGATAAAGTAGTGAGCTTTAGTTTAAATGTTTTTATTTGCTCAATGAGTTTTCCATTTATATGGAGTTTGTAAATAAGCATATAATCTATAGTAGTTATCTCCATGTATTTAACCCTTTTTTAACTTGACGATAACTGCATTGTCACAATACGTTCTCGAAAACATAATATCTTTCTCGTCGGTCTTATTTTCATTCGCCCAGTTATACTCAGTGACATCTCATCTCATCTCATCTGAGAAAAAGGAAAAACGTGAGGTCCGTAGTCAAGGTAACCATTTGGCGAACAAAAGTAACGTTAAAGATCCGAAACTTAACTTTTTCTTTATCCTTTTCCCTTCTCGGTCTCAAAAAGATTCCAGATGGAAGAAGTAACGGAAAAGAGAAGAACCAGACCATAGGTGGAATAGTTTTTTGCCCGAATTGAATATAAAACCCGTTTAAAAGCCTCCTGCTTCAAAAGTTTGTTTCTGGGCTTCTGTCACCTAGATCGTTTTCTATTTTTTCTTTGTTAGACTGGATAGATTTCTAGGTTCTACTTTCGAAGCATTTTACCAGAAGGAAAGCTTAGCATGGATAGATGTCGCTAGAAAAATAGGAATACAACACACAGAAATTTATTTTTTCTTATAACTCAGGGGCACTTACCTGTTAAGCTTGTGCTTATACAATTATTTTACTAACCATTTTGCACATACTATATATATATATATATATATATATATATATATATATATATGTATGTCTGCATATATATATATTTATTTATTTATTTATTTATTTATATATATATATATTTGTATATATATATATATGTATATATATATATTTATTATATATATATATATATATATATATATATGTATATATATATATATATATATATATATATATATATATATATATATATATATATATATATATATATATATATATATATAAATATATATATATATATATATATATTATATATTATATATATATATATATATATATATATTTATTTATTTATTTATTTATGTGTGTGTGTGTATAAAACAGTGTTACTCAATCTATTGTTGTCGTGGAAATTGAAAACGGTGAATGCTGAAAAACAAAAGATGTAAGGAATGGATTAATGATTCGGAGAAACATGTGACTATGAAGAAATTAATTATTTACAATAATAATAGAAAAGCATAATATTTTATTAAAAAAAATAAATTTTGAATAAGTTTCAATAAAGTAAAAATTACAGTGAAAACAGAACAAGCATAACAGATTGCCCAAAGAAAGATTTTGTTTGTTGTATTATATTAATCAATACTTTAGTTTGCTTTTTAAGTTATGGAATTTCATCTACTTTTATTGTATTTTTCCCAGTAGTAAAAATCACATCTGTTATTTTTTCACTTCTTGAATTGTACAACGTATTTTTTTCCAGTCTGTGAGCAAAGACGTTAATGTGGTAGCAACTGCAAGACGGAGAAAATAAGAAAACTATCACTATATTAAGAGTTATAAACCTTTTAACCACTTTACGTGATGTTTCGTAGTTGGTTTTGTTTGTAGCAATATGGTCTACCATTTTGCTAAGCAAAGGCTCATGACACTAGAATCCACTGCTTCAAGGTTTCCCAAAGGCTCTGAACATCCGTGCATGTGTAATGTGGATATATTTCAAGGCCTATATATATTTAGGCATTTTATACACACACACATACATTGTAGCACACAAATATTGTACTCTAAGTGAGCTGGGAAAAGGATAGCAGAGGCCTGCGTACAAACTAAAGATCTTTATTATAAACACAAATATGTTAAAGTTCACAGATATGAAGATGATATTTACAGGTAATTGTTGATCTTTATAGGACTTAGCTTTCCAAATCGTCTCTGCTCCGAGTAATCAAGTACGAACGAGAAAAGGGGGGAGGACACTGTCAGTAGTTCTCCTAACGCTATCAGCCGATGAGTTCATAGGAGACTCGATCGATCAAAAAATCTCTCTGGGCCTCTTTCCGTCGTCTGCCCGCAAAGTTCCTTCTGAGCTGATCGGACACCTGTGTGATGACGTCGTGAGGAACCGCTTTGTAGATTTGCTAGCTGGACATGTGTAAGCCAGGTTCCAAAGAACTCATGAGAGTTCTCAGTAATCGACAGCAAGCTCGATGATCTATAGGACATCATTAATCGATGTCTCTGGTCAACCTTTGGAGAACATGGGATGTAGGAACAAGGGAAAATATTACTACTTCACTTACAATATAAAGGGTTTCTGTCATGCAAGACTATTTCTTCGGGATGACATTGAAACCGACACTGGAAATACTTCACTTGAATCCTAATGAATTTCTCAAACAGAATGATGGAGATGGTTCTCAGTATTAACAATCCTCTATTCAGCATCCTATTCTGATTCAAACAACGTCCTGTCACAAGGTAAAGATGAGCTCAGTTCAAGTGTACACAAAGGAAACTTTCACTATTTCTACCAGATGCTATTTTTCTCACGGTAGTAGATAAATCTGTAACTGGGAATTTAAAGTAACGAAAATTCGTTACAACATGTATATATGTTGTTGTTTCTAATACCACTTGGACAAACGAAGCACGATTTGGACCGATGTTACTCGTATTAACCTTTTCGTTCCTATAATAATCCTCGATAGCTGAGACCCACAACAGCCAAAGCCATCTGAGAAAATTTCCTTCCCCCTAGAAGAGTGACTGCTAATAGCCGCTTTTAATGCTGATAGCGGTGAACAGAAGAGTCATTGTAAACATCCAACTTTAGCAGGTGTTTTTCCCTGAGGTTTTTACAACACATTGAGAAACATTACTGTCTGTTGGATAACAGGAAATATTTCATTGGTATTCTATTATATTTTGAACTTGTTTCCTTGGATTCACAGGTAAAAAAAATACTGGGGGAAAGAAAACATGCAAACTTTGGGCTATTGGGCTGAGAGCAGGAGGACAATTGAAATTCTAGTGAGCAGGTCTTAAAGAGTTAAGGAAAAGAAGTGTGCCTTCCGTTTTTTAATGATTTCCACTAGGGGAAAAGAATGACTTTGCTCAAGTGGATCCTCGTGATATAGAATCAAGGAACAAAAAAGAGGACCCATAGGCTTGGCCTTCCATTAAGAGGTATTATTTGATACCTTAAATTTGATAAAGGTATTATTTCATATTTCCATTGAAAGGTATTATTTTAAGAAATTGGAGGACATTGCGACCATGGAAATTTTTATGAGTCCCAGTCACCTTTAATGGATCTTAGGCCAGATCGAACTTCGAACTCACAGCCTTCCAGTTACAAAATCGTTTGCTTTATCAACTAAAATACCATGGCTCATATCTATGTATGAATGTATGTATATATATGTTTGTGTGTGTGTAACACTCCGAAATTAATTCATCGGCTATAGTTAAATTTTAGCCCTATTATTCTTAACTGCTCGGGCTTATTCGGCAATGAGTGGGCCGAAGTTACTTACAGTCGTGACTCCATTACAACAAAACAGCGAGTCCAACGTGGAACTTCAAATTTATTAGAGACTCAGACAAAGAAAAGACAAGTTTCTCTGACAACAGCAGAGTATTGAATGATACAGGAAAACACTTTTCGGTTACAAAGTCAGCCCCACAACGAGAAATGGCGCAAAGATATTTTCATGAAAGAGCAGACTAGTCGGGGATATTAACCGTCAAAAAGGAACTTAAATCATTGGAAAATTGAACCATTTTAGAGAGACAACTGGTAAATGTGGCGATTGAACAGAAAATTAGCATTTATTTCAGAGTTAGTTTTGGGAAATGGGTTGAAAAATTAGGTCACAAAACTAAAAAAAATTTCAGATATATATACACATATATTATTATTATTACACTAGAAACAAGACAAGTTTATTTGAGTAATCATTCGTAATTCATTTATTTTGGTGAAAACACCGGTGAT
>CM063501.1:125575666-125580666 GCA_032207245.1 Pardosa pseudoannulata
CATCAAAAATTAATATGTTGATTGTTTCTACAGTATTTGCTCAAATAAAAGCATATAAAAATGAAAATTTGTAAAAACTATGTAAAATATTTTTCACATACATATGGAAAATATCAGTTTTTCAAATAAGACCTCGGGGCTGACTTTGCAATAAAAACGTTTACAAAATTTCCATTAGTATTTTAATCATTTATGGTACTACGTAAAGGGTACACCGGCAATATTGGAAAAATATAATATACTTGCTATAAACATTTTTAAAACAACAATTCAAACCTTTCCGGAAGGGAATTTTTTAAATTTATTTTTAAAAACTGATTTAAAATGAATGTAGGATAAGGGATATAGTAGATATTTTTAGCATTTATTCCCTTTCAAATTTTCTTTCCACCTTAAAAATATTTTTACGGAAATTTCATTTCGACAAGAGCTTTCAATAACAAAAACTATATCGAGACAGTTTTATGCTACAATATTATATTTGAAGGGCTTTTAGAAAAATGAACTATATACACTTTAGAGAAATGCGCAGGGGAATTATTTTAGAAAGATATCGCGATATCTGCAATCACACGAGAATTATTTTTTCTAGTCATAACTTGTAAAATTAAAGTAGAATTATTCAATGGACGACTTGTGCGTAAGGCGGAATTTCTTGTTCTCTATAAAAGGCTTCCAGGGAATTATGAATATTTCACAAAGTGTACTTCGGAGATTCGTGTGACTCCAAAAATTTATTATTTCATTTAGTTTTTGTGTAGTATTCTTCACAATGAATGCAAAATTTAATTCTCATGGTAGGCGACGTATTTTTCTCGAAAAGAAAGTTTTTTTCCTTTATAGATGGAGAAAAGGGAAACAATTTCATAAAGGAAAGCAAATGAAATTTTGGAGAATTTACGTCAAAATGAATTTAAGCAGGCTCATTTTTCTTTATTCTTTTTATAAAGAAAATCCTCCTTTTGTAGATGTAGGGACACAAAAGTTATTCAGAATTACCTAGTAAATATGTACTTCAAGCGTCCTGCTTTTGCAAAGCTTTCTTATTGTAGGAGTAATAAAATCTTAGAGAAACACGAACTAAGATTTAAAGTATTCTTCCTTCTATATACAGCATTTATCCACTTAGAGTAGTAGTATTGCAAAAGTTGTTCACCTGCTCTTTGTGAGTTATAAATCTTTCGTTTTCTTTTAAGGTATCCGTCTACGTTGAAAACGTGATTTTTTGCCAAAAATCATAACTTTTTTTATTTCTCTGTTGTAAAATTTCAACTTTAAGGATTCTAAATCTGTTTTTGTTTTGTCTCTACGGCATTTTAAAGAAAAGTTATAGTTGTTTAAACATCAGTGACAGCTATCAGAACAAAACGGAAGTAGCGACATCGGAACAGGATGTTGTGAATTCTTTGGAAGGCTTTTTTGTACAAAACTTTTCAAATTTTCATGAAGATTAGTTTAAACATTTTTCTAGTATTTTTAATAATTAGCAACTTGGCAATTAGAAAGTTTTGAAAAATTTCTATATTGTAAAATTTCAACTTTTAGGACTCTAAATCTGTTTTTGTTTTGTCTCTACGGCATTTTAAAGAAAAGTTACAGCTGTTTAAACATCAGTGACAGCGGTCAAAACAAAACGGAAGTAGCGACATCGGAACAGGATGTTGTGAATTCTTTGGAAGGCTTTTTTGTACAAAACTTTTCAAATTTTCATGAAGATTAGTTTAAACATTTTTCTAGTATTTTTAATAATTAGGAACTTGGCAATTAAAAAGTTTTGAAGCAAGAAAGTGTGGGAATTTTAAACATGTATTTTAATTTTTTAATAGTTAAAGTTGCTTTCATAAACTTCAAATTCATTTTTCTCAGAATGGCATTTTTAATAAAATGTTGAAACTTGAAATGAGATTTCTCAAAAAGTTCTTACAATATTTTATTAAAAATTATTATGAATGCTTTTGATAGTATTTACTATTACCTAAAAGATTTAAATTTGGATAATTTTTAATGATGTTACACTCATAGTTAGATATAAAGGTAATAAAAATTCGTTAAAAATTCAATGTGTATGATTTTGAAGGACAAAATTTTTTACCAAATGTAAATTAAGCAAAGATTTTAGATGATTCACTAATGCAATGTATAAGAAAGGTGTTGTATCAAAAAATATTGAAATAATATAATTTATTAAAAAATTAGACCTTTTGAAAAAAATGTCTTTTACTAAATTTTCTTCATATATTAGAAATTTTTTTTAAACTTCTCTAGGAATAAATTTTTTAAGTAGAATTCTCTATGATAATATAAAAAATAAATCTAAAAATGTAAAAACATAAGCTAGTTTCTACGTTTAAAGAAAAGAGTTCTCCGAACGTAGACGGATACCTTAATAAATCTTTTGGTTTGTATCTACAGTAGTTACTTACTTTAATTTATCTTTTGATACTTTAAATTTTACTTTGATTCCGAAGTAATACCCATCCACTTCTATCTAAATCTATATCGTTTCGCTTAAAGAGATTTACGGATTTTACTCCTTAAAAGAGTTTAAAAAGACACGATTAAAATATGTCTAAACGCGAAATCAATATTATAATAGATATAAGTACAGTGGACTCCGCTTAATGTGATCACGATTAATGTTATCAATCGCTTATTGTTATCGAAATCACTTAGTCCCGATTTTCTCTATTCATTTGTATGGTAAAATTATTGCTTTATGTGATCGTTACATCGGTTAATATTATCAGTTTTCGGACTTCGTTTTAACCCTCTAAGCGGTTCGCACGTACAATTCCGCCAAACCGTTGATGTCTTCAAAGCGGTTGTCAAGTACAATTTTTGACCTCCAAAAACGTTCAGAAAATGGATGTAATGTACATTTCTGCCAGTGTTTGAAGTAGGAGGATCAGATCGATTGTTTAGAAACTGCATCCCTCTTTGACTGACATTTATTGAGGGATGCACCCCTATTCCTTGAAACACAAAGACGCTGATAGCTTTTCATGGCTTTGTAAATCTCTATTTCGAAGTATTTCGTTTGCGGTAACAGATATATCTCTAATTGCACCACTTAAATATCTTGGATAACTTTCTTTAAAAAATATAAATAATTCTCTTAAAGTATATTTTCATTTGTACTTTTAGAATCCATTATTTCTTATGGGATAATCTTAGAGACTTGACGAGCTTTATGTGTATTAAAAATTAACAATCTATAATATCTACTTATATATCTATTTATAACCGGAAGTAAAGGGACAATAACGATGGTAAGTTTCCCGTATTCCATGCTAGTCGACAAAGGGTGAAGTAAAAAATCATAGAACGCTTTGGCATTGACACAGTAAACCTTTAACGTATTTTTGGAAACTTTTTTTAATCGGTGTGTTCCACTCGGAGGGTTAACTGGCAAAGGAATATTCACAATGTATTCAGGAGGAACCCATTTCTCTTCTTTCCCTTCGTTCTTCTTTTAATTTCCGAGAACTCTCCCTCTTCCACCTAGGGAAAAGGAGAAAAAAACAAAGGGTGGGGTTTAATGACGTTCCTGGAATTTTTCAGAAATAGGCACACCTGCTGGTGGTCAATAGTTGTCAGATAAGCAGAAGGCAACAAATTCTATTCGGAACTGAGAAGGAGCATATTCAAATTTTATGCCTTGCTCGCTTACATGCAGCTTATCGATATGGAAGACAGAGAGCGAAATGGTTTAACATTAAAACTAAATATCGAAATTTTAAATTGTTATGACAGGTTACCAAATATGAGTTAGCTGTTAAATATGCTCTTCTTTGCAAATGTTTTACGCCGCCAATTTAAGTCATACGTGTCTCGTTCCAAAGATATTTAAGGTATTTCCACGCTCTGATCAATTTGCACTCGAAAATAATGGGTGTTGTCGACTCGGACCAATAACACAAACAATAAACGTAGACAATAACGTTTGTCTTTAAACTTATTTTAATAATCATAATGCCAGCAGCAACGTGCGGTCATTACTCGCAAATAGTTCTCCTTCTTAAACTAAACTACAAAAAGAGTTGCTACAAAAATGCAACTAAATTCTACAAAAATAAAACATAGCACACGGAGCATAAAACATAACAGTACAAAATGTAACACACTGAGTTCGAGGAAAAACAACAAAACAAATTACAAAACATTAATAAATGATTCAAACAGGTGTTACCTTTCGAAAATTTCGAAATTTTGTCACTGTAACAGTAACTATGAGAAGTTTATTGCTTTAAATCATCACAATCTGGCTCCCATACATTCAAATAACTGTACATAAACTTTCATTTCTATTGGTTGAACGGTTTGGCTACTAGGGACTCATATATATGGGAAGTCTCTTTTAGACCACACGATACATATATATTCATACACACACAGACACACATATATATATATAATGTGTGTGTGTTTGTGTGCTTGTGTGTGTGTGTGTACAGAGAGAGATAAGGATATCTGTTAATCTTTAGTATTTCGTGTTTCAATAATCACGCCATCTGCATTTTTGCAAAAAACAAGTTCACTTTTTTTTTAACATTTCGTGTATTTCATTAAACAAGTATAACATTTATCTTCACTAAATAATTTACAGAAAATTTATCATTTTATTTTGTCAAATCACTTTTCTTAAACTTCCTTTCATTAATTAAATCTCGCTTTGTGAGTGAGAAAAGTTTTGATGTTGTAAAACTTTTCAAAGGACCGTATCAATAGCATCCTTTTTTTTCTCATTTTACTTCAGTCCCGATTCAACTAGTTCGCCATTAGTGCTTTAGTCGAAATAAAAATCCACATAGCAAGTCTATTTTCAAGGAAATGAAAAAACACATTTCTCCCAGAACGGCTTTTTAAGTTTCGAACACAAAAGGCGTGGAATATAGACTTCCATAAAGACGTTCCTTCCAAAGTTTCGAAGTGTTTTTGGAATTTTCGAAGATGCCTTCATTGTTAATTTCTTCATCCACTCCGTTTTATGGACTTTGGCT
>CM063501.1:125585666-125598166 GCA_032207245.1 Pardosa pseudoannulata
GAGTAAGTTTGGAGATTATGGTAGCAATAAATACACGAATAGTTGTAGTTACTATATTTATAGATGTCAACACAACGCATAATTAAAGTTTAAAAATAAAACTTGAAATGTAATCTTTATCGCAGTGCTTTGTTTCTGAATTGCAAGTAGATATTTATGTAACGTTATGCAAAATGTGACAAGCGGGTTATATTGAAGTGTGAATCTTTGTGATAAAGGAAGGTGCAAAAGATTGAAAAAAGTGTGACATCATTTGTTGATTCCAGCAGAACATATGCTAACTGGCAATAAATTCATCGTTGTTGATCACCACGTGACGCGAGTAGCACCAAGAAAATGCCAGCGAAGGACATATTAATTTTTTTTCTTTTTCTTGGCTATTGATGATTCGTGGCTCTGCATTATTCGAAGTATATTCTTGTACCACATTCAGTCCTGAAATCTTCGCATAAAATCTGTAACTTCGTTGTTCGACACTATCACTATTTTAAAGGATTTTAAAAAACTTAAGGCATGTTTTTTCCTTTTCGTCTGATTTTACTTGAATCTTCGGGAAAAGGTGAGCAGAAATTCGTTATTCTAAAGAAGAATAATTTAATTTCTGTAAACTGGTAGTTCGTTATATTCTATTTAATTCGTAAGTCTACATTATCTTTGGATGGTCCCCATTTTCGTCGATCTATAAGTGTAAAAGGTTTAAAATACTCTATGTGAGATGTTAAGAATTAGTGGAATGTATAATTAAATATATAAACTAAAATAAAGACTTTGTGATTGAGAAATGACCAAAGCAAATGGATTTGCTAACAGTTTATTGTAGATTAGGATTTGACATTGTAAAGCAAATATATTACTATCAATAGAGAATTAATGACTACTAACAGTTAAGATTTTAACACAGTACAATAGATAAGAATAATATGAACGAGGGGGATACATAATACATAAACACAATCAAATAGAATACATAAAACACAATCAAATAGAATTAAATGTATATGGATTGGATCAGCGTTGAGAAAAGGAAAACCCAATAAGATTCATGATTGAATTAAGAATTTACTTACTACAATAACTTTGAATATTTTCAGTCCAAACCATCCACTTTAAAGAAACCTCAAGAAAAAAATAGAGTTTATAGCCGATTTAATCCCCTCGTTCCACGCTCTCAGCGAACACTATTGTATTTTTTTTTCTTAGATGGCGCTACGCTCAACGGTAACTATTAAGCAATTGCTGCCGCTGATCCAACATCATGACTGCTGGATTGAAAACTCTAACTTAGACGGCCCATAGTCAGATATAAATATGAAAACTGTTACATTTCTAAATTTTGTATACTTCCATATGATGAAACCATCTATTCCTAACAGAACTTTCAAAAGCCAACTTTCTTTTCACAACTTTCTATTACCTTCTATACAAATGGTATCTTTCGTCTTTTGCAGATACTGAGGTGGAAATCCTCAGTTCCCTTGAGACGTGTACTTGGCTAAACTAGGTGATAACATTTTCCTGTTTTCCTTTCGGAACAAAACTTCAGAACAGTCGAATTCCTTTAGAAAAGCTAACGTTACTATGGTTTTATCTAATTTCTTCCTTTGTTTCGTCCGATCCATAAAAATTTCATCCCTTTTACGAAAACTTTCTTTGTTATCGGACTCGCATGGAAAAAGCTTTCCCATTACTTCAGAATTGAATTTACAAACGTTTTAAGAAATAAATATTAGTAATGAGTTTACTATTTACAAATGTCACTGTTTTACTTTAAAGTAGTACTTCTCAATGTGGGTCATATGGTTTTTCCGGTGGGCATTTGGTTTTTTAAAGGGCAATTAAATTTTGGTGATATATAGGGAATTAAGAAAAGAAATTCACTATATATCATGAATTGAGGGGGTTTGAGACAGAAGCTCGCTAAATTTCTGCTTAATATAAAATTTCTTTGCAGCAGGCATCAAACACAAGGGTCAACTAATTTTTAGGGGAATCCTATTCTTTTTAAGATCTGTTTTGTTATCCCACATTCGATATACTTTCAGTTTATTGCACTTGAATTATATAAAATAAAATTTTCTTATTGAGATATAAAAATGAAATTAAAAAAATTAATTGATAAAAGCTAATTGACTGAATATTTAAAATGATAAAAATTAAAAAAAGAAAGGAGAAAGGGAAAAAAAACGCCACTTATAGTGCCTACGAAAAGAAAACTACGGAGGACGCAGCTCCGGGTTCCTCTTCTTTTCGTGGAATCCAGATCTCTATTCTACATCTATCGTTGCTGCTGGGAATCAAATGTAGTATCTAGGATACTGAGATGACAACCGAAACCTGTGTCTTTCTCATCAACATTCCTTTCGCCTGGCAGCAAGATAAAAAAAAACGCTAAGCGCAAAACTAAAAACACGCCAATGTGTGGAGTGGGGATATGTCATATCATAAAAAGAGCGAATTTATAAAACTATTGCAGTGCAGTGCTCCACAATTGACGCTCTTGGTATGCGTGAAGTCATCAAGTAACTTCTTGTATCACGAAGGTAATAATTGAGAGCTTGAAAGGGAAGATACGAACAGGGTATTTTTAGCTTAAGGCAAGCATCATAAAATTAAAGGAAACTAAATAGACATTTATGACACAATTTTATTTTATCTGTTTATCATATTTAAAATCTACTTAATTTTTCTAACCTTGTAAAAGGAAATTTTTGACATCCATTTATCCATAATAAATCTTTGATTCCTTAAATAAATAAAACTGGATGACATAATGGCTCAAGAAGAGAAGCACAGCACTTTTTATTTTATCGCTATTGTCATGTAGTCCTCGTTTTTATTTGAGTATTAACCTGTGATCAAATGTATAGTGGTATTTTATTTTGATTGCTTCGTGTAAAAGTATTTTAGTAACTAAATTTAACCACAGGTTCTGAGAAACTACAGACATAAGATATGAAAATTAACTAAAATCTAAATTAACAGCATCCGAAACTATCTTGATATAAAAAAGTACATTTATTATAATATATATAGATCTATGTACACACAAACTGATTCTAATTTTCATAAAATATGTTTTATCAACACCTTCTAAATTAGTTCTGACAATAATTTTTCGATGCTTAAGTAATTATGTAAATATAAGAGAGAGGACATAATCTCAATTTCAAAATATATGTAAAAGGGGGTACCTTTGGGGAGTTAAAAGTGTGTGCTCGGAACACTGCTGGTTGATGGGTATCTATGGCTGATCAGGATTTGGTATCTATAGATCTTCCGTCGGTCTGGTCAGGGGCTTCCTCCTGAGTGTTTGGGGTGCAGCCGTGCTATTTGATACAGGAGCACTTCCCGTCGGACTTGTCTGGACTCTCGAACACGTTCCGTCGGACTTCTCTCCTCGTCTGGACTACCGAACACCATCCCTCAGACTTGTCTAGTCTACTCGACTCCCGAACCTCTTCTGTCGGACTTCCGAACACTTTCTCCTCGTCTCGACTATCTAACCACCTTCTAAATTTTAGATTTTTCTTATTTTATTAATTTCATCCTTGTCACATCTTCCTTCTTGTCGTCCAATCGGGATAGTTGTAAGAATCTAATTGGTCTGCTTAAACCCCGTCTTGATACCACCAACGTGGAAAACTTTACCTCTTCGAATTGGGCACTGTCCCTTAGGGACTCATAAATAACTCCACAAAGGTACATTCTTATTTAATGTCAAGTACGGAGACGGAATTCTAATCTGGGACTGTGATCAGAACCCCGCCCGAGACCACCGTACAAGACAACAATATCCGTAGAATATAATTTTATGGTCCTTTGTCTTTTTACAAATATGTGATGAGGTCAGATTTAGATCCCGAACATTTTACTTCTTGTATGAATGAATCAATAATATAACTGATCTAAATCTCCTCATCACAGCTATCTGGTTGTTGCAATGAAACAAAACTATGTTGCCACAGCAGTAAAAGAAAGTATGAACGCACGGAGATTAAAAATAAGATGAACAGAAAGCATAGAAAACGCTACACACTCCCTTCCCAGCGCAAACGATTAGGAGATAAAATCCTAAGCATTTAAATGAGATAAAAACCTGACGGTTCTTCCACTGCGAGTGGTGTAGTTGTGATTGACCAAAATTTTCTCAGGAGATTCATACTGTGTGAGCTGATCTGGATAATCCAAGTGTCTGTGGGCCTCAAAAGGCTACTAATCGTTATCTTTTATGGTAAAACATGGTTGCAGTCTATCAATTGAAATTATTTTCAAAGTTCCATTGGTTTGGTGTGACTTGGAGCACTGCGGTCTACTTTTTGCAACACGAGGGCTAATGAGACCGGGACCTACTGATTAAAACCGATTCCGAAAGGCTACGAATATCCATGCCACTGCGGGATTCGAACCCACGAACCCCGGTTCCGAAGGTCAGCACCCTAACCATTCGGCCATCGTTAGGAGCAAAATACTTTAGTTTGTCGCAAAATACTTTGACAACATAAGGATCAAGATAAACTGGTTGCAAAGATGAAGAGGCCGCATTATTGTAGACGAAAACATGAGAGCGATACAATCTTTGTTTAAAAATTTATATTAACTGAGGTTGTAGCGTAGGGTAGCTGGTCCTGGGAATACCAGTATAAGTGTGGCTTCGCTTGGTTCAATTCCTGGAAACTCTAGCTATTATATACGTTCACCATGGGGAGGGGTGTAGGGCATCAGATATTTAAAATGAGTCGGTGAGGCGGGACGGTTTCTAAACAAGGTTGTGAATCACTGCTTTAAAGGGTGTTGGGGCTATTAAACTCTTAAATTTTTCAAAATCTTAACTTTTTATATCATTGTACAAAGTAAAGAAAGTATTGTAGTTGCGAAGAATTTCATTGTTCAGATTTCAATGGGAGTACTCCTTTTGGCCACTCCTAACACAATTTTGACAAGTTTAAACTATACATCTGTACATTATACAAGTATACTTTTCTTTTGAAAATGTAAACAATCATTTTGACTACTCCTGAGAGCATTTTGATCGAGACTTCTGTAAGTGCCTATGTGCGTACGTTGTATATATCTCGCATAGCTCAAACGTAATTGATCATGAAAGTTGAAAGTTTGTATTTAGAACTTTTATAGCATCTAGTTGTACACCGCCTCCCCTTTTTTGTTGCAATCTGCAGTCTATAAAACGAAAACTTTAAATATATTACATATTTATGTTTCGTGCATAATTCAAAAACGGTTATACCTAGAATCTTGAAATTTTATTTTTAGGATTGTTATAACATCTGTTTTTGTACATCCAATTTGATTGCAATCCGCTCTATATCTAATGAAAAATCTCAAATATACAATAACCGAAATTAATGTAGTTTATTTACATTAATTTCGGTTCAGAACGAAATATTTTTAAAACAAATGGTATCTGTATAACGAATATTAAATCTATCGGTCTCGCCAGATAACAGTACTTTAGTTCTGCTGAGACAACCCGGTTTCAATAAGAAACGAAAAATTACTTAAATTATATTTTGCTGTACATAGGGGAAGACAAATTCTTCCCCCTGGTACACCACACCTTATACCAATAGATCTTGCTTCTCCACTGATTATGGCTGTAATATTTTGACCATTTTTTGAGTCATTTTTTTTCTATTAACTTTCCATTTTCTCAAATCATTTTTATTCTTTTCTATGAGGAGAATCATTCGAACATATCCTATAACCTTTCTGGAAGGTAATTAAATACATATTCCAATATGACATATCAGCATCTTTTTTTTCATTTGTCTGTTAATTATTCAGTATTTCGAACACGATTCCTAAAAACTTCTCAATTTCCACCAAGACAGAAAACTGCTCTCTAATTGCATTCCAAGAATTTGAGGATGATTATTTTGAGAACATGTCAGCAATACCGAGCCATGTTCCATGGGAGAGAAGAAAAAACTTAATATAGATAATATACATATCTAATGTTTTATACTCTTGTATACTACATGTGATATACAATGATATAATATCATGTATGATGTATAAGACATACAAAGGGGTAATTACTAATAAGATAAAAATTACTTTCTCAATAAATTAAATTGTATATTTATATTTTGTTGTACATAGGGGAAGACCAGTTCTTTCCCCTGGTATAACACACCTGGTACCAACAGATCTTGTTTCACCACTAATTATAGTGGCAAAATTTGCTTTCCAATCATAGCCAAGCAGTCCTATCGTAAAATAATATTGTTTAGCAACGAAAGGGGAAAAATGCCATAAATCCATTTGAGTTATTTTTTCTATTTATTAACTTTACAAATCATTTTTATTCTTTTTAATGAGGAGAATCATTCTAACATATCCTATTACCTTTCCGGAAAGTAATGAAATACATATTCCGATATGACATCCCGGCATCCTTTTTTCATTTGTCTGTTAATTATTCAGCATTTCGAACACGATTTCTAAAAACTTCCCAATTTCCACCAAGAGAGAAAACTGCTTTCTAATTGCATTCCAGGAATTTAAGGATGATTATTTTGAGCACCTGTCAACAAGTTCGAGGCATGTTCCATGGGAGAGATGAAAAAACTTAAGAAATATATTCTGCCTTAAATATCCAGAGATATCGGTCCTAAACGAATGCTAGGAAATTTATTTTAAAAGAAGTATTTTTTATGGGAAACAATTGAGCCCGAAAAGAAAAATCGTCTGACGGCAGAACTCTGGTTCATTCAGGAAAGAGGTTAAAAGCATTAATCAGCGTTTCGTCACGTAATTAATTATTTTGAAGCGGCAACACACAAAAATGACAAATCGAGGCAATAATTATTTTCCGACAACGTTGTATAACCGTTGGAAGAAGAGGTAGAATATCATTAGTCATAATTAAGTTCGTGAAGTTCGATAAAAATGTAGGGTTTCGTTCAGTGTTCGATAAATTATGTTCGATTTTTTTGTTTGGTCAGTTATTAGGAAAAATTAAAAAAACTTCCATTTGTATTGTATCACGTGAAAAAAACTTTAATGAAAAATTAGATGTTTTTCACTGTTGAATAATTACGTTATTTTTAATAATATTAAACGTGATACAATACTGTTGCGCTATCCAATTGGAGTAATTATGCGTAGCTAGTAGAAAACTAATTTTAGTTATAAGATCTTCTGAAACCATTTATATATATTGCCCCCATTTAGGGACAGCCAGAATATTCTTTGTAAAAATGTTGTTTTCTTAAAAAGATTTCCCCATTTTAGTGATGCTAGATGGTAAACTAATATAAACAAACTCCTGAATTTTTACGTATCTGCATCTATTAATAAATTTGTTTATTAATAAAATTTGTGTCATTAATTTATAATTCTTTTTTAGCTTTGTATATGTAGATATGCATATATGTAATATATCAAAATTATTCCACTTTAACCCGGTGTGCTGTGTTCCACTTTAACATTGTGTGCTGGTACATTTCTCTGTGGAATTTTACCGGGAGAGGGCGTTTTGAGCGTAAACTAACTTAGTTATTCGGTTAAATCTCAATAGATCGAAAATTATTTAATTTTTAACCAACTTTTCGTATTTTATATTGAAATATATAAACAAATATATTAATAGAAATATATAAATAGCAACCATAAGATTTTTGTAAACAAAAGATATTTTTTGTGGATAAATTTATAATAGTATCGTAAATAGGAAAAATCAAATAGAAATAATAGTATATAGTTTTCATTTTTTCCGTTCTGTGGTTCCTGTGTGATGTAAAAACTAGTTTTTATTTGTCTAAATTTTTCCAGAAACTATGTAGTAGACCAAGAACATTCGGCTTCGTTTTCCTGTATATAACGTTATTTTTGTACCCATAAACAAACCATGTTGTTACAATAACCCGTACTAGTACGTGACACGCACTCAAGCATGAATCGTCAGAAAACGTACTAGTACGTGTCCCGCATATAATGTGTTAATATCTCTTTAAAAACCTCTTCTCTCCCATTCTAATTCCTTAAAATCTATTTTCCCAGCCACAAAATGTCATAATCAAAGGAGTGTCCTCGATAATTAAAATTCTTTCAACACATTTCCCAAAGCTTTCTGAGCAAAAGATGTAAATTTTCTATCTATTCAAGCGTTTTCCAGCTGTCTCCGTCGAATGGCTTAGTTTTTTCCCCAGATCTAACAGATAAATTCTCAGACTAAGTTTGTAGTCCTTTAGGAAAATTCTATCTGACTCGCTATGTGGTACAAATCTGTTCGAGCAAAGTGTTTTTCGTATCATTTTCTTATCTACCGTTGACTGGTAAAGCTGTCTTTTTAGAAGCTCCTCAATAAAGATTAACGTTTATCTCAAAATTGTGATTCTCTTCGATGTGGCCCGACTGTTACGTTATTCAATAGTCTAGCTGCTTAAGCTTCTCCTTACTCAATAGCCGGGCAAGTAAAAACAATAGGAGCTAAAGCGATTCTCATCAATATTGCCCGACTGTAAAGTTATTCAATAGTCCAGCTGTTTAAACTTCTCTTTGCCCAGTAGCTCCATCAAGTAAATACAGTAGGAGCTAATAGCGATTCTCATCAATATCGCCCGACTGTAAAGTTATTCAATAGTCTAGTTGATTAAGCTTCGCTTTGCTCACTAACCGGGGAAAGTAAAAATAATAGGGGCTAATAGTGATTCTCTTCGATGTGGTCCGACTGTAACGTTATTCAATGATTTAGCTGCTTAAACTTCTCCTTGCCCAGCAAAAACAATAGGGGCTAATAGTGATTATCCTCGATGTGACCCGACTGTAACGTTATTGAATAAGCTGCTTAATCGTCTCCTTGCTCAATAACCCGAGTAAGTAAAAACAATGGAGGCTACAACATAATTAATGTGACTGGCAGTTGTATTAAATTCCTGGATTACATATACATAAACTTACATATATATATATATATATATATATATATATATATATATATATATATATATATATATATATATAGATATATATATATATATATATATATATATAGATATATATATATTTATAGATAGATAGATAGATAGATACATTGATTTAATATTTTCTAACTCCTTTTACAATTAATAACCAATAACGTAAATTTCGCAGATAGCTTAAACGATTTTTAGAAATGATGATTTTATTATAAATTTGCACTATTTATTTTTAATATTTATCTTACAACTCCTTTTACAGTTAAAATAACGTAAAATCCACTTCATTTCTAAAAACAAAACCAATAAATGTTGAACTTTACGACTAAATATATGCTAAGACTGCGTGCGAATAAGTTAAGACATAAACTAGTTATAATTATTCAAATTATTTACTTGGATTGATCACATAACAGAAATACAATAGTTATTATTCATCAATTAAATATGTTTAATAAGACCTAATAATTAAATGGTCCAACTTCTTTTGAAGTGCAGTTCTCGAATAAATCTTCAATTCAAAGAAAACTGTAGAGCACAAAGACATTGATAGCTATAAATAAGAAATTGCTGCTAATGGCATTCGCATGAGACATGTCTATGGAGAAAGCACGTCAACACATGTTATGTGCTGACCGAAAATGCCAATTTCCTCGTTGCGGCGTCAGTACTCCGGAAATCCAGCTGTGGAAGGTGGAGGAATAGTGACTCCTGTAAGATATTTTCCCTTCAGAAGAGATGGAGATAAAAAAGATCTATCTTTGGAAAGCGCTTTGTCAAATTTACAAATTTCAAATATGTACACGGATCTTGTAACCGAGGGCGGGACCCAAAAAGCCAATTATTAACAATCTCCTCCACTGATGATGTAATATTCTAGGAGACGTTATAAGCATATAATTTACTAAATTTTATTTACAGTCTGTATTGGTTATATGGTCAGCTCAGCGGTCCAGAAATATCAGACCATATAAGCCGGGTGATCATATATGCGGAACAATACAACCCTATTGAATTGTGGCAGGATTATATTCACCTATCAGAATGTAGTACTCATAAACAAATAATTATACTTTTAAGAACAATTTCAACATTAATTCGAGAAGTAAAATGTACATTAAAAATATGCAATATTTTTGGGGGGAAATTTATTAGCTTACCTTACTAATCAAAGTACAGCAGACGTAGATACGTACATTCATGTTTTATGTATTTATTTAAAAATAATCAGAAATATAAGTTTGCTTCCTTTTGTTGGTTGTTAACACAACTTTTTTAACAGCTTTTAAATGATCATCTGCTCACAATGATGCTTCGTAATTAGTAAAATAACACATGAGGTCATGTATTAGAGCGATAACTTCAACCAATAATAATAAACAATAATAAACAAACAATAATAAACAGACAGATGTCCATTTGTTATCAGAACTCGTTGAAAACATGAAACTGACCATATACCCGGTAACAAGAAAAAGAAAATGACTGTATAAGCGGTGAGCTTTAACACATGTTCCCTATTAAGTTAGACGGGACTTCGGAAAGCTAACCATATAAGCGGGGTGCCCTTATAAGCGGGTAACCCTATAGCCGGTACTGACTGTATATTGTCTTCATTGTATTCACAAAATAGTTTTTAAAGGTTAGAGTTTAGAAGAATTTAAATAATAAAAAAAATTGTATTATAACTCACGCTACCTCACTCATAATCTCAGACACTCCTTCTAAATTATTTTCATCAAATATTATCAATGAATAAAAAAATTGTTGCTAATATATGTCAAAATATTACAGTCAGTTTATTGAGTGTTTCCATAGATTTAGCTTCCAAATTAAAGTTTGAATATTTTTTGAGAAGGAAGAATTCGACTTAGGCTTTAGGTATGGTTTGCCTCCTCCTAAGGTATCGTTTTAGAACTTAAAGACTTTGAGACTACGATTCTATTTTACGTGCCTTGCCACCATTAATGAACACGAAGGATCTTCGACCACCATCATCATCCTCATCGTAATCAGGAAAAAGTCTGTAAATCGTGTAAGGAATAGTGTGTAGAGAAAATCTTACCAGTACATTCTAACTACTACCTTTTTTAAAATGATTTAGTCGATTAAAAATCTTCTTTTATATTGAAGCCACCCTAATCATCATCCTCCTCATAATCCATAAAATTATATAACGAAATCATGTAAGGAAAAATGTGTAGCAAAAATTTTACTAGTACCTTCTAACTACTACCTCTGTTTAAAATGATTTAGTCGATTAAAAACCTTCTTTTATGTTCAAGCCACCCTAATCATCATCCTTATTATAATAAGTAAAATTATATAACGAAATGATGTAAGGAAAAATGTGTAGAGAAAATTTTACTAGTACCTTCTAACTACTACCTCTATTTAAAATGATTTAGTCTATTAAAAACCTTCTTTTATGTTCAAGCCACCCTAATCATCATCCTCATTATAGTCAGTAAAATTATATAATGAAATGATGTAAGGAAAAATGTGTAGTGAAAATTTTACTAGTACCTTCTAACTCCTACCTCTGTTTAAAATGATTTTGTTGATTGATTAAAAACCTTCTTTTATGTTCAAGCGACTCTATCATCATCCTCATTATAATCAGTAAAATTATATAACGAAATGATCTAAGGAAAAATGTGTAGCGAAAATTTACTAGTACCTTCTAACTGCTACCTCTGTTTAAAATGATTTAGTCGATTAAAAACCTTCTTTTATGTTCAAGCCACCGGTTATGAGATTGACGCTTTTTCCAACTGAGCTAACACAGCTGGAATAGTAAATAATATTTTCCCTTACTTCAACTTATTACAAAACGCAAACATATTTTTTGCGACGTACCGGATAGAGCCTTCAGGCGGCCCTAGCCCTTGAACTGTTGTTTGACTTACTGTACGATGAAAATATTAGGAGAGAGTGGAGCACCTTGGGACACCTTTATTTTCAGGCTTTAATTTGCAACCAGGAATTAGTTCTCATGTGTATTGATCGATGGCCCTTCCTCTTCACTTGTCAAAGAATTTTGATGAAAATAGTGCTTATAGGTAAGGAACAATTTCATTTTCTTTGTTTTGAATAACCCAAAATTACATCAATGTACATTTTAAAAAGTAATTTTTTTTAAAAAAAAATTAAAATATTTTAAAAAAAATATATTGTTATGAAAGAAAATCCATTTATTATTATTTCTATGCTAATAAATAAATTGTATTGTTAAGCCTAACTGTATAGCAGTTACCAAAAGATACTATGTAAAATGGGGCACCTTGGGACATTTTAAAAGTGTAAACAAATATCAATTCAAGCAAAATAATAAATATTTTGGTGCCTAATTTTTAATTGATTTAACATGTCAAAATATTAATTTATTAATCTTTTTTTTTCAGAAAAAAATGGTGAGAACAAGGAAAACAAACAGAAAGTATTCTGCTGTAAATGCTAATATGCTTGAATCAGCTGCAAATATAAGATTTGTTAAAAATGTGTTAACTTGAACAATTTTCAGCTATTTCTCTTTTATAACAGTTAATAAAAATAATTTGA
>CM063501.1:125610666-125630666 GCA_032207245.1 Pardosa pseudoannulata
GCTGCTAAGTTAAAACTCTGGGGGAAATGAACAAAACTGAACCCTTTAAAACTTGCACAAAACTTCGCTGAATTTTGACTATTTCCATTGAAAACTTATCGACTTCCCAGTGCTTATATCAGGGATAAATTTTTCTTAGATTTGCAACTCTTCAAAAATTAATTTTTAATTTTTCTTAGTAGGCTTAGTACTTTTCTATTGAAAAATTTGCCTATTTTTGATTCAACATAAAATGAAAAGTTTTGCTTTGTTTAGAATAAAAAAAACATTTAAACTTGTAATTTTAAAAAAAATACTTAATTTTGTTATATGATATAACATTTTTAAGAAAACATAAAATATAAAAATATAACAGGAAAAAACTGAAATACAATTACCTGCAAAATAACGTTTTGAAATTTGTAAATTAGCAGCATAATTTTATATCAAATAGAAGCTAATTATCATTTTCATTCATTGAATCTCAATTATATTAATACGAACAATATAATTCATTTATAACTTAATAAGTAATAATTTTTAATTTTTAATTTATTAATAATTTTTAATTTTTAATTTATTAATAATTTTTAATTCTTAATTTATTAATAATTTTTAATTTTTAATTTATTAATAATTTTTAATTTTTAATTTATTAATAATTTTTAATTTTTAATTTATTAATAATTTTTAATTTTTAATTTATTAATAATTTTTAATTTTTAATTTTTTAATTTATTACTAATTTTTAATTTTTTAATTTATTGAAAATTTTTAATTTTTTTAATTCTAAAGTATAAAATACCTCTAAACTTTTGGTTTACAGAATAAAACAGATATTTTACTTCAATTTCATATCAAAATTTAGTTTCTAATATGGATACTTCAAGAGTCATCTTGAGGGTATGTGAATTTCTCTTTAGGATAAAACTTATCGTAAGTCATTAATAAGATACTAGCATATAAAATTATATAGTTTTGTTATTTAAAGCAATTGGATGTAAAATATCTGTAGAACAAGTGACAAAAAAAATATACTTACCCGGGAAATAACTTTTAAATTTAATTAAAGAACCTAAATTTGTAATCAAATTGAAGATAATTGATACTAATTTTTATTGTATGAACTTCAATTGTATTAATGCAAGCAATGCATTTTATTTTATATCACTGTAAAGACTATTTTTATTTTTATTTCTTAACAAATTTAAATTCTTGAAATTTTATAATATCAGTTATTAGGTTATAATTTATAGAAAAAAATCTATATAATATATTTCAGATCTACATAAAACTTTTTCTTATAATATGCATATTACCGACGTTGTTATCTTGAAGATAAATAAATTTTATTTTTTTTTCCATTTGACGTATTAAATTTTAGTTTACAAAAACATTAGGTATTTATTTCTATTTTATACAAAAATATTGCTTCAAATATTCATACTACAAGAGTTACCTTGAGGGTAAATAAATCTTATTATTTTCCTTTGGAGTATTAAGTTTCAACTTACAAAAGAAATTAGGCATTGCATTTTGAATCTATATAAAAAAATTGCTTTTAATATACATATTACAGAAGTTATCTTACGGGTAATTAAGTTAATTTTTTTGGCGTATTAAAGTTTTATTTACAGAAAAATTTAGATAATGTATTTCGATGCTAAAGAAAAATTTTGCTTCTAATATGCATAATACAGAAATTATCTTAAAAGTAAATAAAATTCATTATTTTCATTTGTGTATTAAGTTTTAGCTTACAGAGAAAATTAGATTATATATTTCAATTCTACACAAAAAATTTCTCTTAATAGAAATATTTCAGAAATTAACTTAAGGGTATTAAATTTCATTTTTTTTTCATTTGGCGTATTTAAGGTTTAGCTCTGTTATCTGACGCTGCCAGGCGCTGTTCTTGGGCTGTAGTCATACAACATCTTTACCTTTTGAATGAATTATAAAGGATATATTCAAATGATAATTCTAATGATGCATCAAGCAATACAAAGTTTAAAATGTATAATTTATTATACAAGGCTTACAAAAAAATCATATTCCATGCACAACACATTTTTTTAATAAAACATTTAGTCAAACAACTCATATGGTCTTTGAAAATGTTTCCCAATTAACGTATAAACATTTCATCTAACTTTATAAATATTTCTATATTTTAATTTGAAATTTTTAAATTAAAGTGCTAACTCAGAATAGAGAAAAATATTATTCAAAAAGCAGATCCCCTGTAAATTTTCTTTAGCTTCAAAACTGACAAAAAACAAATTTTAATTTTTTAAACACTTAAAATGACAGATTAAATTAAAAAATTAAATACTTTTTTTATAAATTTCGGCCACGTGGACACTTTGATATTCTTGAAAATGTTTTGTAAATTAGTAGAAAAAAATGATTGCCTTGATTAAAGATTTGAAAATTTGCGCTAAATTGTTTCAATTCCATTTTTCGTTTTATTCAGTTTTAAAAGAATGTTAAACCTTCTTTTACTACTATTTTATATTTTCTTCATTTTTGCTTTTAAATCTCTCATTTTAGCATTAGAACTTTTTTGTATAATTTACTTTACTGCTTTTTAAACTTATTTTAGCATTAGAAACTTTTGGTTTCTAAAACTGCTAGTAAAATTTTACTATATTTAAATTTTACATTTAAACAGAATAAAGATTCAGAAAAAAAGTTTTTGACTAATTTTATATACTTTTCTTTACAAATAAATCTCCTATTTTTCAAAATTATTTTTCTAAAATCGTAAGACGTTTTGCGTATTTAATGGGTCATTTTTAAAGTAAAATATTTGCATTATTTTTCTCGAAATTCGTTTTGCGAGACATAATACAATTACGCTTCACTTTCTGCTTCTAATACACTGTTTAAGAATTTTCTGCTTTTCAAGTATTGTTTTCTAAAAACTTAATTTTATTTCTAAAATATATCAATTTTTTTAGGTTTCTTTAGATTGGAATTTGTTTTGAAAATTATAAAACTACACTATTTTCATATGAACACTTTATTGTTGTTACTTATCCCCCCTCAGAATAGGAAAGCTTAAACCAGGTCCAAAAGACCCCGTCACATAAGAGCCTCAAAAAAACCTTCGTCTGCTTTAATTTCAATTTTCCACTCGGTTTACAACTTCTCATATAGTTTATTTGCCTACTCTTTATCAATATCTTTATACTACACACACGGCCCAAGTCTGGGAGTACATGATTAAGGGTTCTTCCCCAAAATTTATAGACGCATATACAGTGTTCATAGTTTATAGTCCTTAACCCCCTACTCTGTGAAATATATTTATGAAAAACGCGCCAAAAATGAGAGAAAAAGTTCTTTAACTTTGTTGTCAAATTGTTTGAAATAGATTATTTTTAATATTATAAACGAAAGAACTACTATTTTCAATATTTTCATATATATGGGAAATGTTGATGGATTACAGTAATTTTTCCTCAAATTACAGCAAAATAAATCAAATGATATAATTTTCGGTACATATATATATATATATATATATATATATATATATATATATATATATATATATATATATATATATACACATATATACATATATATATATATATATATATACATATATATATATATATATCAAAATTATTTAACTTTAATATTTCTTTAAAAACCTCCGCTCTCCCATTCTAATTCCTTAAAATCTTTTTCTCAGCCTCTAAATGTCTTAAGGGGTGTCTTCGATTTAAAATTCTTCCCAAAGCTTTCTATCCTAAAACTGTAAATTTTTTTTCTATTCAACACGTTTCCCAGCTGTCACCGGCAAATGGCTCCACGTTTTTCCTGATCTTGCACTTAAATTTCCTGAGTAAGTGGGAAAATTATTTATGTCTTCGCTCTTGGGTGCAACTCTGTTCGAGCAGAGAGATTTTTGTGTCGTTTCTTTGTCTGTCGTAGAGTAGTTAAGATGTTCGTTTTAGCAGCTCTGAAATAAAGTTTTAATTTGACTTGTGCCGTTCTCTTCAATGTCGGTAGCTGTTTAGCTTTCTCCTTGTTCAGCAGTTTTATAATTTAAGGATTACATATACATATATATATATATATATATATATATATATATATATATATATATATGTATATATATATATATATATACATATATATACATATATATATATATATGTATGTATATATATACATATATATACATATATATACATATATATACATATATATATATACATACATACATATATATATATATATATATATATATATATATATATATATATATATATATAATACAACAATATTATTTTCTATATCAACTGTCATGAATTCCACTTCCCCCAGATTCCTTTAAATTTCCCAAATCCTTTACGGTATCCGAGAAATAGCGACATATAAATCGAGAAACTGCGGGATTTTTCGGGCGGAAATATCTGAGTCTATTGAGAAAATGGCATATTAAAAATTATACATTGGATAAACTGATTTCGGGTTTCACGGAACTTAAATACCGTTTTCTCTCTTGCTTGAATTCAGGTCGGGCATTCCAAAATTGGCACATTTGTGTTGCTCGAACTGAGATCGGGTGTCGGAAATTATAATGTGGTTAATTCCCTTCAATTTGCTTTATTTTTATAATTAAAATTATATAATTTTAATTTTGATTCCTTGCTTATTTCTATGGACATAGATATATTTGTAGGGGGCTTAAATTTTGTCACCACTACATACTCAAAGACGTAGGTTCTGCGTCCATCAATGAACAACATTTATAGATTGACCAATGTAATAAAGCAAGATTTGTCCAAACCGTTAATCAGTCATCACATTTTATAAAGCTTGGTGAGACTTCGAGAAATAATTAATGCAACATCGGATGAAACTTAGGGGGCATTTTCTTCTCTCGGGTAATTCATCACAAAACTTTAGATACAGGGGATATATCCTAAATCGTTCTTTAAGAGTGAATAACTATTATACTTTATTAGTATTTTGTAGCTCAATATGTAAAAAGGAGTATACATTTTTAAATTAATCAATATCCTTATTAACACATTGCATGCGGGACACTTACTAGTACGTTTTCTGGCGATTGATACTTGAGAGCGGGTCACGTACTAGTGACCCGCGCAACATAGTTTGTGTAACAACATGGTTACAAACTAGTTTGGTAACAACATGACTTGTGGGTACAAAAAAAACTGTATATATAGGAAAACGAATCCGAATTTTCCTGTACACTACATAGATCTATCGCGTACTGGTATGATATTAAATTAATTATAGGCTTAGTTTGAGCTATATTTATATTCTTATTCCTTAATCAGGCATAATAATCCAATTAAAAGAAACGAAACATTTTCCAGTCTACTTAGAACAACAACTTTTATTCCATCACAATTTTTTATAAAAAACTTTATAACAAAAACAAAACTTGCAAACGATAAACTTGTAACAAACTGCAAACGATTTTTAAACTAACTATAAATCATTGAGTCTGTTCTACCACAGATCCTGAAAAAATTTAGACAAATAAAAACTAGTTTTTACGTTATTAGTTTTATGATTGCTCTTTTCATATTTTTATAATGTAAAATTGTTGATATATAACATAATTTGAAAACATTAAAACTATCTACTACTATTTCTATTTAATTATTCATATTTACGATACTATTATAAATTTATCCACTAAAAAATACATTTTTTGTTTACAAAAGTCTTATGGTTGTTATTTATATATTTCTATTTATATATTCGAATTTTATAAAATACGAAAAGTTGGTTAAAAAATTAAATGATGTCCGATCTAATTAGATTTAACTGAATAACTAAATTTACGACCAAAACGCCCGCTCCCGGTACAATTCCGCTGCAAAATGTACCCGCACACAATTTGTTAAGCTTAAGCATTTCCCGGGATTTCACGGAAATTCTCAAAAAGGAAAATTGGTGCGAAATCAGAAAAATTACCTTCGACTCAGTATTTTAAATGGAAATATCTATCACTAAATAGTTATTTTATCAATGCATTAAAATAGCAACCTTTTCAAATGATTTCGTCATAAGCTTGAGGATTAGATCCTACCCAATGCACGCAAACTAAATTTGAAGCGGCACGAGCAAAAGAATCGGAACAGTGAAGTATAACGAAATAAAAGTTGAAGACAAAAAGAGAAACTGAAAGAAATCTGAAAACTCAATCAGGTGAAATTAGATCACAAGATAAAACGTACGAAACCGACTGAAGTAAGTTAATGTGTTTTCATTTTCCTCCAATCTGAAATTTCGTTTAAAGTTACTCAGATGTAAAGATAGTCAATGGGATTGGAACAGTCTCGTTAGGCTTTAATGATTTTATAGAGAACTGAAATAGCCAGTACCAGATATTACATATATATATATATATATATACATATATATATATACATATATATATACACATATATATACATATATATATACACACACATATATATATATATATATATATATACACACACACATATATATATACATATATATACATATGTATACATGTGTGTATGTATGTATCTGTGTATGTGTGTATATGTATATGAGCTGTGTTATTTATATATTCAAAAAATAAATAGGATTATGAAATTTAATTATTAATCAAATAAATTCAATCTTAAATAACTACATTTGTGATATTTAATTTTTTAATTTAAAAATTTTAAAAAAATTGCTTTAAACTCAAAAATTTAATTTAATGTTTAAAAAGTCCGTTCCTATTTTTTACATCAATATATTCATCAATCTAGCTATGAATAAATCAAAAGATTTAAACAAATTTTGTGCTCTACTTGCCAACATGCTATTTTTGAAAATCTTGTAATACAACGCAATTAAATCTTAAACTGCGTATTTATACTGTAAGTGCTCCAAGCGTACGATATACCTTAATATTTAACGTGCTAGAGGAGTATTTTTCGATTTGGAACGTGAGAGCCCGAAATATCTCAGTGTAAGAGAACATGAAGGATATATCTGTGGATTTGAATGTCCTCTTCTTAGGAGATTGGAGACGAAAGAGTGGTATGTAAGAGGACAACGTAGTTTCCCTGTGGCTGATAAGTTAGAGGAAATTCTTCTGCTTGTCATTGCCAGTGTTTTAGTCCCGTTAATAAGTTTATACAATAGATGTGATAGCATTTACCCGGAAAAGAGAGATATCATCACTCAAACCAAATGAACCTACCAAATATAAAACACAGAAGGACAAAAAGAGAAAGCAACATTGTGGTACATAGCCATAGCAACCAAGAAAGGAGTACTGCAACTTAGTAAGTAAGTGGTAGACGTAGTATTAAGTATATAAAATAAGTGTGGTCGCATTTACTCTTAAAAGAGTGGTATCATCCCTCAAACCAAATGAACTCACCAAACAGAAAATACAGAAGGACAAACACAGAAAGCAACATTGTGGTACATAGCCATAGCAACCAAGAAAGGAGAATTGCAACTTAGTGAGTAAGTTGTAGACGTAGTAATAAGTTTATACAATAGGTGTGGTAGCATTTACCCGCAAAAGAAAGGTATCATACTCAAACCAAATGAACCTACCAAAGATAAAATACAGAAGGACAAAAACAGAAAGCAACATTGGGGTACATAGTCATAGCAACCAAGAAAGGAGCACTGCAACATAAACCTACATCACAAATAGTTTATGTGGCACTACTTAGTGTAATAAAGTTAAGTGCGCGAAATTATCATCAAAGCCACCATATTAGTGTGGATAAATAATGGAAAATGTAGTAAAATCTATGAAATATCCTCATTACGTTTTTATGCAACCCTTTACCAGTATTTGGTGAGCTTTATTTATTATTAACCAGACTCTGACTGTCGGTCCAAAAGCTTAGAGTTGGAATTCCAATTTTACAATGAATATCCACAAATATTCAGAGTCCATATTGTGTAGTATATCTCGGTCATATGATTCCACGTTTAGAAAACAACTGACTGCAGGCCTGTTTATCAACCAATCAACCAACCAACCTTTCAAGATCCATTTAAAAATTTTTTAAAAAATAAAACAGTGGTAAATTATTTAAAATATCAATAGCAGAACGATTGGGATATTTCTGCGAGTTCACTTATGAAAATTATTCAAAAACTAATTTTGAAATAAAGCTAAATCATCTAATTTTTATTGTTACTGGCAAAGAAAGCTTTTCTTCTTTTCTGCGTGGAATTGATAAATTTGTTGCACCAAACTTTCAAGGTAATCTACTGGATGCTCTCACCATTATTCGCAAGTCTCCTGCAAATTTTGTAAGCAATATATAAGACGACTACCCATAGAAACAGTAAATAAGTATTATACACCAATGGACAAGAACAAGAACTAATTACAAGTATTGTTGTTAACTTTCCTACCGGTAACGCAGAGTGCAGTTATGGAAATAATAGCATTGGAATAGATGTATGTGACTGGTGCAGTATAAAAAATATGATAAGTCCAAATTAGTTCTTTAAAATAGTTTATTTATTATTTAAACAAAACATACTTCTGTCTCTTACAAATTAAAGCACTGCTGTGAGCAACACTTTCTACAGCTAACCAAACAATCACCGTGCTTACATTCTATCCGCTGCCTTTAACACACAACACGTGCGTTAGTGAAACTCCGAAGTGAAACTTAAAACTTGCACTAAAAATATATTTGCATAAACATTATTTCATTCTGCTACATTTTAAATCAAATTAAGCCGAATGCGCATTTGGATGGAAAGAATAAAATAAAACAGGGCCAGGCACTTCACCTTGCTAACAGTTGCTAGATATAAGGAATAATTGCAAAATATTTTTTTGTTTCTATAAGATTTAAAAGTTTCAAAAGTTTTGCAAAGGAAATGCAAATGTAGCGACTTGTGTAGATTTGTGAAGTAAATAAAGTTAGTGTTATCCGGAGTGCTAAATAACTTATTCTAAATAAAACTACCTCTTTTAACTATATGTAAAAGTAATTTTTAGATGTATTCCTGTTAATTCAAAGATTTTATAAATCTTTTGTAGCTATGCCATAAAGGAGTCTTTGTAGGTAATTTGTAAATATGTGTGTGTGCGTGTCATGTTTCAAAAATTAGGGGGGTTGACAGCATAAGCTGAGTGCACTCTTTAAATGCAAGTGCATGAATCTTTAATAACTCATTATAAAAGCACTTGAATCGTAAGGATTGAGAGAGATTGTCTTGAGGTTGCTGCATGCACCATGGCAGACCGGAGTTCCTTTGTTAGAGTGTGGACGCTAGCCACTCACCACTATATTTGATGTTTAGCTGTTAAACTGTGCCATATACATGAATAAAGACATTATCAAGAAATAATTGTATCTATGACTCTTCCTATGACTGCAAAGTCTGTCACACACACACACACACACACACACACATATATATATATGTATATATATATATATATATATATATATATATATATATATATATATATATATATATATATATATATATATATATATATATATATATATATATATATATATATATATATATATATATATGTATATATATATATGTATATATATATATATACATACATATATATATACATATATATATATGTATATGTATATATATATATACATATATATATATATATATATGTATATATATATATATATATATATATATATATATATATATATATATATATATATATATATATATGTATGTGTATATATATATATGTATATATATATATATATGTATATATATATATATATATATATATATATATATATATATATATATATATATATATATATATATATATATATATGTATGTATGTATGTATGTATACGTATATACATATATATATATATGTATATATATATATATATATATACATATATATATATACATATATACATGTATGTGTGTGTAACGTGCGAATTTTATACTCTATGCTACACAGTGATAATAGTCCCTCCTTTTTTTAATTGCTCGGGTTTACTGAATAATGAGGAGACCCTAAGTAAATTGCAGTCACTCCAATAAAATAACAGCGAAGTCCTTGGAGGAATTTTAATTTAATTTTGACTAAAATCAAGTGAACATCTCTACCTGATGAGAGATCAGCATCGGCTGATGTCGAAAACACACTTCTTTTACAAATTTCGCCCAACAGGTAGCGAAAACGCGGAGTTTTTCCCATGAGACCAACAGTTTAGTCAGTTTTATTAACAGTCAGAAATGAACTTAGGTCATTGGAAGGAGTGGATTATTTTATTGAGACTGATGGAAAATGTGGAGAGTGGCCATAAAATTAGCATTTATTCTAGCATTAGTTTGGGGATAAGGGTAAAAGAATTTAACTTGGTGAATACTAATTTAAATAAGATATTATACGACTGGGAAATTAGGTATGAAAGTATGAGAAGGGGAAAAAGGAGAATTTTAGAGAAATATTTAAGGTTTATAATTTTAATACATACATATATATATATATATATATATATATATATATATATATATATATATATATATATATATATATATATATACAAATAACGGAGTAAACCATTGGGTTTTTTTTTTTCAGTCATGACCAGAAAAAAAGACACCGATTAAGACCTTTATTGCCATAGCGTTGGGTGGACGGGTTTCCACTTCATTTTAGGAAGGGGACAAACTAAGAGATCAGCTAACATAAAAACTCTAAGTAAAATTCTAAGAAGAAATCTAAATAAAAAATCTAAGTCAAAATCTATCTCCAGTAGCGTGTATCTCCTTTTCGTTCAGGAATTTCCGAAATTGGGTTTTTTTTTTTTTTTTTTGTTGTTGGTTTTTGCTTTTTTTTTATTTTTTTGGTTTGCTTTTGTGGCTGGTTTTTTTTTTTTTTTTTGTTTTTTTTTTTTTTTTTTTTATTTTTTTTGTTTTTTTCGGTTTTTTTCTTCTTTTTAGTTCGTGGCTATTGCAGTATAAAATTTAAATTGATTAAACCCTTTTCCCCAGGGCATAAACTGTCGAACAAGTGGTCAATTTAGTTTAGGGGTTAAAAAGGGTACATTAAAGACACGCGGAGTTTTTGCCTTTGACTTTAGATTTAAAAACTCCTGAAAATGTTCTCGGGCCGAAATGAGGGTTTACGGCTATAAATTTACTTCGGCATGATTGATTATCCCATTATTGAAGTTTTCTGCATTATATTCCTTAAGGTGCTGTGTTTGGAGTTTTATGTTATGCATATATATCTTTATATCAAAGCTTCCCGATTTACTTTACTTTTCCCTTAGATGTGTATGTGTTTAAAAACTGTCACCTGTAAACCTTTAGGTTCTGAAAAAACTATGAATTCAAGTTATGATTTCTTTTCACCTGTAGAATGTGCGGATATATCGTGTGACACCAAATGTTTTAGCGACTGTAACAATAAGTTACATTCAGGTCAGCTTTTTTTACCTCTTCCCGTGTGCCATCGTCAAAGCATACAGAACAGGACCAGTTTGAACTAGAATAAACTTCAGACTTTCCCAACCAATAGAAGGGCCCGTTGGTTTGGCGGGATTCTGACCCTTCCGTTCTTGAGTAGAACCCTGTTTTTTCTCCGAGGGGCCAGTCTAATTTTTTGGAGGACCAGAGTTGTTACCAGAGGAGAGATGAGGGTCAACGCTGATGGTATCCGCTGCTTGCGGTATAGACATTTTTTGGAGCTACACGAAGGAAAAAAGACGCCCTTTTTTTAGGGACGAGGTCAAGTCGAGAAGATTCTTCGATATCTATAAATGATAAGTTGTATTCGTAAGGCATTTAATTACATAAAATCAATTAACCAAGACATATTTGTCAAGGTGTGTTATTTAATGAGTATTAATTTCTTCTTTCTTAAACAGTAAATCAACGTAACATTATTTTTACAGAGACCTAATTTATTGTTGTTCAAGTTAACATATAATGAGACCTTTAATAGTTGAAAATTGTTCGCTATCACAACAGAATTCACTGCATTTTTTATCAACAACATTCGTAAACAAATCTGTTTTGTGACACATACAAATTAACGCGTAATAAAGCCATTAGAATTTTAAGATGAGCAATCCAAATTTTTAAAATCGGTACCATTGATGTTTACAAAGTTTAGAAGATATGGCTCTATGAATAACCTGGAAAAATTTTATAAACCCTTCCGTTAAAGGGGAAATCCCCACAAAATTGCAGAAATTTTCCGAGTGAAAGAAAAAGCTGACAAGCGATCGGAGAGACCCGAAAAGAAATAAAAGTAGAAAGCTATGTAATATAGAAGAAAGTTTTTTTCCTCTCTGATATACTCGTCTATTGAAAACTGGAGTAGGAGAAAGTAAAAGAAAAGACGGAGGACTTTTCTTTTCCCTAACAAGCTGTCGACGACAGGGATACGAGACTTATTCTGTCTATCACAGACAGCAAGAAATCGAAGTGCCTCTTTCTAGAAAATCGTGGCGGATTCTTTAGAAACCTTGGACGCAAGCATATGCTAATGAAAAATAAAATCCTGCATTACATCTTGGTGTAATTTTTTGGTTTCATTTTGTGGGTAGAATCTTGGAGGCCGTTTTGATGATAATACGAAAATCATCGTTCAAAGACAAGTTTCCGGGAAACTGCCTATTTTTTATACAACTCTCTCTAACCTCAATGCTCAGGTTAGAAAGAGTTGCATAAAAATGTCTAAAAAAACAGTTTAAAATAATATTCCAATAATTTTACCATAAGTGATACTTCTTTTGCTACATTTGTCTGTTTAAATATAATTAAGTTCTCAATAACAGCTGTCAGCATTAAGGAAGCAACAGTTATCCGGCCAACATACTGCATCCGGCATATCCGGTCACTATGCTGGATAATTGGCAATAACCGGATATTACAATTCAATTATCCGGCGTTACATGCGGCCAAAAATTATACACCTAGAAATAAGATAAATATAACAAAAAAATCCAAAATGTTAAAAAATATACTAGAAGAAACTGCGTATTTTAGAGCATTATGTAAAAAGAAAAAAAAGATTTATGGAAAATAATTTGGTTTATTTACACATGTCATTACAAAAAAATCCGGCCAACATACTGCATCCGGCATATCCGGCTACTATACAAGATAATTGGCAACAGCCGGATATTGCAATTATCCGGCGTTACATGGTGTCAAAAATTATACACCAAGAAATAAGATGCGTGAACAATGTGTATTTTGGAACATTATGCAAAAGAAAAAGATTTATGGAAAAAAATTAGGTTTATTTACACATTTCATTACAAAAAAATCTGGTCAACATACTGCATCCGGCATATCCGGCTACCATACCAGATAATTGGCAATAGCCGGATATTACAATTATCCGGCGTTACATGGGGACAAAAATTATACACCAAGAAATAAGATAAATATAACAAAAAAAGAAAAATGTTAAATAATATACTATGTAAAACAATGCGTATAAATATTTTGGAACATTATGTAAAAAAAAAAAAAAGCTTTAAGGAAAAATTAGGTTTATTTATACATTTCATAACAAAAAATCATAAATCATTCTTTTTTTCATTCTCAACTTCAAGTTGTGTTCTTGCATCTGAGAACACAAAAGACAAAACTTACTTTTCTGGAGGATAGGGAATACAGACAATTTACCAAAAAAAATGGGAATATGTTCGTGAAATTTTTCATATACGAATATAAGAACCATTAAAGAAGGGGGATAAAGGACTATTAAAAATGCTTTAATTCAGATTTGATTTTTCTAATTAAATAATGTCAAATTGAGATATTGAGTACTGAAACTTAAAATAAAGAAACAATTTAAAATAAATTATAATTCAAATAGTTGACTAATTAAAAAATATAAAAGGTGAGAAAAATACTAAAATTTGGTTGAAAAATAAAATACATAGGTCTGATTTATTTAAAATGAATTTAAAAAGAAAAAGTGCGAAGCATACAGACATCCGGCTGAATATCCAGTTGAAACTCTGGCCAGATATCCGGTATTTGTTATCCGGCCAAATTGGCATCCGTTGCATCCCTAGTTAGCATAATACTGAAAAGGGTATTCTTAATATTTGTCGAAGAAGGGATTACAAAAACAAAAAGGTAAAATTGAAATGTAAGAATAAAAGACACATATGTTTTAATGCAACACAAATGCTAGCTTCCAATTTAAATGTAGTACTTACTTACATACTTAGGCTCTTTACACCTCATGGCACATAAGGCATCCAGTCCAGCCCTCCATGCCACCCGGTCTTTTGCCCAGGATAGGGTCTCATCCAAACTCTTTATTCCAGTTCTCTTAAAATCACCCAATATCTGTCTTTGCCAAATCCTTTTCTGACTTCCTCTCTATCTTCTACTTTCAGGAACCCAGGAGAGCGAGAAGTGCAAAAAATTCTCTCTTGATGATCTCAGCACATGGCCAGTCCATCGCCTTCTCCTTTTGTCAATTTCATCTTCTATTGTTTTAATGGCTGCATTTTCAGAAATTAATTCATTTCTTATTTTAATCGGCCAAAATATTTTACATATTTTTCTAGTACAACTATTTCAAAAGACTTCTAGTTTCTGAATGTCAGATTTTTCTTAGGCACCAGGTTTCTGCACCATATAACAAAATTGCTCTAACTATTGTTCTGTAGATATTTATTTTTGTTTGGTGTTGAATGTTTGAGAATCTCCAAACTTTTTCAAAGCTTTTCTTGCCCGGACGATACTGTTTTTAATATATTGTCACGAAGATTCGAATGAACACACCGTCTAACGTAACAGAAGAATTTATTGAAGCTAAGTAGCAACTCGCAACTTTACAAGACCAAGAAGTTGCCTACAACTAGTGGGTATCAGCTTTTATACCCGAACAGAATATTCGAGAAATAACTAATTTACATATTAAAGAATGATCTAGAATATTCAAGAACATAATGAAACAATAAATAACATTTTTAAATTAAAAACCCGTACTTTGGATAAACTGCCATGTCAAGCATCGAACCCACAGTCTCCGGGTCTGGATCGCGTGCTTTGACCATTCGGCCACTGAGCTAGTTGTCTAAGTTTCTTTATGCGGCAATATTTTTCCCCTTTACCATGACAGAATCCATGGAAAAGGGGCAATCCATGACAGAACCAAAATATGTAAATCTTTAGGCTTTCAGTTTCTGCAGTAGACTGGACTTTTAAGAGGAAGAGGGACTAACCCTTCACTCAATCCTCCCCATTTTATCCGGGATTGGGACCAGCTGGGCAAAGAAGCAAAATTCCTACTCAAAATGGATTAAATGTAGTACATTCTGAAAAATACTTATTCTACACCTTTTTCAAGTCTTCTATTGATGTGGGGATTTTATCAACAATAGTCGCCAATTTTGGGGACGAATATTGCCAAAGTTACCTACAGGAGATAATTCTCCATGTTTTACTGCCGAACCACTACTTCATATGATATCCAAGAACTATTAATATTCGGAAAGTTTTCCTTCTACAATACACTATTTGTACCTATGTTTAAAGAATATTTAGACATCAATATTGTATATAAAAAACATTGAATAGAGATATTATTTTAGAGAACTGTTGACAAATATTTTAACAGCACATGTGATAATTTTTTTAATAAATCGATCTTTTTCGTTAACCGGCATTACAGACCTTACTTACAAAATGCTTAAAATGCCTAAAATGTATGGTCTAAATACACAAGTCACTATGTGCTTTATAAGCATGTTTATTATTCCAAAAGAAATGCGTCTGTGAATAACCCGGAAACAGTTTTAAAACTTTGTAACTTAAATCAAATATTCTAAAACAATTGCAGTTCTTCTACACAAAGAAAAAGAACAGGATATCGAAAGAGCCAGAAAAAAATATATAAAATACGCTGAAAAAACTGCTAAATATAGAACAAATTATTTTTTTGCCATATATTCGTCTACTAGAGACTTGAATAGAAGAAAATAAAAAAGACGAAGAATATTTTGTGTTCTCTAACAAGCTATCGACTACAAGGATACGAGACTGTGTCTATCACAGGGAACGATTAAATCGAACTTTTATCTTTAACCCGTATAATTTAAGTAATAAGAAAATAAGTAATAATGATTTTAAATAATAACTTTTTATCTTCAGTGAAACCTCTAGTACATCTAGAAATCAAACGTGGCTTCAAATTTGATTGAGCTCTCACCAAAGTTGGTAACACATGATTAAATACGAATATTTCTTTTGTTCAAAAATTGAATGAAGAAAGAAAGGAATTCACCGTCAAGAAACTGTTCTTTCTTTTATCACTCTCTCACGTGAACTTTTTAGAAGACTATAATTTAAGTAATAAGAAAATAAATAATTATTATTGTAATCAAAAACTTTTATCTCTAATGAAACCGTTAGTAAATATAGATACAACACGTGGCTTCAAATTTGATTCAGTTATCACCAACAGTTGGTAACACAAGATTAAATAGTGAATATTTCATTTGTTCAAAAATTGAAAAAAGAAAGAAAGGAATTCATCGTCGAGAAACTGTTCTTTCTTTTATCCCTCTCTCACGTGAATTTGTTAGAAGACTATAATTTAAGTAATAAGAAAATAAATAATTATTATTGTAAGCAAAACTTTTATCTCTAATGAAACCTCTAGTATATCTAGATCTCACACGTGGCTTCAAATTTGATTGAGTTATCACCAATAGTTGTAACACAAGATTAAATAGTGAATATTTCATTTGTTCAAAAATTGAAAAAAGAAAGAAAGGAATTCATCGTCGAGAAACTGGTCTTTCTTTTATCCCTCTCTCATGTGAACTTCTTAGAAGAGTATAATTTAACTAATAAGAAAATAAACAATGATTATTGTAAGTAAAATCTTTTATCTCTAATGAAACCGTTAGTAAATATAGATACAACACGTGGCTTCAAATTTGATTCAGTTATCACCAACAGTTGGTAACACAAGATTAAATAGTGAGTATAACATGTGTTCAAAAATTGAATGAAACAAGAAGGGAATTCACTGACAAGAAACTGTTCTTTCTTTTATCCCTCTCTCACTTGAACTTCTTATAACACTATAATTTAAGTAATAAGAAAATAAATGAAAATTATTCTAAGTAAAAACTTTTATCTCTAATGAAACCTCTAGTACATCCAGACCTCACACGTGGCTTCAAATTTTATTGAGTTATCACCAACAGTTCTTTTTTACAATTTCTTTTTATGCCTCTCTCTCGTAGACTTATTTATTAGAATTATAATTTAAGTAGTAAGAAAATAAATAAAAATAATTTTAAGTAAAATCTTTTATCTTTAGTGAAATCTCTAGTACACCTAGATCTCAAACGTAGCTTCAAATTTGATTCAGTTATCACCAACAGTTGGTAACACAAGATTAAATAGTGAATATTTCATTTTAATCGAAAATTGAATTAAGAAAGAAAGGAATTCATCTTCAAGAAACTGTTCTTTCTTTTATCCCTCTCTCACGTGAACTTCTTATAACACTAAAATTGAAGTAATAAGAAATTAGATAGTAATTATTGTAAGTAAAACTTTTATCTCTAATGAAACCTCTAGTACATTTAGATATAACACGTGGCTTCATATTTGATTCAGTTATCACCAACAGTTGGTAACACAAGATTAAATAAGAATATTTCTTTTGTTCAAAAATTGAATGAAGAAAGAAAGGAATTCACCGTCAAGAAACTGTTCTTTCTTTTATCCCTCTCTCACGTGAACTGCTTATAACACTAAAATTGAAGTAATAAGAAATTAGATAGTAATTATTGTAAGTAAAACTTTTATCTCTAATGAAACCTCTAGTACATTTAGATATAACACGTGGCTTCAAATTTGATTCAGTTATCACCAACAGTTGGTAACACAAGATTAAATAGTGAATATTTCATTTGATCGAAAATTGAATGAAGAAAGAAAGGAATTCACTGTCAAGAAACTGTTCCTTCTTTTATCCCTCTCTCACGTGAACTTCTTATAACACTAAAATTGAAGTAATAAGAAATTAGATAGTAATTATTGTAAGTAAAACTTTTATCTCTAATGAAACCTCTAGTACATCTAGATATAACACGTGGCTTCAAATTTGATTCAGTTATCACCAACAGTTGGTAACACAAGATTAAATAGTGAATATTTCATTTGTTCAAAATTTAAGTGAAGAAAGAGAGGAATTCACAGTCAAGAAACTGTTCTTCCTTTTATCCCTCTTTTACATGAACTTCTTAGAAGATTAATAAGAAAGTAATAAGAAAATAAATAATAATTATAAATAACAATTAAAAAGTAATAATAAAATAAATAATAATTATTGTAAGTAAAAACTTTTATCTCTAATGAAAGCTCTAGTACATCTAGATATCACACGTGGCTTTAAATTTTATTAAATTTTCACCAACAGTTGGTAACACAAGATTAAATAGTGAATATTTTATTTGTTCATAAATTGAATGAAGAAAGAAAGGAATTCACAGTCGAGAAACTGTTCTTTCTTTTATCCCTTTATCAAGTGAACTTCTTATAACACTATAATTTAAGTAATAAGAAAATAAATAATAGTTATTTTAAGTGAAAACTTTATATCTAATGAAACCGCTAGTACATCTAGATCTCACACGTTTCTTCAAATTTCACTGAGTTATCATCAACCGTTGGTAACACAAGATTAAATAGTGACTATTTCATTTGTTCATAAATTGAATGAAGAAAGAAAGGAATTCACAGTCGAGAAACTGTTCTTTCTTTTATCCCTTTATCACGTGAACTTCTTAGAACACTATAATTTAAGTAATAAGAAAATAAATAATAGTTATTTTAAGTGAAAACTTTATATCTAATGAAACCGCTAGTACATCTAGATCTCACACGTTTCTTCAAATTTCACTGAGTTATCATCAACCGTTGGTAACACAAGATGAAATAGTGACTATTTCATTTGTTCAAAAATTCAATGAATAAAGAAATGTATTCACCGTCGAGAAACTGTTGTTTCTTTTATCGCTCTCTGAAGTGAACTTATTTATTAACATTATAATTTAAGTAGTAAGAAAATAAATAATAGTTATTTTAAGTAAAAACTTTATATCTAATGAAACCGCTAGTATATCTAGATCTCACGCGTTTCTTCAAATTTCACTGAGTTATCATCAACCGTTGGTAACACAAGATTAAATAGTGACTATTTCATTTGTTCAAAAATTAAATGAAGAAAGAAAAAATTCACTGTCGAAAAACTTCTTCCTTTTATCCCTCTTTCACGTGAACTTATTTATTAACATTATAATTTAAGTAGTAAGAAAATAAATGAAAACAATTAAGTAAAATCTATTATCTTTAGTGAAATATCTAGTACATCTAGATTTCATTCGTGAACTCGTGCTTGATTGAGGTATCGATAACCTTTGGTAACACAAGATTAAATAGTGAATGTGTCATTTATTGAAGAAGGGAATATACGTATGAAGAAGTGGAAAAAAAAGGTGTTAAATTAAAAATGTAAGAAAACAAATAATGATACAGATTAAAGTCACATTTTTTTATAACTTTAAGTAGTATGTTTATAAAATGATTTATTCATTAATCATCATCTAATGAAGATTAAATTGTAATGCGTTCAGATATGTGAAGCATTTTCTCCGAATATAACTCAAACTAAACATACTAGTTACAATACATGTGTTTGCATAAATCATGGGTTTCCTTCTCTATGTCGGGAAATCATATGGTTCCTCCCTACAGAATATATTGTAACGTCACTGGATTGTCGGGTAGCGTGTGGGTGTCGAAGTGGTTGTAACACGACGTGCAGCTTATAAAAATAACAACTTTTATTCTTGACTAAATAGAAGCTATCTATAAATTTTCCGCATGGAAATCACAGACTCAGGTGAACTGGTACGGACCTAAAAGTCCCAGGTTCAAGGCGAAAAAACGATCTGCGGTCAGGTGCCGACAGATATACAGTTTTGCAGGGGTAGAACTTGGACTCCTTGAG
>CM063501.1:125635666-125683166 GCA_032207245.1 Pardosa pseudoannulata
TAATTCATAAAGTGTTCAGTCTCTTCTCAGCCCATTTACCCAGCTGTCACTAGGAAATAAAAACCGCGATTCTGTAAAATTTCTATTATTTTCTGTGTTTTTTTTTCTCTATGAAATCTATACAAACGTGTATAAATGAAATTAAAATTGATTATTTTTTTCTGTCAAATGTAGACTGACAGATCTTTATCCGAAACATGACTGCTTAGATCTTAAGCCCCCCCCCCCACATTACGGTACACAGAAAGCCATTACCACCGTCTGTAGGGGGTATAGCTTATCGAGGTTGACGATGGCAGACAATAAAATGGCATTGACAGAGGATGGCTTGGGAATCGGTTTTTCTCCTGTAGCCACCACACTATGGCCAATTGTTCACCACTTCCTGATGGTGACCTCAAACGATGGTTCAAGGATCGCATCCACAAGCTGGGCCACTAAATGAGCCAAACACGTGGATTCGTCCCTACGGTTTACTGCGCACTTTAGTAGCGCATCTGGCTGCCTTTGATCTTTGGAGAAAAACCGCCTTGGAAACCATCGTTCGCCAAGGCTATTTTATCGTCTGCCGCCATCTACCACGATAAGCCAAACCCCCTCCAGACGGTAGCCATGGCTTGCAATGGGCCATAGTGTGAAGGGCCTTCCAAAGATCAAAGGCAGCCAGATGCGCAACTAAAGTGTGCAGTACACCATATGGATGAATCCATACGCTCAGCTCATTTAGGAGCCCAGTGTGTGGCTGCAACCCCTAAATCATCGTCCAAGGTTTTAAGGCTACTCCACACTATGGTCCACTGCAAACCATTACCACCGTCTCGAGGGTGTATGGCTTATCGAGGTCGACGGTGGCAGACGATAAAATGGCCTTGACGAGGATGGCTTCGGAAGTGATTTTTCTCCAAAGATCAAATGCAGCCAGATGCGCAACTAAAGTGCACAGTAGATCCTATGGATGAATCCATGCTCTCTGCTCATTTAGTGGCCCAGTGTGTAGCCCAGTGTTTGCAACCCCGTAAACCATCGTTCAAGGTCATCATCATGAAGTGGTGAACAATTGGCCATAGTGTGGAGGCTACAATATTCATTTAGCAACACCCGAGGAACACGCTTGGCTTAAGCAATTACTACGGACATGAGTAACACTGTCCCCGTTGGTTCCTCGTAATTTAGAACCAAGGACCAATCAGAAGACACCAGGCTTGGTCTGCCTACTAAAAATGTTTAATATAAGACACAAATTCGATGCAGATTTAATCACTAGCATGCAAGAATATATTTTGATATTTTTATTTATTGATATTAAGAGCAATTTTCATTTGTATGCTTTTTTATATACAAATCTACCCGATAAATCATAAATTAACTAACTTTGGACAGAAATCCTTGATACCGCCAAATGAACATATTCCATGTTAATACATCTTCTGTCCACCCTATCATGTGACAAGATAATATAACAAGATAATATAAAAAAATTTTTTCATATAGTTGGCTGTTATTGTATATTTAGAGTACCTCAAAATAATTTATTGCCTTCAAGAGTAATACATTAAGTTCGCCGTAGCGAAGCACGGGCGCACTTGCTAGTAGTTAATAAGTCTAAAGATTAAGAAAATTCTTTGCGCGTTTTTTAATACAAGCAAGGTATAATATAAAAAAGTTAGATTTGTTTTATTCTCATAAATATTAAAGATATACGTGCAGAGTACTTCTTTTATGTTTTATGTAGGTTAATAAAAAAATTGAATTTGTTTATAAGTCTGAGAGAAGTATTTGTAAATCACTTTTCAAGTATATCAATAATGCCCAAATCCACAATGATAGGTATTGGTATTTATAGAGGATGCAAATGGAAATTTAAACCACACGTTTTGTCTGCAATCGAATGATACAATCACTGAACAATTCTTTTAAAAATATATTTAAACAAATCCGTGCCCTAAAAGAATATTTCTTTTACAATCGTCTGCTACGTGCAGTTGAAAAATAGAAGTTTACATTATCACGTTTTATCTCGGAAACACGAAAGCGTCGACTCAGTATATTTTTTTCTCCCTGTCGCTTTCGTTGCTTTATTTTATACTATTTCTGAGAAAATCCATTAACGCTGGCAACCAAACAATTTATCAGAAGTATTGTGCTATCAAAGAACAAAACATAAATATATTCAAAAACAGTTTTTTCCCTTTCTTCTGCTTTTCTTTCACTCGATTGTGGATACAAATTCCATTAGTTCAGCGCGAAGAGTTTAGAAAATAGCTTAAATAAATTTTTGATCTCGTCTAGTCAAAAATCAATCGCCCGGCGAAAATATATAAATAAGAAAAAAAGGTTGCCGTTTCCTATAAACAGTAACAATCATTTAAAAGATATTAACTTAGAACATTCCCAATACTGCAGATTAAACAGACAAAAAAGTATATATAACTTATGTACATTTTTATTATCTTCATTTTTAATAAAAAAAAATAACAGGTTATACTATTTTTAGTAGAATGTATCGGAGATTTGAGTCCTCTTTGAATTCATTTTTCGTGCCTCGCGGCATTTATAAGCTGTGATAACAAAAAAAACGTATATATAAAAAGGCATGTGCGCTTCTTTTGAAAGGAATTAAGAGAATTAAATGTAAAGCCGGTTCGAAAACTTTACTTTCAGAAAAGTTTGAGAAAGGTTTTTAAAGGTTCCGAATTTCTTTTCCATACAATTTTTTTTCACCCCGCCGTATTTTCTTTGGCTGGCTCAAAGAAATTGAATTTTTTTTCGCCCTCCTCATATTATTTCCTTCACAATGAAGTTGATAGCCATACCTTATCTCGTTTGAAAAAAAAAAGAAGAAATGAAGAAGAAAAGAATTGGCGAGGCTGCTGTATAGAGAACACCTGAAAGAGTTGGCGACAATATTTATTTTTAGGTTCAGCGTCGGCGCATTACGGCGTCTCTTTTTATTGTTGGTATTACCCGCGGGTTTCCTTTTTATATCGGGAGATTTTATCTAATATTTACGGAAAAATAACTTATTATCGAGAGCAGAAATTCGGTAAACAATTTTCTTTTTAATTTCGGGTGCGATATTTGTTTTAGTACATCAAACTCCATCAAAAATCACGACCGACGGAAGAAAATTATTCGGAAGTAAAATAAGGTTTTCTTTTATTTTTTTTCTCCTTCTTGGGGGCTAAAAAGAGTAAATCGAACTCATTCTCTAGCGAATATTGATTTATAAATTATGATGCACGTAAACTGCTTTCGTTTCGCTTGGAGTCCATTTTTTTTCTCTAAATTAGAAATTGTTTACAATAAATTTTACGAAGTGGAGAAGACATTAGAATTGAATTTCTTACAATTGATGTTGACCTAAAAAAAGATGAAGAAGAAGGCAGTTTATGCAGTTCACATTATTTTGAAAACCAAAGAAAAGTCACAGTAATTCTGCGGGTAAATTGTTGATTCAGTATTACAGGATAATTGGTTCTTCTGTTGACTATCAAACTCAAAGAATAGAGTGTTACAGAGGGTCCCACTAGAATAGCCCTCACGTGGTCTTCTGATGGGAAAAAGAAGAGAGTGGGCCCGATGCTGACTTGGCATAAGATGGCCATCCAGAAAAGAAAAGCCATTGGTTGGCCAAGCTGGGGGAGTGGCAGGGAGTTTGCATTGAACCGGAAAGGATGGAATGCAACACTGGAGGATTCATGTGCCACTGGCCGTTAGGAGACAGAAAAACAAAGAATTATTACAGGATAAATTGTGTTAATTCAGTATTACAGGATAATTGGATCCTCTGTTGACCTTCAAAGAATAGAATGTCAACAGAGGACCAAACTAGAATAGCCCTCACGTGGTCTCCTGATGGGAAAAAGAAGAGAGGGGGCCCAAAGCTGACTTGACATCAAATGGCCATCCAGGAAAGAAATGCCTTTGGATGCCCACGCTTGGGACTGCAAGGGAGGTGGCATTGAACCGGAAAGGATGGAATGCAACACTGGCGGACTCATGTGCCACTGAGCGTTAAGAGAAGAAAAAGAAGAATTACTACAGGATAAAGAAACGATATGCATGCAAATGTGTTCTTCAAGATAGAATGAAATTACGAACAACGATGATGAGAACACTTCCATTCCAATGACAGAAATTCATGCTACTGACGCACGGAAGAATTGTCAAGTTCAACAATCATGCAAAAGAAACAGATGTAGAAACCATTGTGCTAAATGTAACAGAAATGTTTGCGGAAAATGTGTTTCAAAAACAGATTTTATATGTAAAAAATGTTTTCCATGAATGTTTTGATAATAAGCATTTCATTTAAATTAATTTGGAACTATTTTCTTTGCGAAAAACTTCAATTTTCTTGTATGAGTCAAACTGGCTCACTTCAGAAAAAAATAGATATATTATCATCATCCGTAAATCTAGTGTTAAAGTAACTTTTCTGTCAAGACTCTTAAGGATCACTTCTTTCGCTTTCGTGTTTGCATTATTTCTACGGCGCCTTCCCTTCTTCCTGCGTCTATATTCTTTGCTGACAACATCACCTGCAAAGTATGTAAAATGAACGTTTTTATATTATAAAACAAGTAATATATTAAAAAAAATTTAAAAATTAATTCCTACTTATGTCAACAAAGAAATATTTTATTTTAGTTACCCCTAAATTTATTTATATATATATATATATATATATATATATATATATATATATATATATATATATATATATATATATATATATATATATATATATATATATATATATATATATATATATATATATATATATATATATATATATCCTGCTTATATAAGGAAATATCTTATATATGAGAAAATAACTTATATAAAAAAAATCTTATATAGGACAAACTTTTTCTCTCACATAAAACGAAAATTAATTAATTAATTTAATTAAGGAATTATCATTTAAAAAAACTCTATTAACATTAAGTGTTATCCACTACAAGTTTTAAAAAAATGTATTTGATCTTGAGGGTATGAATAAAAAGTATTTCATTAACGATTGAAAATTTGAACAAGATATAAAAGTATATATAGGGAGAGTGGGAACTAATAGTTAGAATTAAAAATAGCAAAAAAAAAAAAAAAAAAATTTTTTGTCTTTGTTAACTATATTTATTTTTAGAGACATTGTGTAAAAATATTTGGTAATTGTAAAATTAATTAATAAAGTTAAAGAAAGTTAAAAAATGTCAAATGTGCTAAAACTTTTGGTGGATTTTGATAAAAGGTCCCTTGGGAGTTTCAGTCTACCTAAGGACGCTGGCTGAATCAAGTTTAGTTTGGTTTGCAGTTCAACGGTCTGCTATTTTGCAACCCGAGTGCTAATGATACCGGGACCTACATCTTAAAGCCGATTCCGAATGGTTATAAAAATTCATGCCAAATTGGGATTCGAACCCAAGAACTCTTCTCAGGCTGAGTCAAACTTACCCCAATTAATATGAATCCATGTTGCTATTAAAAAAATACACCATATTTATACGCAATGACATTTATTCATTTTTAGATATTAAGTTATTATAATAATTAATAATGTCATACAGCTAAATTGTTTGTTAATCTGACTTATCAGAAAACTCTTAAACAAGATATGGTTCAACGTGAGACGAATAAGAGTTGTAGGATTTGGGAGGGGGGAGAGACAGAGAGCTGTTCCCAGTTTTCTAAGTGTTGTAATATACTTACAACACAAATACCGGTGTTCGTTCTCAAAGGGGAAACACAGTAAAGATATAACACCTTATATTTAAACTAAAACATTTATTATCTACACTATTTACAAATTAATACATTACCTGATTAATATGTGGCATAACCAGCAATTATTTGGCTTTTATATTCATCAATTTACAATAATCATTACAATTTCTATTTTTTATACTTTGTTCCTTAATCAAAATATTGTATTGATAATGGAGGCCCAAGTAACAATCATGAATATGTTAAATCTGTTTACCTCCAGTAATTACAGGGGAGCAGGCTGAGGCTGGCAACAGGTTGAAAGTCGGTACTAGCGTTGTGGTCGTTATTTTGCTGGACGTTTATGCTGGCTTACCTATCATACGCATGCGGTCTCGAGAATCGATTGCTGGTCCGGGCTTTCTGGCTTGCTCACGGGATCTCGATATCCAGCAACTCTTTAATCCCAGCCTCGAGTCCTTTTCCCATTTCCTTTCCACACCTTTACACCTCGGTTTAACGTTTCTTTTATTTTCTGTAACAATCAGTTGTTGGTGAAACTTTCTTACATCTGCCCCCCTTCGGGGGTGCAGGTGCGCTCATTAAAATGTCTCAGTTGGTGAAAGTTGATGTTATTGCTTAGCCCCTGCCCCCATGTCTCAAGGCTACATATCTGCCTGGTCTTGACCACTCCGTGAGCTATAGTTCCTCCGCAGAGGTCCCCACTAAAGTCGAAGTTAACAGCTGCACCTAAATTCTTCTTGGAAATTTAGTCAAAAGCCGTGTATGCAAGTGCTAATCACCTTGGGAAAGTACATTGGTACACTAAGAAAGGCTGTAGTGTCCTTTTTTAGAGGTCTTTAAAGGTTTTAAACGTGATCGTTCATCTGGATTCAATGGGCTGAGCCCTACAATCCTAACAATAAGCATAAAATAACAACGATCGGAAAATAAAACAGCTAAAAAGGGAAAGAACAGATAGAAGGGTGGATTCGTGAGTTCATAACACAAAAAAGAGAGAGTAGAAAGTTTAGGGATAGGAAACACAAAATGTTTTTGTGGCCAAGGGCATCCGTACTCTGCGACGAGAAAAGATAGAATGAGTAGTTTTCTATTTTGCAGTGATTATCTTGGCCTCGGGAGAACCAATGAAATTTCAAAGATTCAACCAATAGAATTTCAGAGATTTGCAAGATTCGACCAATATTTTAGAGGTCTCATTGGACATGACTGTTTACAAAACCATCTCTACAGAATGGAAGTGGTGGATTCACCGGACTGTGTTTTGTGTGACTCTCGTCTTCCAATGACTTTTGAACATTTAAATAATTGTGTTATACTTTATCAGTTTGAGGACATTGTTAAAAAGCATTGGAGAGCACTTGAGCTTAGGTGCTAATTATTCGGCACTTGTAAAATAAATAAATAATAATTGATAAGGAATAATAAGATTGCTACAATGTACGTATCATTTAATTCAGAACATTGAGCTCCCTATAAATCTAACTCAGAGCGTGTTTGGTCAAAATAATGATTAATTCTTAATTCTCCAAGCTTAACAATTTATCATTCTTAAACATCATTTGAGATTACTGGCATACAGTTTGGAGAGTATAAAGGCACAGAATTAAACGAAATATTTTATCAAAATCTCTACTAAATATTCGTTAATTATGAGGTGCTGACTATAGTCTTAAAGGCAGTAACTTACTCGGGACTCAGGTGAATGGACGCACGACAATAGAAGTAACGGGCGTCTGTCGTAAGACATCTCAGGATGAGGAATGGAGCAGGGTCTTTACTCCCTACACGCATGAGAACTAGCACGCACAATCTCTGGTCACTCCTTCCAGTCACGGCTCCGGGAAACAGCAAAGAACACTCTCTCGAACTCTCGACTCTCACCTCCTTCTCTTTTTTCTCCGAGATCCTCTCCTTCTCTCCGAATTTTTTTTTCTCACGCCCAATCGTTCTTACAATCCAATAAGATTTGTCCATAGCAATATTTATTGGGTGTAACCCTTTTTCTATTTTCAGTGAGCATTTTGGATTTTGACCCCTGTCCACTACTTCATCTTAATGGAAATTATTATTACTTCATTTTAATGGGACTTGTCATTAACTTGTTAGCTCGCGTCCATTGCCACAAGCCTCCCTTGAATTCTCTGAATCAAGTCATTTCTTCACAAATCAAATTAATAGTCACCACCTGCAATGCCCAGATCTTTGCCTTTCGCAGGATTAATCTGTCAAGTTTACCTTACTGCAAAGAAATTACAATATCGAAAAGAATATAAACTTAGAAAAATATATAGATAATTTTAATGGAATTATTTAGTTTCTTACCAGTCAAGGTTTCTTACACAGTTAAGGGGCAGTTTCTGCAACTTTTTAATATAAATATATTTTCTACATTTTACAGTCAGAACAAATATCTACAGTTTTATTTCCACACTTGGAAGCTTAGTAATGAATCATTTTTCATCACAGCCACAGGTTCTTCATTCTGTATTTATAGATAATATTCTGTTTTTATAGATTTTTATGGGTATAAAATTAGGAAAAGTCAAGAAATTTATTCCAATTTCGTTACTAACTTTTTGAGAAAATTGGACACAAAATAATTTTTCAATCAAAATGACCTTCCCACGGTCCTAATATTAACCCTTTGACACTCTCATTTTTTTCCAGAACTCGGTCAAAAAAAATGTCACATTTTTTTTTTAATGCATTTTTTTTTTCAATTTTACATTTTTAAGTAAATATATGTTATTAAAGGGTTAACATTTCTAATATTTTTTAAGCATTTATTACAACTTTTTTCTTTCTATGAAAGAATCATAGAACTGAAGTTTACCTCTAGTCTCATCGACATCCAAGTTAATTTTTGGAATTCCATTGAAAGCAAATCTAGGAGGTGTATAGGAAGGATTATCACAATTAATTTAAAAAAATTATTTTGCCTGACTAATTCCATCTGTACTACTATAAGAGTCACTACTATCTAGGTCATCTAGTAAACTTTTGCTACTATAATTCACAGATAATTCAGTTTCTGATTCCTAGTCACAGTTCGAATCACAAGAAATTAGTTCCATACGCCCTGAATTATCCATTATTTAAAAGTAAAAATATATAAAACTCTTAAATCAATAAAATAATCAGGCGGTTAGTAAAATATAACCAGAAAGCTATACACTGAAAGATAAAAATTCGCTCCTTCTGATACAAAACATGCGAAAAAACCCGCGCTTTTGAACCAATGAGAGCAGAAAATACAATAAACTGGCAAATTATCATTTACTGGACAATTATCGAATAATTTGTTACTAAATTTGGAAAAAAAAGGCCGAAACAGTGCAAGCGAAATAGAATTAAGATTGCCCGTACGCGTACGTGCAAAACAGGTAAGGGGTTAAGAAACTCTGGGATAGTGGAAGTATAATTTATTCTAAATATTAGAAAAATTATTTTCAATTCGAGCTTTTTAAGATACAAAGGGTTAACTTTTAATTTTGCGAAGGACAAACTAACTCTTTATTGTTCGTACTCAGAGCTGTCTGAGAAAAGAGCAAAATTTTGTCAATCTTCTCCCACAGCTCTTCGATTTTGTTTTCTTCCGAATTCAGTAGCGCAAACTTTTTTATCAATCTCGACATTTCTCCATGGTTAGCCACACGTCACTGAGTGGCAGGGGAATCTCAAAATCTTTCACAGCTTGCCACCCCTCTCTTATTTCTTTTCACTGTTTTTTAAAGCAGACGCTTTAAAATAAGCTTTCATCCGTTAGTATTGGAACTGTTGAGCATTCTACAGAAAGAACAAAAGAAGCAAATTTATATATGTCTGTGTGTGTGCCCATATATATGTAATAATATTTTTATCTCTTTCGATTCCGATTCTATTTTTCCAGGGTTCCTTTCTAGCAACCCTAGTGAGTATTCTCGAATGTTTCCCTGCGGATTCCTTCTGATCGCATAGCTAAAAATAGATTTCTGAAGCTTAAGTTACGTCATCCGCGTGACTTGTAGGTGATTAATAATTGAGTGGTACTGCACCTATTTAAACAGAAGTACAGTGTTTGAAATCAGTTTTCGTTCGTAAGAGTAAACATTAATTAACTATGATAAGTTCATCTAAAAATTTCCTTGTCTTTACTTCTTTGTCCTTCTCTTCTACCCAGCAAGACTGTAGGGCCGAAATATCCATTCGGATCTCCCCTCTAGATAAGGCAAAAAACCTTCATTGTGTGTATATATATATATATATATATATATATATATATATATATATATATATATATATATATATATATATATATATATATATATATATATATATATATGTCGTGATTCAATGTTAAGGCGAATGGAATAATTAGTCTTTCTTAGTAAATCACATCTTTATTACATATCGAGTTTCCGTTTCACGGCGTCCCTTGGGCCATTTCCTTTTATTCGTGGCGAAGATAAGCGTGGAGTGTATTCACAGTTCTACGCCCACGTGCCAACTGGCAACTATCGGTTTGCATACTCATCAAATTTTTCAAAGATCTTTCCGCTTGACCGGATGATCCTAAAAGCTTACGGAAGAGTGGTTCTTTCATTTATTTTGTTATTACGACAGATTTCCCTTTTAGATTGTTCACAACTCGCTTAATTTCCTGAAACCCCCCTCCTTTTTAGACCTGATATATATATATATATATATATATATATATATATATATATATATATATATATATATATATATATATATATATATATATATATATATATATATATATATATATATATATATATATATATATATATATATATATATATATATATATATATATATATATATATATATATATATATATATATATATATATATATATTTATATATATATATATATATATATATATATATATATATTTTATATTATATATATATATATATATATATATATATATATATATATATATATATATATATATATATATATATATATATATATATATATATATATATATATATATATATATATATATATATATATATATATATATATATATATATATATATATATATATATATATTTATATATATATATATATATATATATATATATATATATATATATATATACATATATATATATATATATATATATATATATATATATATATATATATATATATATATATATATATATATATATATATATATATATATATATTTATATATATATATATATTTATATATATATATATATATATATATATATATATATATATATTTATATATATATATATATTTATATATATATATATATTTATATATATATATATATATATTTACATATATATATATATTATATATATATATATATATATATATATATATATATATATATATATATATATATATATATATATATTATATATATATATATATATATATATATATATATATATATATATATATATATATATATATATATATATATATATATATTATTCAAAATTATATTCCCTAAAATAGACATCCAAAATTCTCCTTTTTCCTTTCTTAGTTTTTAACACCGAGTTTCCGAGACATATGTTAAAGATGTGTTCTCCTATTTAATTTCTTTCTACCCACCTCTCAAAAGTAACGAAGTATAGATACTAAATTTCTTGACCACATTTTTCATCTGCCTTAGGTGATGAAGATTTAATCTTTCCTCCCAGAAAATACTGACCATTCTTAAGTTTCAAGTTAACAAAATCACGTAATTTGCTCCCTCTATAACCGACATCGTTGAAAGATGTATTACACATGAAGCATTCTATGCAGAGCTGTAGCATTGTGATGACGATAGGTTGGCCGATGATTTTCGATTCTTCTATAAATTTGAAGTTACTGGACTGATGGCGTCACAACTGCAAACCGCCGTTGCTAAATTTCCATTATTTCCATATAGGGGTTATTTCTCCTATAATCTGTGGGAATATAATTTCTCCGGTTAAACACTCCAACACACATACACACACACGCACATATATATAGAAATAGATATAGATATATAACATATATATATATATATAATATAAATAACATATAGTATATATATATATATATATATATATATATATATATATATATATATATATAACAGACCTCATTTCAGTGTGTAATGTAAAAGAAATTTATAAAAAAATAAGCTAAAGAAAAGCATTGTGATAAATAGAAAGGAAAAAATACTTACTCATTTTTAAAAAATGACCGGAAACAAAACTTTAAATTAAAAGTTTACTTAAAATATAAAATTTACCAATTTAAAGTTTACAAAAGTTATTTTATAAAGATGACCAGTATATTTTTCTACATATTTGTAGGGTGTATACTTTATATACGTTTTGTTTTGAATCACCAACCTAAAAACAGAAGCCACAAAGAAATCGACATCGGGAACCAGAGTCGAGAAACTGACAGCTAAGTTCGGGTCTTTGTCTACGATGCTCTGTCGATGATCTCGAACCACAGGAATCTGCACTGTCTCTAGAGACACACTAAATCTATATTGAATGCAAAGGATATAGACACAGTAAGAAGATAAGGCACAGTAGAGATAATGTAAATACGGAAGAAATGATCTCCAAGAACCTTGTTACAATAGTAACTTTACAGGCTCCTTCTCGGATTCCTCTTTTCCATTCCTTTTATAAGTTGTTTTTTGATTTTAATTTTTAAATTACTGATTTAGTTTTTAAATAATTGATTTTGTTTTTTTAACTATTGATTTTGTTCTTTAAGTTATTGATTTTATTTTTTAAGTTATTTATTTTGTTTTTTAAATTATTGATTTTGTTTCTTAAATTATTGATTTTGTTTTTTTAAATTATTGATTTAGTTTTTTTAAATTACTGATTTTGTTTTTTAAATAATTAATTTTGTTATTTAAATTATTGATTTTCTTAAATTATTGATTTTGTTTGTTTTTTTTAATTATTGATTTTTAAATTACTGATTTAGTTTTTTAAATAATTTATTTGGTTTTTAATTATTGATTTTGTTCTTTAAGTTATTGATTTTATTTTTTAAATTATTGATTTTGCTTTTTTAAATTATTGATTTTGCTTTTTTAAATTATTGATTTTGTTTTTTAAATAATTGATTTTGTTTTTTAAATTACTGATTTTGTTTTTTAAATAATTAATTTTGTTTTTTAAATTATTGATTTTTAAATTATTGATTTTGTTTCTTAAATTACTGATTTTTTTAAATTATTGATTTTGTTTTTTAAATAATTAATTTGTTTTTTTAATTATTGATTTTATTTTTTAAATTATTGATTTTATTTTTTTTTAATTATTGGTTTCAAATTTTTAATTATTGGTTTAATTTTTAAGTACTGAATTTGTTTCTTAAATTATTGACTTTGTAGGTTATAATTATGGGATTTTAAATGTTCCTTGCAGATTATTTCATATTTGTAGTAGTGCGTACTCAATATTTAAGTTAATTTTTTATTACGTTCCAGATTAAAATTTTTGTAAAGTAGGTAACTGAAAAGGACGTTAAACATTAGTTCGACCGAGAGACTGTATCTATATTATTCTTCAGAGCAAATTTAGTCAAATAATCTTTTTAATTGGACAAAAATAATATTTATGTCCAGTGTTTTAATTCTAACTGTTAGCTGAGAAGAAGAGATTCTTAAGTTCTCTTTGGTATGAAATGTGAAAGTTTGATTATATTTCGATAAATAATCCACTTTTTTCTCTTTTGTTGTTCCCAATGACACTTCGATCCAAATACGTGGGCAAAAGGATACACAAATTAAGACGAATGGGTGCATCTTTAGTTTAACGAGCACCGTTAGGAAAGAGGGACTTAGCTCAAATGGGTCCTGGCAATTTAGAATCAGTGGCCAAGCAGACAACCCCCAGATATATCGTTTGAGAACTTGGAGGATTTTGTACCACAAACATATTTTGCGTGCCTCAGTCGCCATTTACGAACACGGCGGATCTTAGTCCAGCTCGAGTCCCGAACCCGCAACCCTCCAGATACGTGAGCGTTGCAGTTATCGACTGATTCGACCCTAACTTTCATAATTCTATTGTATCACTTCGTAATATTATAATGTATCATGTATCACTTCGTTTATGTATCTTACTTATGTATCACTTCGTAGAATTATAAGTATTCTCGTAGTTTATACTTACATTGATTTTTTTAATCCCTAAATAGACTGCAGTCTTCAGAAACAACTATGAAACAAAGAAAGTCCAATGTACTGAATCAATGTGCCTTATATGCAATTATACAATTCATTATGCATTATGTACAATATGCCACTAAGAATTGATAGAAATTTTAAGATTTGAGTTTATGAGCCAATTAAGTGTGTTATGCACTGTTTCGTATCAACCGTGCTATGAAAGCTTGATTTTTCTTAAATAATTACATTTAACAATTTTTTGCTCAGATTTAGCATACCAGTGTATATATTAACTTTTTAAATTTAACTTTGTATCAATTTGTACATTCATAAGTATTCTTGTAGTTTATACTTACATTGATTTTTTTTAATCCCTAAATAGACTACAGTCTTCAGAAACAACTATGAAACAAAGAAAGTCCAATGTACTGAATCAATGTGCCTTATATGCAATTCTACATTGCATTATGCATTATGTACAATGTGCAAATAAGAATCGATAGAAAGAACGTTTTGAGTTAATGAGTCAATTAAGTGTGTTTTGCACTGTTTCGTATCAAACGTGATACTTGTGCTATGAAAGCTCGATTTTTCTTAAATAAGTAATTAAATTTTTCAATTTTGTAGCTTAGAGTTAGAATAACAGTGTATATATTAATCTTTTAAATTCTAACTTTGATGTATCACTTTGTACATAAGTATTCTTGTAGTTTATACTTACATTGATTTTTTTGTCCCTAAATGGGCCGCAATCTGAAGAAACAATTATGAAACAAAGAAAATCCAATGTACTAAATCAATGTGCATTATATGCAATTATGCAATGCATTATGCATCATGCATTATGTACAATGCACAAATAAGAGTAGATAGGAACAACAATTTAAGATTTGCATTAATAAGCCAATTAAGTGCGCTGTGCACTGTTTCTTATCAAACGTGAAACTTGTGCTATAAAAACTTGATTTTTCTTAAATAATTAAATTTTTCAATTTTGTTGCTTAGATTTAAAATAACAGTGTATATATTACCTTTTTTAATTCTAACTTTGATATATCACTTTGTACATTCATAAGTATTCTTGTAGTTTATACTTACATTGATTTTTTTTAGTCCCTAAATAGACTGTAATCTGCAAAAACAACTATGAAACAAAGAAAGTCCAATGTAATGTATCAATGTGCATTATATGCAGTTATACAATGCATTATACATTATGTACAATATGCCACTAAGAATCGATAGAAATGACATTTTAAGATTTGAGTTTATGAGCCAATTAAGTGTGTTATGCACTGTTTCGTATCAAACGTGCTATGAAAGCTTGATTTTTCTTAAATAATTACATTTAACAATTTTGTTGCTTAGATTTAAAATAACAGTGTATATATTACCTTTTTAAATTCTAACTTTGATATATTACTTTGTACATTCATAAGTATTCTTGTAGTTTATACTTACATTGATTTTTTAGTCCCTAAATAGACCACAATCTGCAGAAACAACTATAAACAAAGAAAGTCCAATACACTGAATCAATGTGCATTATATGCAATTATACAATGCATTATGCATTATGTACAATATGCCAATAAGAATCGATAGAAATGACATTTTAAGATTTGAGTTAATGAGCCAATTAAGTGTGCTTTGCACTGTTTCGTATCAAACGTGAAACTTGTGCTACGAAAGCTACATTTTTCTTAAATAAGTAATTAAATTTTTCATTTTGTCGCTTAGATTTAGAACACCAGTGTATATATTAACCTTTTAAATTCTAACTTTGATGTATCATTTTGTACATAAGTATTCTTGTAGTTTCTACTTACATTGATTTTTTTAGTCCCTAAATAGACCGGAATTTGCAGAAACAACTAGAAAACAAAGAAAGTCCAATGTACTAAATCAATGTGCAATAAAATAAGAATCGGTAGAAACATTTTTATAAGATTTGAGTTAATAAGCCAATAAATGTGTTATGCACTGTTACATATCAAACTTGAAACTTGTGCTATGAAAGCTTGATTTTTCTTGAATAATTAAATTTTTCAATGTTTTTGTTGAGATTTAGAATACCAGTGCATATATTAACTTTTTAAATGCTAACTTTCATGTATCACTTTGTACATTCTAAGTATTCTTGTAGTTTATACTTACTTGGATTCTTTTAGTCCGTAATCTACAGTTTTTAAGTCCCTAAATAGGCCGCAATCTGCAGAAACAACTATGAAACAAAGAAGTCCAATGTACTGAATCAATGTGCATTATATGCAATTTTACAATGCATTACGCATTATGTACAATGTGTAAATAAGAAACAATAGAAACAACATTTTAAGATTTGAGTTAATGAGCCAATTAAGTGTGTTATGCACTGTTTCGTATCAAGCGTGCTATGAAAGCTTGATTTTTCTTAAATAATTAAAATTTTCAATTTTTTGCTTACATTTAGCATACCAGTATATATATTAACTTTTTAAATTCTAACTTTGATGTATCAATTTGTACATTCATAAGTATTCTTGTAATTCATACTTACATTGATTATTTTAGTCCCTAAATAGACTGCAATCTTCAGAAACAACTATGAAACAAAGAAAGTCCAATGTACTGAATCAATGTGCATTATATGCAATTATACAATGCATTATGCATTATGTACAATATGCCACTAAGAATCGATAAAAATGACATTTTAAGATTTGAGTTTATGAGTGAATTAAGTGTGCTGTGCACTGTTTCGTATCAAACGTGAAACTTATGCTACGAAAGCTTGATTTTTCTTAAATAAGTAATTAAATTTTTCAATTTTGTTGCTTAGATTTAGAATACCAGTGTATACATTAACTTTTTAAATTCCAAGTTTGGCCGAACGGTGGCCGATTGGTTAGGGTGCTGGCCTTCGATACCGGAGTTCGTGGGTTCGAATCCTACAGTGGCATGGATGTTCGTAGCCGTTCGGAATCGACTTTAAGCTGTAGATCCTGGTCTCAATAGTCCTCATGTTGAAAAAAGTAGACCGTAGCACTCCAAACCAAACGAAATCTAACTTTGATGTATCACTTTGTACGTGCATAAGTATTCTCGTAGTTTATACATTAATTTTTTAGTCTCTCAGTAGGCTGAAATTTGCAGAAAAACTAAGAAACAAAGAAAGTCAAATGTTCTAAATCAGTGTTCTAAATCAGTTCTAAATCTAAATAAAAAAAGAAATGATAGAAACAACGTTTTAAGACTGGAATTAATGGACCAATTTAAGTGTATTTTTTAGGTACCATCAATTTCACAGAAAGAAGTTCTCCTGTTTCGTTTATTTTCCTTGCAAACACCTATTACATTCTTTTCTTCTAGGAAATCTCTACAAAAATATTCATTTTCGTTTTTTAACTTTCCTTTCCGAATTCAAAAATTCTTTTCAGACACGAAACTTCGCAAATGACGACGTAAGTTCGTTTTTATTAACAGATAAAACTTCCAATAAAATATTCTGATAAAGTGCCTGGAAACTTGAAAATTGAACTTTTGTACCGAGGAAAATAAGCATACAGTCATGAGATCCATAAAAAATAAATGGAAATTGGCAGGATTTTATTTTAAACTTTTAACATATTATTAGGACAGAATTTCTATGTTTGGACCTCTAGAGAGTATTTTCAATTCCTTTAAAAGCTCATTTGCACAGAAATAGGGAGCTTTGTAAAAAAATTCAGAAATTCAATTTTGATGGAAACTTTTGTTACTTTTTTTATTTTAGCGTTTAATATTTAATTTAAAAAATAGAATCAAATAATAATTCTTAGATGTAAAGTGACTTATTTAACAAAAGAAATTTGTAAATGTCAATGTAAATAAAATGTGCAAAATATCTAAAATCATATTTATAGAATATGCAAAGCCATACCCACAGAACACGCAGAAGCATGTGAAAGAATGATTCTTCAGACATCGCACGGACATCGCACGGAAGCTCATTGTCTGACCTTCGTGGGCCAGGCCCTCTAGATCAATTCTGTTAAGCATGCATGGTAATGAGATATCAGATAATTAAACACGAAATTGAGGACTGAAATTACTATATTAAATTACATAAAATAGTAGAGAGTTAAAATTAGTTAATAGAATATGATAACAGTAAACACGATACACGAGTTCGGTGATGGGGGACACAGTATAACAGAAGGTATAAAATTAGTTACGATTAAGTTCAAACAACAAGTTTAGGTTATTGCACAATAATACATTTTTTTAATAAACACTTAAGTTAACCAACTTAAGTGTTTATTAAAAAAAAAAAAAAGATTCTAAGTTCAAGAACGATGTCGTCTCCGGTAGCAAGGATTCAGACTACTACTAGGAGAAATTCTATTGGTTCCTGAGAGCCAATAGAATTTTAGTATTTCAGAGCTTGATCCTGCATGGGAGCGAGAGGCTGCAAGCTAAGTGATTCTTCAGACTCTCCAGCAACAGTTTAATACCAATTCCACTTGATCACGTGCTTTCCACGTCATCCAGGCGAGTTCATTGCAAAATGTAGGGGTAGTCATAATGTATTGGCTCTTGAGTGTACATTATTATTCATAACTAGTATATAGTCCGTCATATGACGAGATCAGTAAAATTTTTAATTTTCTAGAATTATAAAGTACCTTATGAGGCAGGTAAAAAAATTATTTGTCTTTTGGCTGAGAAGTATCTTGCAACAAAAAATAATTGATGAAACCAATCATCAATTATTTTTTGTTGTAAGATACTTCTTTTAATAAATTATCACATATGTACCTGATCTATTATTTAAGCCAAATATAAAAGAAAATTATTTAGGTCGTATGTAAGTTCAGTGATAAAACGTATGAAAAGAATGCAAACGATATTTAAATAATTTAAAATAAGAAATGAATGAGATGGTTAAAGGAATGACATCATAATGGTAGAAAAAATGCTATTTTCATCTACTTATAATGTGATAAATTTTATTGCCTGCTGTTAATCTTGGAAAATAGGGCTCAAAATAATGTCATTAAACGCTCGAAAAGAGGGGAAGGGGTGAGGTTCAAACATTTTAAAATGACAGTATTTTTTCCTGTGATATGAGGCATATTTATACCAATTTATTTTAGAATCGGATCGATTGTTGAGTAGAAGATAAACTTTACACCCTATGAATTTTGCCCTAACTCATAAAAAATCCAACATGGATGCCTCTATCGATTCCAGGTTCGACCTATTCATAAATTCGAGGACAGACGGACAAATAACTTAGGCTATTATTATATAGTGGATAGTAAATTACAATAATTAAATAGCAAAGGAAGTAATCTTGCAGTTGAATGTCACTACAACATAAACTGTTTTAAAGGATAGCAGCATTAGGCAGTTTGTAAACCATAACTCTCAAACGCCGAAACTTATTCCTGTATAAAAGCTAAAAAATGGGTTTTATTTATAAAAAAGCATCAATGCAGCTGTCGTTCCCCAAATATTTTTCGCACCGAAGGAGAGAGAACATCGTTCGAAAACTGTTTCTTTAAAGTTTGGACGTTAAAATGATGGATCGCCGGCATCGTCTTTAACGACGCATCGTTTCGGTTTAATTATACGTAAAGGTTGTAAAGAAAACTTAAGCTTTCACCTTGCCAAATGACCTCCTGATAGCCGAGGTGAGATATTAAAATAGTGCTCAAATAAGTTGAAGGGAGATTTATGACGACGTTAATTAACCGCAAAATACTTGGAATAATTTATGAATCGGGATGGAAATCGAACACTTTGGGATCGTAATAATTCTTAGCCCGGGGTACAAAGCTGGCTCTGTGGTTTGCTAGAACCCTCATTAAGCTGAATTTTGGCATCTCTTAAATTATAATTAAAAGCATTTATTATGGAAAAAACAAAAATATAGAAGTGAATTGTTAAATGAGTTATTTTTAACACGGCGCCACGCTGATGCCTGTGATGCTTATTTTTTTTAATAATTTGATTTAAAATTACGAGAGTAAAATGCTCTTATTCATCAGTAAAAAATCTGTAGGGAATAAAGACTATTTCAAACTTCTTGCGGGATTTTGAACAATAAAAAATCCTTTCGCGTCTCCGTACATGACACTAAATGACAGTACACCTTTGTGGAGTTATTTGTGGAGTCCCTAAGGGATAGTGCCCAATTTGAAGGCATAAGGTTTTCCACGTTGGCGGATTCAAGGCGGGGTTAAGGAGACCAATTAGATTTTTACAATTCTCCCTACTGGACGAAAAGAACTAAGAGGGGACAAAGATGAAATTAATATAAAAGAAGAAAAAGTCTAGAGAGAAGGGGTGTTCGAGAGTGGAGTCGAATCAAGGAGAGCAGAGAGGTCAGAATTCGGAGGAGACGACTGTGACAGTGAGACTTCAGGAGTCCAAGGAGAATAGCCTTGAGTTCGACAGAGACTTCGGAAACTTTTGGAACATCTAGCGACTACTAGCTGTTTCCTGCGTCAAATATTACGGCCGAAACCTCAATACTCAGAAGGAAGCCCCTGAACAGACCGACGGATGATTGAAATTTGCTACCACACACACCCAATCCTGCTCTCAACCAGCAGTGTTCTTGGCACACCATATTAGCCCACAAAGATTTTTTACATATATTTGAAATTGAGATTAGGTTCTCTCTCTTATATATATATATATATATTTACTTAATTGATGGAAAATTATTCACAGACATAACTTGAAAGTATTGATAAAGTAAATTTTATGAAGATAGAATCAGATTATGCGTATATAGATGTATATATTATATATAATATATATATATATATATATATATATATATATACATATATATATATATATATATATATATATATATATATATTATATATATATATAAAATATAATATAATATATATATATATATATACAATATATATATATATATGTATATATATATATGTATATATATATGATATATATATATAGTATATATATATATATATGTGTGTGTGTGTGTGTGAACATCTTCCTTACTGCAAAGAAGTACTACAGCTCCAGAGCAGCAGAGTCCAAAGTCATATCGTTCGATTCCGAAGTTGACAATTGTTTTGAGAAAGAATAATTATTCACAGTTCCGAGTTCTGAGTGACGTGTGTAGATAATAGATGATTTTATCGAGCATTATTAACCAGTTTATTAGACTTTGTATATAATTCTCTTAAATGTTAATTAAATTAATGTTCATAATAAGAGTTTGTATCCGAGTTTGTGTTCTGAATCTCTCTCCTTCACATATATATATATATATGCATATATATATATATATATATATATATATATATATATATATATAAAGTATAATAAATTTACTTTTTTTATTTTAAGCTGATTTCAGTTACTTTTAATTTAGCTTTTTAGTTTATTTTCTTATTTTAAGCCTGTAGTCCCTCAGAACCTGTGGTTGAATTTAATACTTAAATATTTTACACGAAGCAGCCAAAATAATACTAAGTCTTTGTGACTAACCAAAATAAATACCACTATACATTTGATCACAGGTCAATACATAAATATAAACGAGAGCTACACAACATAACCGTCTTACCAACATGAATTTTTTATTGTGCATTGAATATTTCGGTGAAATATTACATTGGACTCCGCTTTATGTGACCGCGGTTAATGTTGTCAATCGTTTATTGTTATTGAAATCACTTCGTCCCGATTTTCTTTATTCATTTGTACGGTAAAATTATCGCTTTATGTAATTTTTATTGTTACATCGGTTAATGTGATCAGTTTTCGAACTAACTGGCAAAGGAATATTCACAATGTATTCAGAAGGAACCCATTCTTTCCTTTCCCTTCGCTGTTGTTTCAATTTCTGAGAATTCTCCCTCTTCCACCTAGACCCTAGGTAGAAGAGTCACTTGGATAAGTGGCACATTGGAAAATTATGATAATGGGATGTATGCAAACTTTCAAATGTTGGACGAAGTGCTTTTTGAAAATGGATCTCGGCAAGATAGTTTGTTATTGAATAACTTGAAAAATGAAATCTGTGAACACCTGGAAGTCCTTCAAGTTTCATTTGAAAAATATTTCAATTCGGATGGAAAAAAATATAAAAGATGAGTTGTGGATTTGTAATCCTTTTCTTTGTGATATTGACTGTATCGATGACATGAACCTTGCCAAAGATCAGCTAATTGATTTGAAAACAAAGTCCTTGTTAAAAATGGATTTCGATTCAAAAACTCTTTGAGAGTTTTCGTCTTCTTAAAGAGAAGCCTAGGCATTGCTTGTAAATCGAGCTATGGCAGCCTATATTCCGTTTGCTACAGTATATCTTTGCGAAGCGGGATTTTCCACACTTGTCAAATACAAAATCGAAATTGACTGAATATCGAACATGATATGCGCGTTGCTTTGTCGAAAATCATCCCTCAATTCAATCTGTTAATCAAGGAAAAGCAGCAACAGCCTTCACATTAAAAATTTTAATTTCTTCAAATTTTTATACTACTGAAATAAAAAAATTAAAATAATTAAATAATAAAACAAAATTTTTTTATAATAAATGATGTTAAAGCAATTTTTTTCACAGGGGTATCCGTGATATATTTAAAATTGGGCAATAAAAACAATTCTCGGGTTACTTCTTACTTCAAGAACCACTGAATATTTTCCCAGGCCTTTTAACAATTATGAAAGGGAGTTCCAAAGTCAGTAACAACTGCCAGGAAAGAGGTGAAAGAGAAAGAGACACAACTGGGTGGACATTGTCCATTAAATTGGGCAATAAAAAACAATTCTCGGGTTATTTCTTACTTCAAGAACCACTGAATATTTTCCCAGTCTTTAACAATTATGAGGGAGTTCCAAATCATAATGCCAGGAATGATGAAAGAAAAAGAGACACAACATGGACATTGTCCATTAATTGGGCAAAAAAAACAATTCTCGGGTTATTTCTTACTTCAAGAACCACTGATATTTACTTTTAACAATTATGAAAGGGAGTTCCATCAGTAACAACTCAGGAATGAGGTGAAAGAAAAAGAGACACAACTGGGTGGACATTGTCCATTAAATTGGGCAATAAAAACAATTCTCGGGTTACTTCTTACTTCAAGAACCACTGAATATTTTCCCAGGCCTTTTAACAATTATGAAAGGGAGTTCCAAAGTCAGTAACAACTGCCAGGAAAGAGGTGAAAGAGAAAGAGACACAACTGGGTGGACATTGTCCATTAAATTGGGCAATAAAAAACAATTCTCGGGTTATTTCTTACTTCAAGAACCACTGAATATTTTCCCAGGCCTTTTAACAATTATGAAAGGGAGTTCCAAAGTCAGTAACAACTGCCAGGAATGAGGTGAAAGAAAAAGAGACACAACTGGGTGGACATTGTCCATTAAATTGGGCAATAAAAAACAATTCTCGGGTTATTTCTTACTTCAAGAACCACTGAATATTTTCCCAGGCCTTTTAACAATTATGAAAGGGAGTTCCAAAGTCAGTAACAACTGCCAGGAATGAGGTGAAAGAAAAAGAGACACAACTGGGTGGACATTGTCCATTAAATTGGGCAATAAAAAACAATTCTCGGGTTATTTCTTACTCCAAGAACCACTGAATATTTTCCCAGGGCTTTTAACAATTATGAAAGGGAGTTCCAAAGTCAGTAACAACTGCCAGGAATGAGGTGAAAGAAAAAGAGACACAACTGGGTGGACATTGTCCATTAAATTGGGCAATAAAAAACAATTCTCGGGTTATTTCTTACTTCAAGAACCACTGAATATTTTCCCAGGCCTTTTAACAATTATGAAAGGGAGTTCCAAAGTCAGTAACAACTGCCAGGAATGAGGTGAAAGAAAAAGAGACACAACTGGGTGGACATTGTCCATTAAATTGGGCAATAAAAAACAATTCTCGGGTTATTTCTTACTTCAAGAACCACTGAATATTTTCCCAGGCCTTTTAACAATTATGAAAGGGAGTTCCAAAGTCAGTAACAACTGCCAGGAATGAGGTGAAAGAGAAAGAGACACAACTGGGTGGACATTGTCCATTAAATTGGGCAATAAAAAACAATTCTCGGGTTATTTCTTACTTCAAGAACCACTGAATATTTTCCCAGGCCTTTTAACAATTATGAAAGGGAGTTCCAAAGTCAGTAACAACTGCCAGGAATGAGGTGAAAGAGAAAGAGACACAACTGGGTGGACATTGTCCATTAAATTGGGCAATAAAAAACAATTCTCGGGTTATTTCTTACTTCAAGAACCACTGAATATTTTCCCAGGCCTTTTAACAATTATGAAAGGGAGTTCCAAAGTCAGTAACAACTGCCAGGAATGAGGTGAAAGAAAAAGAGACACAACTGGGTGGACATTGTCCATTAAATTGGGCAATAAAAAACAATTCTCGGGTTATTTCTTACTTCAAGAACCACTGAATATTTTCCCAGGCCTTTTAACAATTATGAAAGGGGGTTCCAAAGTCAGTAACAACTGCCAGGAATGAGGTGAAAGAGAAAAGAGACACAACTGGATGGACATTGTCCATTAAATTGGGCGATAAAAAACAATTCTCTTGTTACTTCTTACTTCAAGAACCACCGAATATTTTCCCAGGCCTTTTAACAATTATGAAGCGGAGTTCCAAAATCAGTAACCTGTGACTCAGCTCTATGCCATAAAGTAGGGAAAACGCCTTTCTAATTAAAACTAACTCTTCCACCATACGACTTTTATAGTGGTAACGAGAAACTTTTCATTCATGAATGCATACACAACACCGTTTTGTCGTGTTACATCCAGTTACATCATTTTAGTATTGAGATTCAAGGTCGCTATTGCAGGCTATAAGTTGAAGAACTATTTTGGATCCGTTTTAACTTTTTTGTTTATCGTGGAATAGCAAAAATTATTTTAGACATTAACCCCTTAATGAACAGTTTTTTAAAAAAAAGCCGGGAAAAAAATCAATATTTTAATGCAAAGAACACAATTTAGAAAGTTGTCTTGCTGAGAAAATTACAAAAATACAAAAATAATCAAATTGTGAGTATATTGGATATTTATACAATTGGTATGATTTCTAATTTTTAGAATATTATTATTATTATCGAAAGAGTATAATGTTCAACTGGTAGACAGTCTACCAGTTGATAGTATGATGTGTCATCCGTTGATGAGTGGGTATCACATATGAAACCCTTATGTTCCATATCTCAAGAATAAAGTATATAAAGTGACGCCTCGAGTCAAAGGTGTCTTTACAGCCAGAGAGCTTAGTAATTGTTGTAATGTACATACAACCTATACACCAGTGTTCGCTACAAGGGGGAAACACAGAATGAATATAATACTTTATATAGATTCAGACATTTATTCTATACATTTATTTACAAATAGATCCTTGGTTATCATAATCATCAATCATTTATATCTTCTATTTACACTATAATTATCCCACATCTCTTTATAAGGAATTATTAACAGAGGCCTAAGTCAAATGACTGTAAATATTATTTTCTAAATTACCTCCATTAAAGTCACAGGGGAGCAGGCAGGGGCTTTCCTCACGGGCATACGGGACGAGTTGGTGATGGTGAGCGGGGCGGTGTCGGTCCGTGCGCACAGGACGAGCTGGTGCTGGTGGATCCTTGTCCCACTTCTCTCGACTGCCCACTTCTTCCAACTGTTCGCTCTCACTACGTTTCCAAACTCCTCACCTCGGTCCCAACGCCCCTTTTTTTCTTCTTATCCAATCCTTTCTCTTCGGGAAATTTTATTAAAGTAGCCCCTTTTTGTTCAAACTGACATTACTTTTTAGCCCCTGCTCCCATAACTCTACAGCTCTACTTACAGCTCTGTGCGAGCTTGACCGTTATGCTGCCATTCCGTGATCTATCTTCTCTGCAGGGGTCCCTAAACTTGACGTAAATAATTGGGATCCTAAATTCCTCAAGGAAAATCCTCCCACGGCTATGCATGCACGTGCAAATCACCATGAGAAAGTACCTCGGTACAGTAATAAAATAGTTAACAATTATATTTTATTTTACATTATATTTTAGTAAAATATATATATTGAAAACTGAGCAAATCAGAATCTGAATATGAATACGCTGTTGGAAAGCGGCTCACAAGGAAGAGATAAGTCGTAAGTGATAAGTAGAAAAAATATGTATATTTTATACTTGAATTAGTAAGTGGTATAGCTTACAATCCCATGTAAATGAGAAATATCAATAAAATGATTGGGTTTTTTTTTCACATTGTTATTTTCAATTCTCGTTTGTATTCGAGTGTGAAAAATTATAGCAACATAAAGTACAACGCTGCTCGAATTATCTCGAGTACGTACAGATTGGCCAGTTTAGTGCGCTCGAGTTAACTCGAACGTACATGTTAAGGAGTTGATAAATCGTCAGAAAGTTTCTAAACCGTATTTATTTATTAGTATTTAAAGCTTTATTTTTTTCCCTATTTTCTGATTTTAGGTTCCCGACATTTTAATTTAAACTAAACATTATTTTAAGTTTGCCTATACGAGAATTAATCATAAAATTCATCTATTGACCAGACACTAAAAATGTTAAAAGAAGTAAAAAATAAATCCCACTTAACCCGCATTTAGATTGCAAAAAAAGTTGAACTTGACTGTGAGAGAGTTGAACGACGTTGTTACTAAATGAAAGGTGACTGACAGAAATAAATAAATAAAAACTGAAAATGGGAAAAAATAATAACCATCAAAATAAACTTATTTTAAATAAGACGGGTTAGTAAACAATCCTATATATAGGTGTGTGTGTATCCCTATTTCCCTTTTAAAGAAGTTTCTCCACCTAAGAAGTTTTAATATCTTAGTCTGATGGAAAACTTTTTAAGCGGGCTGCACTGTATGTACTGTCGTTTCTCGATAATAGAATTTTTCATCCGATTCCTAAAGAGACGCAAGTTTATGTTTGGTGCTGCCATCTATGAACAAAAAGAAAAAACATAAAGCAATTCCTAAATTTTATGTTGTTATATTATTTAAATGCATACAATACCAATACTTTATCTTTAAGTACATATATATTGAACGTATTTAAACTATATGAAATATATCAAGAATTGTTTCATAAACCTTTAAGAACATTATTATACTTTTCTAATGAAAATATACAAATAACTACCGATTGGCATTCCAATAATGCTATGAAAATAAAAGGCAGAATAATTAAAATAAGATGTAAGTCAGAATAATATTTTATTAAATACTTTTATAGCTATCTATTTTTTAGATATATTAATCTCTTCTTATATTGTGATGAAAACAAATTAATATTTGATTAAATTTCAACATGACATCCATTTTAAAAGAATTGAAGCTTTCTTTACAAAACTGTACGTAAGACATTTATTATGGATAACAGAAAATAATTTGAATGTAAGAAGTGAAAAAAGTAAATGGGTTACGTAAAAATAGTTGGGTTAAGTTGTATTTAATTTTTATGTATGAGAAATCATGAAGGTAACCGAAATGAGAAGAGAAACAAAGGTTTGAGAAAAGCAGCAATTTTAAGGATAGAATCACTAGAAATCTATTTAAAAAAAATTATAAATAAGCTGGTTTTAGGTTCAAATACTATTAAACCCTTAATAAAAAATAATAATAAATTAATAAAAAGAAATTAAAATTAAAATTAAACTAAAAAAATTATAAACATTTTTAAAAAATTGATGTCATCATCCGCATAAATATTTCTCTATCCTTTCTCCCCCAATTATTTTTACTATCATTAAATTTTTTTCTTATTTTATGATTTTAGTTGCTATCAAGATCTTAAAATCTTTCTCTCTTAAACTTTAACATAACTTTTATTTTTAATATTAATTTAACATCTAAGGAAATACCAGATAAGTGATGCACACCCTCATATTGTCACAACCACTCAAGACTGGTTTGGTTTGGTTTCGTTTGGAGTGCTACGGTCTACTTTTTTGCAACACGAGGGATAATGAGATCGGGACCTACAGTTTAAAGCCGATTCCGAACTGCTACTAGCATCCATGCCACTGTAGGATTCGAACCCACAAACTCCGGTACCGAAGGCCAGCACCCTAACTAATCGGTCATCGTTCGGCCTCTCAAGACTGGAGATTCGGCCTTGGTCCCAGGTGCTCCGATGAAATCAACTACTACAAATACCATTAAATACACGTATACACATACACTCATATATACATATGTGTGTAATAGGATTTATTTACTCAAAGTTTGAAATATAACCATTTTGGATTAAAAAAAACTCGTTAAACCATGAAAGAAAACGGCAAAATATGATAATAAAAATAAGTTGCAATTTATTGAAACAATGAATCTTTGACGGTCTGCCGCCAAAACTTCGCATATTTGATTATACGATATAAATGAAGACAAAAATTTCTCTCCAGGGGACGCTAACAACCAAAACTAAGTTACGTAAATCAGTTTTTTAACACATTGTGTGCAGGTACTTTTCTCAACGGAATTGTACAGGATGCGGGAGTTTTGAGCTTAAATTTAGTTATTCGGTTAAATCTCAATAGATCGAAAATTATTTAATTTTTTAACCACCAACTTTTCGTATTTTATATTGAATATATAAGCAAATATATAAATAGAAATATATAAATAACAACCATAAGATTTTTGTAAAAAAAAAAATTATATTTTTTAGTAGATAAATTTATAATAATATCGTAAATATCAAATATCAAATAGAATATAGTAGTATATAGTTTTATTTTTTTCGAATTATGTTTTCTATAAACATTTTTACATTATAATACAATGAAAAGAGAAAGCTACATAAGATTTTACATAAAGATACATAAGATTTTACATAAAACTAATAATGTGAAATCTAGTTTTTATTTGTCTAAATTTTTCCAGATCTATGTAGTAGATAAGAACATTCGGCTTCGTTTTCCTATATATACCGTTATTTTTGTACCCACAAACAAACCATGCTGTTACAATAACCCGTACTAGTACGTGATCCGCGCTCAAGTATCAATCGTCAGAAAACATACTGGTACGTGTCCCGCGCTCAAGTATCAATCGTCAGAAAACGTACTAGTACGTGACACGCTCTCAAGTATCAATCGTCAGAAAACGTACTAGTACGTGTCCCGCATACAATGTCTTAACATTAATTGAGCTAAGCAGAAATTAAGTTGGTGTTCTGCTCTTCTGGTTAATATGTGTTACTACAATAAAAACAGAATCAAAGATTTTTTTCCAAAGGATGTCATTTTAATAGCAGAATTGCCAGAAATTTCTTTAGAATGTAATTAATTTGGTTAGTCTGGAGAAAACATAATTACACACCTACACACACACACACACACACATATGTGTGTGTGAGTTAGTGTAATCCAGCACAATTTGTTCCACCGGTCACATGAAATTGTATCCCCTGTTGTTTTTACTTATCTGCACTACTGGTCAAGGTGAAATCTAAGTGCTATTAATTAAAAAAGATGATGCAGTCTAGCCTTTCCATAAAAGAGAAACATCACAAGTCTAACGTAAAACTTGAATTTTTATTTCAGAGTTACGTAAACAACATGTTACTCTGTCAAAGGCAGAAGACAGAATTAACATGAAAATATTGAGCTTTAACAGAAATGGGCCCCACAAATAGACACGGAGACGAGGAGTGAGCTACTTTATTATAACACCAGGAAATATTGTAGGAGGGAGATATTTTATTATAACACCAGGAAAATGTGGCGAATGGACAGAAAATTATCATCTATTTCAGTGTTAGCTTCGGGAAAGGAAATCAAAGAATTCAAATCGCGAACACTCCTTTTTATTAAGATATATTAAATGGCTGAGAAAATTATTTTGAAGAAATAAGAAATGGAAAGAGGAGAACTTTTAAAAGATATTTTAAGTGTAATAATTTTGATGCATTACATATATATATATTTGTATGTGTGTAATCCAATAATTATAAAACTGCTGGACATTATAGCCCCTATTATTTTTACTTGCCAGGGCTACTGAGCAAGGAGAAGCCTAATTAGTTAGCAGTAATAACGAACGATGCAGTCTGGCCACATTGAAGAGAACGGCACAGAAATAATTAAAACTTTATTTTAGAGCTGCTAAAACAGACATCTTTACTAGTCAACGACAGACAAAAGAAATACACGAAAATCACTCTGCTCGAACAGAGGTGCACCCAAGAGCAAAGATAGAAAGAATTTTCCCAAGGGACAAGAAACTTACTCAGAGAAATTAAGAGTTAAGATCAGGGAAAACGAGGAGCCATTTGCAGACGATAGCTGGAAATCGTGTTGAATAGACAGAAAATTTGCATCTATAGAACAGAAAGCTTTGAGTAGTGTATCGAAAGGATTTTAAATCGAGGACACTCCTTTGATTAAGACTTGAGAGGCTGGGAAAAAGATTTTAAGGAATTAGAATGGAAGAGAGGATGTTTATAAGGATATACTAAAGTTAAATAATTTTGATATATTACATGTATGTACGTATTAGACATTTTGCTGTTCACGCAAATATAAAGACAAATTATATTATCCAGCATTTAACCGGCTTTTAAGCAAGTGAAAAGTTGAGCACTTTTGACTAGTGATTTGCCCTTCATATCCTTTCTCCTTGACTAATTTTTCTCGACGACCTCTCCTTCACCGACTTATCGAGTTCCAACCCAGTTTCAATTTTCTTAAATGTGAGTAGCAGAATCTATTCAGGTCGACCTTACGAGTATCGCCCGATTTCATCCTCAGCTCGAAGAGATCGAATATAAGTTGCATTTGAGAAATTATGAAATCCACTGATTTCTTGGAGTGTGCACATTTTAAAATCTCTTAAAATTTAAAATGAATTTGAGGGAATTAGACCTATTACATTCCTCTAGCTCAACGTTTCTAAACCTTTTTTTTTTTTCGTTGACAGCACGACTAAAAATATAATATCAAGTAAAACTCGGGAAAAGTAAATTTCGAAAGTATTTCAAGGAAACCGTCTGGGTAACTGCAAACACTATTTTAGAGTAATAAAACATGTGAAGGTCAGTTTTATTAATGTATACTTGGTCCTTTATCTTGGTCCTTTATCTAGTATTCCGCTTTGGGGGGAGGAGCTTGACTGTGTTATGTTAAGTCTGAACGTTTGAAGGCGATATTTTTCCCTGCAACTTTAATTGTAGATATTTTTTTGTTTTCTTTTCCAACTATTTTCTTTATGTTTACCTATTCAGAAGAATAAAAGGCATACTTGATCCCTTTAAAATAGTAACACAGACTTTATTATTATTATATCCAATACGGGTACATGTGCTCTAATGGCATTCGTCGCTACCAAGCCCCAAATATTTGTTGATCATTTTATTACGGAAGAACCGTATAGCCTAAGCCTCCTCCCTAAGACGAGACCACACAAACAAAGTGGGTCCTTGTAATTTAGAAGCAGGGTCCAAGCAGGAGACCCCACCCCCAGGCTTGGCCTGCCACCTCTAGAGGTATCATTTAAACTTGGAGGACAATGCGACCACGAACTTATTTAATGTGTCCCAGACGCCAGTAAAGAACACAGTTGATCTTTGGCAAGATGAAGCCTCAAATTCGCAACCCTCAGGTTAAAAAATCAATGCTTTTGCCAATTGAGGTACTGCAGCTCGACACGCACCATCTTATTAAACTAAAACACTGAATATGGAAAGTGTGTTCGCAAATATATATATATATATATATATATATATATATATATATATATATATATATATATATATATATATATATATATATATATATATATATATATATATATATATATATATATATATATATATATATATATATATATATATATATATATATATATATATATATATATATATATATATATATATATATATATGTATATATATATGTATATATATATATATATATATATATATATGTAATATATATCTATCTATCTATATATATCTATATATATATATATATATATATATATATATATATATATATATATATATATATATATATATATGTATATCTTTATATATATATATATATGTATATATATATTAATATCTATCTATCTATCTATTTATATATATATATATATATATATCAATATACATATATATATATATGTATATATATATACATATATATATATATATATATATACATATATATGCATATATTTTGATTAAAAAAATTTTTTGGATATTTTGGATAGATGATTGTTAATTTTTTCAGAAATGTTGATTGGCCATAATTTGGACAGGTGACAATTTGGAATGGCGATATTTTGTACAGAAGATATTTTGAATCGGCGATATAATTGCGACGACCTTTCGGACAACGATATTTTGACCGGATGCATTGTTGCATTATTAAAACACACTCTTTCGTTATAAGCTTTCAATATCCGTACGCAATTTTTAGACGCCAATCGGGCTATTAGTAACCTTCATTACTGCGATTTGCAGATTAAAATATGGTCACTGGCTAGCGTAATTATTCCGGTAGAATTATTTCTTTTATTTCTTTGTCAATCCCATGTAATCTCATCCAAACACGCGGCTTTATGTTATCTCGTCTAAAGGCAAATTGCTTGTTGTGCCCGCTCTCGGATTTGCGTGATAACGTTACTTTGGGAACGGCATTGTTGCAGAACCGACTTTGCTCTACCGACAATGGGTAAAGGAATGTTTTTAATCTGCTTTATCGAGGAGATGATGTCTCGGTTATCGGGGTCTAGGGACTATTTTTCTAACCTTGGTCATTATCTGCCAAGACTGGAATCTACCAGTTGCTGCTCTTTTAAAACGAAGGCTCAAACAAGAAACGGACTTTTCTGTAGATATTTGAGTGGTTTTCAGGAACATTTTCTATTTATATAAATGCACATATGTTATATATACTTAGTACATAGTAAAATTCTTAACAGGGTTTTTCTCTTCGCAACTGTATGTCGTAGACCTATACTTTTAGTTTAAAAAATGGTTCAAATAAAAAACCCATGCGTTTTATGATATTTTTTAATTTAAAAATTCAATTTTGAAAAGATTACGAAATGTAAATTTTTATATATACCTTTGATAATAATAATTAAGAGAATAAAAGAACTAATATTCTTAAAGAAAACTTCAGTTAATGCCTCCTTTAACACTAGATTGCACTAGATTTCTTGTATACCCATATTGCCCAAAAACAGTCAAAATGACTGCATTGTGAAAAAATAACAAATATGTAAAGAAATTTGTTTAAAATTAATTTTTAATATTTCTTATATTATTTACAATTAAACAACAAGTTTTTAGTAAATATTAACAATAAAAAAATTTACTTTAATTTAAAAAAAAAATAATTTATGCATTATTATTTGTACATTTTATGCAAATGAAAGTGGAAATCTTTTTATGTGTACATCTTGCTCAAACATACTTTTGACATTTTTCACATATATTATTTGTTTTGTTGTTGTGGCACAGTCGTACTTGACAAAATTTGCGTTTGTGAGAATGGGTTGCATCTGATGATGTTGCAGTTGATCTTTGTGGGTCTTCATGTTCTGATAAATTTTTCTGTCTTGCAACTCTATATTCGTTGGAAAGAAATTTCAGAATTTGTTGCATTTGATTCTATATCGGAGCAATCTTCACTTATGTTCGTTAGCTTTTCCAGTAACTCATTTCTGTTAGACATTTTTTTCATAAAGTTAGGGCGCAAAAGAAATGAAATAAACAACTTGTTAGAACAACACTTTATAAAGATTCGAATAACTAGTACTACCGAAAAAAAATCGTAATCAAAAAAAAAAATGTTATTTCAATACAAAGCCGGACAGGTCATATAAGAAATTTTCTTAATTCAATAAATAAAAATCTTTTGATTATTTGAAATTTCCCAAGCAGTCAAAATGACTGCTTCTGGACAATATAGGTATAACACATATATATATACGGAAGTAAAGGAGGGTGGAAGTAACTACAATTATTCATAAACAGATTTATATGTTATAGAAAAAGTCACCAAATTCTAAGAAATTGTGTCATTATATTTCATAATTATTTTTCTAATTGAAATTAAAAAACAGTCAAAATGACTGCCTTGGGCAATCTAGTGTTAAAGTTTTCATTATAGAATGAGGAATTTTCACGTTTTCTAATTTTGATTTTAAACGATAGAAGACAAAAAAGTAAGCAGGACAGTAGCTATTTTTCTTTCATTTGGGGGCCTAATGAGTGATTTCTAATGGGTTTTATAGCGGACTCTTTAACGTCTCTCAAAAACGATACTTTTTCTCCGCCGAGTTTGTGACGTCATCGTTCATGCAGACACCGAGCGCCTATGCTGTTTACATGTTAAAAGGCGACTTTTAAATTTGTTTTTGTGTAAAGTATCGCATATAATAGAAATTTTTTTGTTATGTCTGGCATTAAAAAATCATACTCTAAATATTGTATTGTGCCACTCTGTAAAAATACAACAACTAATTGCAATGAGAAGATATTTTTCAGCGTCCCGAAAGACCCACATACACGTAAAATCTGGACAACTGGGATGAAAAGGGATGAGAAATTAAACCCCAAATTATCATATAAATCATCTTTATGGGTTTGTGAAGACCATTTCTCATTAAGTAAATGCTTGCTTTTGTTTAAATATTACTAATTTAGAACAATTAAAGTATATAAAAATACATCTATACCTTTAAAAGGATTGTTGATTAACCACTGCTATTTAACTTTTAAAACTGCTAATTTTCGAGTATTATCACAGAGTTCAAGTACAATAAATATTTTATAAAGCATATAAATATCGAAAAACATATAAATATCTAAAGCATATAATTATCTAATAAATAACTCGGGGGAGGGGAAGGTTATGTATTTTCAAGGTATTATAAATATTTTCTTCAGAGATGCATACTTTCTTGTGTATCAAATCACAGTGATACTTTTCGATTAAATTGGTGACTAATTTGAAAAAAAAGTATAATATTTTTAAAATACTTAATAATGATATTACTTTAAAAATTAAATTTAATTTGAGAAATTTTATACATTTTTTAATTTGACATTAATATTAAAGGCAATAAAATTGTATTGCTATTTAAATATGTATAAATAATTAAGTAAAGCCGTTTAAAGATTTTAAATTTCTTTCCGTCATATTTAAAATATCTGAGAATTGGTTTGGTTTTGATTTGGTTTTGGTTTGGTTTTGGAGTGCTACGGTCTACTTTTTGCAACACGAAGGCTAATGAGACCGGTCTCACAATAAATAACTCCTCTAATTTTTATTTTAATATTACATCCGTCTCTATTTATAAAAAACGATGCTACTACAAATGTGTGTGTATATGATATATGTATATTTATTTGACTTGTTTGTGTTTACAAACAAAAGAGCTGTGTTTAGCATGAATAAAGTATTAATACATGTTAAGTAAAACTGGAAAAAAATATAAATGATTTTACATACCGTTGGGTTTTAATTCCTCATATTTCTGCTCCCATAAAATCCGGGTTTTTTGCCAAGAAAGAAAACATTGACATGCTGTCAATTTTCGGGAGGTTGTCTGATTGTGCTTTGGTAAATCCAGGTAGAAGAGACATTTATGACAAATTGAGATAACTAAGCTATCTAGATCGATAAAATAAACCTTCAGGTTTAAATAAAAATAAATTTTGATAGCTAGAAAATTTTAGGAACTTGCAAAAACAAAATCGGAAAATAGTGCGCGCTTAAAAGCAATACAAAAATATTGGTCTTCATGAACGATGACATCACAACCAATCACGGAGCGTTTTGATGTCACGTGATTTTCGCTTAACTTTAAAATTAATTTTTTAAATGATGGACCCAATTTTTTACATTTTTGAGAACATTTTTGGAATCTGCAAGTCTAAAATTATCAGAAAAATACTAAGTTGTTCGAATCCCCCACATGTGCAAATTCCTCATTAAATTTTGTAAATTATTTTGGAAAAAAACGAAAGAATGTAGAACAAAGTTTTTAAAAGATGAAGTTGATCGGAAGAATGAATTTCAAATGTCGGACTTTCGTATTGTTCGGGTAGCAAATCACCCTCCATACAACACTGTAGAACAGTCAATTTTCACTTTCCCTCTTCGAAAAAAAAACTAAAATTCATAAAATCTAAACAAAATTTAATTAATTCCTCTTTCAAAGAAATTGACTAATTAAAGTTTCTTCCTCTTTTAAATTAATTAAATATTTAATTACATAAATTATTTTCTTTTATTTAAGTATATAAGTATATACACGTATATACTTATACGTATATCTCCTATATAATAATAGCCTAAGTTATCTGTCCGCAAATTTATGAAGCGGTTGGACCTGGAATGGATACAGGCATCCATTCAAAGCGAATAAAGTTTATCTCCTCCTAAACTATCGATCCGATTCTAAAATAAATTTGTATAAATATGCTACATATCACAGCAAAAAATACTGTCTTCTTCAAAACGTTTGAAATCCACCCCTTCGCCCCCTTTCGAGAATTTAATGCCGTTATTACAAGCCCTATTTTCCCCAGTTAAGGGCAGGCGATTAAATTTATCCATTTATCACTTAATAAATAGGAAAAGTAACATTTTTTTCTAGCATTGTGACATCATTCCTTTAACCATCTCATTTAATCATTTCATATTTTAAACTATTTAAATATCGTCTACACTATTATAATATCTTTTATCACTGAACTTAGATATTACGTAAATAATTTTCTTTTATATTTGGCTTCAATAATAGATTAGGTACATACGTGATAATTTTAAATTGAATCATCGATTATTTTTTGTTGCAATGAAAATTTTATCATCGGTATTAACAATAAATTCTTTTCATTTAAGTCTACGAGCCTATTTCACGGACTAATAAATATCTAACTTTTAATTTATATGTATTTGGAAATTAAGAAGTTTGTTCTTTTGTATGTTTGTTTATTATACATAACCACACGGTTTGACTAAATGAATTCAATGTGATTCTAAACTGCATCACATGATCGGGAGACTCTAGAGGAGTATGACGATAAATAAATTATTGAGAGTGAACCAGATAGTTCTCAGCCAAAAAACAAACCATTTTTTACCTGCCTCATTAGGTACTTAACAGTTCTGGAATATTAAAAATTTTACTAATCCCGTCATATGATGGGCTATATGCTAGTAATAAGTATATAAGTATAATATATAAGTATAATAAATATGTAAGTGTATTTATTATATATTTATTATACTTATATATTAGTATATAATATAATTAAGTTTATTTATAATAAATATATAAGTATTGATATTCTTTTGAAAATAAACGTAAAATGTAGAATAAATGTTTTTTGGTTGAAATGGTTTTAATTTTTGGTTGGAAGTTGGATGGAAGAATGAGTTTCACATTTCGGATATTTGTATTGTCCAGCAAGCAAACCAAAATCCATACACCATTGTGGAATAACCAATTTGACTTTCCCTTCTAATTGAAAAAAAAAAAAAACTAAAATTCTTAAAATCAAAGCAAACTTTAAATAATTCCTCCCTCAAAGGAAGCATTAATTGAAATGTCATCCTCCTTTAAAGTAATTAAAGCTTTAATTACAGAATTAAATATTTATATTATTTCGAAAATTAGCGTCAAAAGTAGAATAAATGTTTTAAATAAAGTTGGACGAAAGAATGAGTTTCGCATGTCGGATATTCGCATTGTTCGGTAAACACATCATCCATACGCCATTGTAAAACAGCCATTTTGCCTTTGCCTTCTAACTTAGTAAAAGAACTGAAATTCTTAAAATCACAGCAAACTTAAAATATTTCCATCTTTAATGCTTTATTGACTTGAAATGTGATGAAAAATTCAATAATATCTTTTTGTAGTAAGCCGAGTTTACATAATTTTCTTTTTCAATTTTGTTTACTGAGATCACCTTTCTGTAAACCGATTTCTTTCTATGCAGGGGGTGGTATCATTGTATTTATTGTTCATAAGTTTCATTGTAAAAGTGGTTGTGTATTTGTACATAAATGTATAAATGTACTGATAACTAGCTGCTTATCCTGAGAGGTGTAATTTGTAATGCGGAAGATTTAATATTGATCAGCCTCCTGAAATGGATTTTTACTCTTGATTCAGCATTTCTCGTACATCTTCCGACCTCTCAGCAAGTGGACATCCAGATCCACAGATGTTTATTGCATGTCACAGGTGCAAACTCAGCACTCTGAGATTCTGTCACTGAACTCCAAACACAGTAGGTCATCTTATGTCCTTGTGGGCGTATATATACGTAGAAGCAGAGGTCGCTAACAAGAAGCAGCCCCACCTAGTGAGTTGCGGTAAATTTAGAGAGACAGGAGCCCGACGTGGAGAGAACGGTCATTCGGTGCAGAAGGCTCCCAAACTTGCTTTTTGTTGATGATTATACTGAGATGTAAAGCCAGGCGGGCTTTGATTTATAACTAAAATATATATTTCAATTAAATATTTGTATTTGGTTTGGTTTGGTTTGGAGCACTACGGTCTACTGTTTTGCACACGAGGGCTAATGAGACCGGGACCTACTGCTTAAAGCCAATTCCGAACTGCTACGAACATCCATGCTTTAGTGGGATTCGAACGCACGAACTCTGGTACCAACGATCAACGCCCTATCCAATCGGCCAGCGTTCGGCTATTTGTACTTGTAAATCCGTGTGGTTAACTGTCGTTAAAGTTATCCAGGATCCACACATATGTATTGTAAAGCTCTGTTCGACTCTGAGAATATGACTGGAACAAACCCTCTAGAAATACAAATAGGGTAAAATTATGTTGAGTCAGCTATTTAGGATTAATACTATAGAAGGAAAAAGAACAGTATTAAATATTGAAGGAGCAAGTAACTTTTGCTTCTAGTGGAAAATTTTGGCTTTTGAAACTATTCAACATGGACAAGAGCAGCCAGATTTTATGGGAAAGTTAAAACATCGCGTGTAGAAATGCAACACACGCAGGTTAAACAGTTTCGTTCCTATGGGAAATAATTGTTGTCATGGAATTTAAAGAAAGGGGTTCACGTTAAAATTAAAAAGATGGTGAGCATTATGTTTCAGAAATTATAAATGTATGTCTGTGCACGCGCTAGTGCAAGTGTGTGTAGAGAGAGAGCCACTGAAGCTATTCTAATAAAAAAAATAATAATACCATCCCATTGTATTTTATTTACCTTCAAACTAATGTATTTAACATTTTAAGTAACTATAAATGTTAAAGTAATAAAAAAGTAGAGTATGAACTACTGTATCATCGGTCCAATTAAAGAGTTGCTTTTTCAAAAGAGGACCACCCATTTCTTTAAGCCCATTTAAAGCAGAATAGACTTTTGGTTCTCAAGTTTAAATCATCACTCAATGTATTATTCCAACTAGGTTGATTGGTTGGGAGTGCTACGGTCTAGTTTTTGCAACACGAGGGCTAATGAGACCGGGACCTACTGCTTAAAGCCGATTCTGAACGGCTACGAACATCCATGCTATAGTGGGATTCGAACCCACGAACTCCGGTTCCGATGGCTAGCACGCTAACCAATCGGCCATCGTTCGGCCAGGTTGATTGGTTGGTTGAAGTTTATTAACACTGGATTCCAAATGGGGCGTTTTTAAAACTTTTTTTGTTTTTAGTTTTGTAGTTCATAAGATACAAAACAATTAGCCTTGATTTTTCTTCCTTTTCAACTGATTTTAGATATTTTGGATTACGTTTATTGTATTTTCTTATATTTTTTAAACAACTTCTTTTGCGTTGTCTAACTTATAAGACTTTCGAGTGCAGCTTACGGGCAGAGGAGAAATTAACAGCGAATGCTCCAGCCGTAACATTCGACTTCGTTTTCCTGTATATACCGTTATTTTTATACCACAAACAAACCATGTTGTTACACTAACCCATACTAGTACGTGTCCCGCATACAATGTGTTAAAAAAATATGCTATATTAGTGAGGAATGCTTAAAAATATCAGTAATCAAACTTTAGTTATAATTCGGTTTTCTTAAGTGATCTTACTATTTCTCTGAACACTCACATCAACAACTGAATTGTAATCGCATCGAATTGTAACAAATCAGGTGACTTCTTTCAATCTCAATTTTTAAAAGTGATTTTTGATTGGTATGACAGATTCAGATTTCTGGGATTATTCCAAAGCTATTTTGGTTTGAGTTTCCAAAATAGCATTGGAATAATTCCAGCAATGCTATTTTGGTTTGGTGTGAAGCGCTACTACTGTTTTTCTACACGAGGGCTAATGAGAAAGGGACCTACTGCTTAAAGCCGGTTCCGAACGGCTACGAACATCCATACCATCAGCGGGATTCGAACCCGTGAATTCCAATTCCGAAGAGCAACGCTCTACCATTCAGCCGTCGTTCATATTAACGGATTTCGTGGGTTTGAATCCTACTATGGCAGGGTTGTTCGTAGCCGTTCAGAATCGGCTTTAACACTTTGACTGCCAAGCCAAAATTGCAAATGTTCACAACGGGGCCAAACTGTTTTTTGTGTAATTTGTATTTTTTCAACATAAAGCTATATATAAAAACAATATTTCAAAACAAACAATATTTTAAAACAAACTTTCTCTATTTATATATATTCCCTTTTTTGTTGCATGTTCCTAATATTTAATTTTTCATAAAACTTAGCTCATAAAATCGTCACATATACCAATTTGCGCAAACCACGTATACCTAACACATCGTAGGGAGCCCAACAATCAAACTCCAATACGATTTTCATGTAACTGATAACATCTTTGATAGCCATGGCCTGAAGTGTTAAAACACCATGGCTATCATATCGGATAGCCAGTGTCTCAACGGAAATATCACTGGATATCACATATGATAGCCATGGCAGTCAAAGTGTTAAGCAGCAAGTCCGTATTAGCAATCGTGTTGCATAAAAGTAGACCGTAGTGATCCAAACTAAACCAAACCAATGCTATTTACATTAGACAAGCTACGCGGTTTGAAATTGTTTTGAAAGGTCTTGAATAAGGAAAAATAAAGTGACATATTCAAGGAAAATTGACTTTTCTGGGACTCAGAAAGAATAATTGCTGCCTAAAAACATTACTGTTATGGGCCTTCTTGCATAGTCCTACCGGGCCTAATGGTAAATCAGGCCTTTAATTAGAGTGCAGTTCCAAGTTTGTGGATGCATTTTGTCATTTCTGATAGCATATACGTCTATATCCTGATAAATCGAAATTATGTATATGATGTATATATTTAATTTTTATGCATACTTTTATGTGAAGTATACAACAGTTATCCCCTGTATAATAATAGCCTAAGTTATCTGTCCGTCTGTCCTCGAATTTATGAAGCAGTTGGACCTGGAATGGATAGAGGCATCCATATTGGATTCTTGATGAGTTAGAGTTAGCAACGTTCGAAATTCCACCCCTTCCCCCTCTTTTCTAGCATTTAATGCCATTATTTCAAGCAGGTGATTTAATTTATCAATTTTTACACAATAAATAGGTAAAAATAACAGTTTTTTCTAGCATTATGACGTCATTCCTTTAACCATGTCATTTAATCACTTCTTATTTTAAGTTATTTAAATATAGTCTGCATTATTTTTATACGTTTTATAACTGAACTTAGATATTACGAAAATAATTTTCTTTTATATTTGGCTTAAATAATAGATTACGTACATATGTGATAATGTTAAATTTAATCATCGATTACTTTTGCTACAATGGAAATTTAATCACCGGTTATTAACAACAAATTATATCTGCCTCCAGGGTGTAGTAGAAATTATAGTTTCATTCCTTTACTTCCATTAATTACTGTGGTAAAAAAATTGGGAAGAACTTAACGATAATTTCGAAGTAGCTAAGAAAACTTTGAATTATCTTTCTAAATGAATTCAACGGGATTCTAAACTGCATTCACAGTATCGGGAGACTTTAGAGGAGTATGAAGATAAACAAATTATTGAGCGTGTACCAGATAATTTTCAGCCAAAAAACAAACCATTTTTTACCTGCCTCATAGGGTACTTTACAATTCTGGAAAATTAAAACTTTTACTGATCCCGTATTATGACGGGCTATATGCTAGTACAGTGATCAGTTTGGGACACCGTGATTTTGATAACAATAACCAATTGACAACAAAAACGATATTCAAAATTAGGTAAATTTACCCCCCCCCTTTAATTCACACGTAATAAATTTCAGAACAAAATGAAAAAACACACCTTATATTTATGTACTGTATATTATTCCTTGAAAAATAAAAACTGTGTACATAATTAAAAAAATTGGTCAGTTGTTGACTGTCTACAATTTTTACTAGAAGCTCATTGATAAATTGTTCGTAATCATAATCAACCTGTCATAACGATTTAAAATTTCGATCTTTTGTTTTAAAGTTAAATCATTTCGCTTTCTGGCTTCCATATCGACAAGCAGCATGTATGCGAGCTAGGCATAAATTGTGAATGCGCTCCTTTTCATTTCCTATAACAATGTGATGCCTTCTGCTTATCTGACAACCATTGACCACCAGCAGTGTGTGCGTATTTCTGAAAAATTCCAGGAACGTGTATTATCACACTCCTTTGTTCATTCCCCAATTCCCTATGTGGAAGAGGGAGAATTCTTTGAAATTAAAACAAGAACGAAGGGAAAGAAAAGAATGGGTTCCTTCTGAATATATTGTGAATATTCCTTTGCCAGTTAAAATGAGGTTCGAAAACTGATAACATTAACCGATGTAACGATCACATAAAGCGATAATTTTAGCATACAAATGAATAGAGAAAATCGGGACCAAGTGATTTCGATAACAATAAGCGATTGATAACATTAACCGCGATCACATTAAGCGGAGTCCACTGTAATATTTCACCGAAATATTATATGCACAATAAAAATTCATGTTAGTAAGACGGGCAAATGCATATAAAGTTAGCTTGGTGACGTGTTAAAAATAACTCATTTAACAATTCACTTCCATATTTTTGTTTTTTTTTTCTATATTTCTGTGGTATAAGCATAATAGTAGAGGTCTATGCACTGTCTTAATTTTAGAATCTACTAGAGATCCGTAGTGATAGAGGGTGGCGAAATAACTTGCACGCAGTCGGATAAAACCCCAGAATCGGCCCTGCTGGCTACGACCTTGACTGCGGTCGTTCTAGTATCGATGCTCTTCAGATGCCCGTCACTGCACTGACGAGTCGCTCCGGACGTGTATCGGGGGCATCGACGAAACTTTCGCTTCCTCTTCTCGAGGGTTTCCTCTCGAAGAGAGGCAGTTAGCGCGTGCGGCCCCGACCTTGGTCGCCGGGCCGCTGAACTACATGACAGGGTAAATGGAAAGACTGTATTACTCCAACTACACTTTTGTTTTCAGCGCATTCATTAGAGGAAGTGTGACGTAGGCACCGTCATTAATGCTGGCAGACAGATGAAGTGATTGGTACGGAAATGGGACTTCGCAACGAAGGTTTGTAAAAAAACTAAAATGGCATTTGATTTTGCCGAATTCACATTGATGAATATGCATTTCCTTTCTAAATACCTCAAGTAGACTGTCTGTATATTCACAGTTAATCAATTTATACAAAAAAGATACTATCCGTTTGTGTATGTTTTATACAAATCTAAGCGGTTTGTAAAATATTTGATTTGGTTTAAAGTACTACGGTCTACTTTTTGCAACACGAAGTTAATGAGACCGGGACTTACAGCTTAAAGCCTATTCCGAACGGTTACGAACATCCATGCTACAGTGGGATTTGAACCCATGAACTCCGGTACTGAAGGCCAGCACCCTAACCAATTGGCCATCGTTCAATGGCTTTTTGTAGTAGAACAAAATTTTGAACATTATTTGATATTGACAGACTGTTATTACCAGTATTAAAATTCCGTATCACCGTATCTTCCGTATCTTCCGATCACCGTATCGCCTGACATGATAGTATAATGGATAGGTTATTATTTAAAACTATTTTAATGAATTAATCTTTTGTAAATATAAACTGTAAATAACTGCCAGGAATAAAGGAATGGGAAAGAGAAACACAACTGGGTGGACATTGTCCATGGAATTGGGAAATAAAAAGCAATTCTCGTGTTACTGATTATTTCAAGAACCACCAAATATTTTCCCCGACCTTTTAACAATTAAGAAGGCTAGTTCCAAAGTCAGCAATCTGAAACTCAGCTGTAAGCCATAAACTTAGTAGGGAAAACTCCCTTCTAACTAAAACTAACCCGTCCACCATACGACTTCTATAGTGGTAATAAGAAACTTTTTATTCATGAATCTATATACAAATGTACACATTCTCACACTAAACCTTTTTCTCGTGTAACATCCAGTCACATTCATTTTAGTATTTGGAGATTCAATACCACTATTGCAGGCTATAATAAGTTCAAGAATATTTTAGATCCATTTTAAATTTTTCTGTATAGTCTGGAATAGCAGAAATTAATTTAGGCTTTAATAAATCTTCAGAAAGTTTCTAAACCGTACTATATACCTAACATGATAGTATAATGGATATCAACGTCGTCGGTCGACAACAGGTAGCAGTACACGAATTTTATTGTTGCTAACTGTTACTCGTCAAAACAAGACGGTGAACTTTTCACCACTATAAGAATGAAGAAGAATGGAGAGGAAACTGATTTGTTCTTAATAGATTACAAATTTTATTCTCGGAACCATAGTCAATGGTATCCGAACTATGTGACGTAACTGAAATAAATAGTGAATACACATATTACTTAACCAAGTCAGTTCTAAACTTCTTCAATGAGTATTCATTATCCATCGATATTAAATTTACATAATCATCTGAAGTATAAATTGGTGATCTATAACTCATCACCAACAATACAATTTTTATAAAACTGTTGAAATTTGCAGTCTAAGAATTGTAAATACAAACTGAAACTACTAGAAGTAAGCTGTTTCATCTCCTAATACAGGTTTAAACGGTTAATGTGGCGATCCATTTTAAAAAATAGCCGGAAAATGGGCAAATAGTAGGGCGCTGTTCTTCCATACCGGTATCCGTGTGTTCAAAGCCTTTTGCTAGCATAAATATTCGTAGCCGTTCGAAAGGCTTTAAGCAGAAGCGCCTAGTCTCAATAGCCCTGGTGTAGCAAAATATGTAGATCGTAGTGTTCCAAAATACATCAAACCATTTTAAAAATAAGTTTCCACAAAACACTGCTGTACTTGCGAAAAGAATATCAATATAGATTTTACAAATGCGAAGTTGTTGTTGTTGTTGTCTTGTGCCCCTTGGTGAAACCAAGCACGATTAAGCCATACGCTACTCGTATTAAGGCAAAAGGGTGCTTCTTTCGTTTATAACGAACACTCCTAGGGTGAAAGTACAACTTATGCTCAAGTGAGTCCTCGTACTTTTGAAGCAAGTATCAAGCAGAAGACCCACAAGCTTGGCCTGCCACCGCCAGAGGTATTGTCTTAAAACGTGGAGGACATTGTGACCACGTACCTATTTTATGTGCCCCAGTCACCATTAACGAACACGGAGGATCTTAGAGCGGTTCGGTCTCCGAAACCGCAACTCTCCAGTTACGAAAGCGTTACATCTGCCAATTGAGCAAACGCGGCTCACTCAAATTAGAAGTAAAGATTTGGTGTTTATGTGGATGTTGCAGAGAAATGCGCCTATTGCACTGAGCATGTACTCTCCAAAATGTAATGTTCAAGCAAAAAATGTAAATTTCAGTAGTAATTTCTCTCTAATTAACGTCAATTGTTTTCATTAAAATCCACATTTATGCATGTATGATTCATACGGAAGTTTCATCTCTTGGACTGTGAAAAGAAAACTCCTTAATGTACTGTTATTTTACCACATGAAAAAGAGCTAAATCGTAACAAGGCATCAATCTCATAAACGGAGGGTTACGAGTTTAAAGTTCGTGTCCGACAATATATGGTCTTGTTCATGGTAAAATAAGTTCGTGATCGTTATAGCCTTCATGTTCCCACATGATCCCTCTGGAGTTAGCAGGACAAGCCTGGGAACTTTTCTGCTTGGTCCTTGCTTCTAAAATTTTGAGAACCCACTTTGTGTTGTCCACTAGAGAGTAACGTTGGCCGCCTGTATGATGCTCTCCCATAATAAAATGGCCAACTGTAACAATAAGTTACATTCGATTCAGCTTTTTTTACCTCTTCCTGTGAGACATACCAAAACAGGACCGGTTTGAACTAGAAAGAAACTTCTGACTTCTCCCAACCTATAGAAGGGTCCGTTGGTTTGGGGAATTCTGACCCCCGCAGTTCTGGAGCGGATCCCTGTTTTTTTTTTTCTCCGAGGGGTAGTCTGATTTTTTTAGAGGACAAGGCTGTGACCAGAGGAGAATAGAATGTGAACGCTGCTGGCATCCGCGGCTGGCGGGATAGACCGGTTGAGAAAAATCATCGCGATATTGTTTTTAGGGCAGGCGCCAACTAGAGAACACTCTTCGAGATCTACAAATGATAAGTTGATTACAGTTGTATTCCTTAGGCATTTATTTAATTGTATAAATTACTTAATCAAGACTGGTCCATGTCTTTTTTAATGAGTTTAAATTTCTTCTTTCTCAAACACTAAGCCAATGTAACATTATTTTTACACCAACAAATATCAGTGGCGAATATCATAAAATCAAGTGCTCCCGCGTTGGAAAAAACAATAAAATAGTCCGCAAGATTGCGTGATGTTACCTATTTTATACACCTAGACAGAAAGCTAAGCAATCAAAGCTAGTAAAATCAGTAAGTTTCCTACAATAAATACTGTTTAAATGACAGAAATCCCAAAATCGTACATAAACCTTGTTTCGACAAAATGATTTGCATTGAATATAATAAATACTTCAGTGATACCAATACAGACAAGGCTATACTTCTAGTTCAATGTTATTTTGTTTTACTTTTTAACGTATAACCTTTGCTCGAGAAATCCTACCATACATTTCCATTCTCGGAACCTATTTATTCAATGTTTGTGACCTAATTGAACATTTCCTTTACGCATATATTTTTCTGAATAACCTCTACCAACATTTATCGCCTTTACGTCAGCGAAGACCAAGGTCATGTATTTTTATTATAAACCATATCGTTACTTTTCAATTACACAAGTTCTTACTAAGCCAAACACTGACATGAAATATTAAAACCTTGTTCTCGCGGTGGATAGTATATCTGAATATTGGTGTTGCCCATAAGTATGAAAAGGAAGTGCTGTAAAGAAATTCAAACTAGTTTAGCACTATTTATAACACTTACTTTTATGCCTCCATGTATTCAAGTACAGCTGGATGTTTTTAGGTTTGGTTTGATTTGAAGCGCTATGAACTATCTTTTTGCTATACGAGGGCGAATGAGACCGGATTCTACTTTTTAAGCAAATTGCTGACGTCTACGAACATATATACCAGGAGATGGAAATCAAACACGGTGACTCCGGTACCGAAGAACAGTACCTTACAATTCGACCCTCGTCCGGCTATATTTA
>CM063501.1:125690666-125698166 GCA_032207245.1 Pardosa pseudoannulata
TAAGTTGTATGGCACCGACTTTGACACAAAAATACAAAAGTCAATTGTAAATTGAATTTATACGGGCCATCGGGCAAACAAGTGGACTTTTGGTCACGTGGGTCCCAATTTGTAAAATAAGAAGGTTGGACTGGAGGCTTGACTGCTCTGAGCAGTTGAGCCTATGACGTGTGTCACAGTTGCGGTGGCCAAATAAAATTTGTTGGATTGACTCTAGTTGGTCAGTGGGGCACAAATTAATTTTATATGGACGGAGAAGAAGAAAAATGTAATAAAATACAGACAGAGAGAAAGAAGGTAGTCAAGAGTTAAAAGAAAAATTGGATTTGGAAGTGGTCAGCGACTGAGGTGACATTCATCGGGAGTTTTGGAGTCCAACCGGTGACAGACAGCCGGTGTCTCCTGTAACGATCCGTTACATGACCCGAAGGAAAGAAGAACGGAAGGTGACCTTTAGCAGTGGACAATTATTGTTAGCTGTAGGTGGAAACGCATGGTCCAAACAAAGCCGTTTGTGTACCAGGTTACCGACAAAAAAACAGAGGCAGTCGCCTAAGTGGAAGTAAATTACAAACTGTCAGTACGCCGGAGCTAATGTGTCTACGTCTTTATGATGTCTATTGCCGTCAAGAGATTGATAATATTTATAAATCGATAATATTTATAATCGTGGGTCCCAAATGGACCAGGTTAACGGTGCTGCTAGTGGATTTAGGATGGCTGGTGGGTTAACTTAAAGAAGAACTTCGGCCACATCTGGAAAAGCGTCAGCTGATCCAGGCGGGTCGGTTGACTGCAAAGTTGAGTCACCCTGGTTCTGGAAGGTTCCGGAAGAATCACGCAAGGAGCAACCGGGACCCCTATATAAGAAGACTGGCTGAGCCAAGAGAGGAGGAGTTTTTTGTTTTGGTGGAGCTCGAGAAGAGTCCACTTGTCTCTCCGAATTCCAGGAGCTTGCTTTCCTTATGAGACCTCCAACGTCTCTGCTTTCTGCTAAGAAATCGACCTTCGACTTCGGGATCTCATTCCCGTTCCCTTTAATATTTTTTTACTTCGTGCTTTGAAGTAGGTCGTTGAGAGAGACACTTACTCTCATTTTGGATCGTCCTGCATCCTTTGATTCTCAACGAACTCCAGCAAGACAAGTACTCTGAGCGTTTCGAGCCTCAGTGTAGAATTCAACTGTTCGGATCATCAGATCGGTAGATTATAGTGTCAGAGTCTCGTACCGGGAATAATTAGCGAACTGTACCTGTGTTACTAGCTTCACTGTACCCACGCGTTGTATATTGTTAACGTTTATCTCAGCATAAGATCCCACAAGTAAATGAATTTACTGAATCCTGTACATAGATGTATATAATTATTCCCATGAATCAAGCATTTACTAAAGAGTAAATAGATGTTAATCCTGTATCTTTGGCGGCCACGCCTACCTTTACTCCAGTACGTCACACCCCGTAAGACAACGAACTAAATGCAGGAGCCTACCCTCAACAAGTTTTGATCACATCAATGAGACAGTCATTGACTTTTTTTGACAGATCCCTGATAACAGCCAGAAAAGTACATGTGCGTGAAATATACTCAGGTTCTCTCAAGATAATTAATTCACTTTATCTGTATAGGAAATTATATATTACTTTTAGGACGCTCCCTAATCCGAATAGATATGATGTTAAAATTGCAAATAAGTAAATTTTTGAGTGTAATTTTAATCTGTAAATAAAATTTGTGTTTTGTTAACTTTTAAAATTGGTTTCTCTGTCAAATTAATTTTTAGTCACAATTCTTGTTGTTTAGTCTCCTCATGGCGCTTAGGGTAGTTATTTAATACATATTTTCTTTACACAACGCAAATAAATAATTCTAATTTAAATGCACTACCACATAAAAATTGCCATTAAATAAACTTTTTAGGGGAGCTATATAACACTCATACTCTGTATAATAAAGGTTTTAACCGACTGCATCATTTTAAACAAAGTAAATTTAAACAATAAATATACATCCGTATACAAATATGTATTTTTTTATTCCTTTCCCTTTGCATTTCATCGACAGAAAGCCAAATTTAACAGCTAATTTTGTAGCCAAATTTTGAAAATAATGGCATTTTGGTGACATTATTTTCATCTATTCAAGATCACGTAACGCTTTCGCTACGCATTTTCGGTATACAATTTTCCTTATGCAAGTGAGCGTAAATATAGCATAGTGATTAATATCTAAACAGCAAAGATATCGTTGCATAGTTTATCTTTAGTGAAGTTGTTACTAAGCCATCTTTTGGCGCACATCTGAATCATACAGTGGTTTTGCAACCCGTATAGTTAGCCCATAGATCAGAGACTCCTCAGATCTGCACATGTGTGTAAAGGTCGAGTTTCTTTAGAAAACTCGTTACCACATTTATTTGTTTATAAAGCATCTGAAGTTGCGAGGTTCTTTGGGATATATAATTAATAAATGAAACTTTGAATATTATACTTAAAATTTCTTGCTAGTAATTTAAGTAATTTAAAGGGCAAAAATATGGTGACTATTAAAATTTTAAATCAAAGCTGTAAATGATTCAAATTCTCTCCTGTTTTTTGTCTAGCTCTGTCTCCTAGAGTTTTAAATAGAATGATCTTGGCAGTCTGTCAATCGTCGATTTAAAACTGTGGTAGGATTACAGCATTTTATATAGCATATGAAAACTAAACCATACCAAAACGTATTAAATAATATCAAGATTTCTTTGCAGGCCATTAAAATTACATTAAAAACTACCTGGTTGCTCACTTCTGTCCTATAATATGAATGGTATGTAATTGGTACTTTGTCCTCCGAGTCTCAAAACGTGGTAAAAATCTAATTAAATTAAAAAAGTAAAAATCTGATTAAAATTTTTCTCTAATAGCGAGCATGTCTTTTTTCTTCAGAATTTCCTAGACTGGCCGCTAGGGCACTATAAAGTTTTAATTGGTTAGATCCCTTGCTTGAGGACGTGAACTGTAGTCCAAGTGAGCAGTTTAGAGTAGGGGTTAAAAAGGGGAAAGCAAAGAGATGCGCAGTTTTTTCCCTTTGGTTTTAGATTTGAAAATTTCTGTAAATATAATAAGGGCTTTGGGCTATAAATTTACTTCGGTCTGATTGAACTATCACATTACGGGAAGTTTTCTGACAGTATATTCTTTAAGGGCCTGTATAATTCTGTATAACATTCCTTCGGGGTTTTATACAAAATGTCTACATTAGTTTACCGATTTAGTTTACTTATCCCTTGCACGCACATACACACACATATATATATGACATGCATATGACAAGTCATAGAGCCAATGATGTCTTGATAATGTCATATTATTCATGTATATTGCAGAGTTTAACAGTCAACTATCAATGCCGGTGAAGGCCTAGCACCCACATTCTAACAAGAGAACCACACGCAGCGACGGTACGTGGAGTAACCTTTTCTGAAGATGCTCTCTCTCAATCCTTAAGCTTCAAGTGCTTTTATATTGAGTTATTATAAAGATTCACGAGCCTGCATTAAATGAGTGTGCTGTGTTTTATACTCTCAAACCCATAAATTATTAATTTTACATTTTGAAACCTGACATATGTATGTATATATATATATATATATATATATATATATATATATATATATATATATATATATATATATATATATATATATATATATATATATATATATATATATATATATATATATATATATATATATATATATATATATATATATATATATATACATATACATATATATATATATATATATATATATATATATATATACATATATATATATATTATACATATATATATATATATATATATATATATATATATATATATCTGTGTGTGTGTGTGTCTCTGTGTGTGTGTGTTATAAATTATTTTCTCTAGTCGCAGTAAATATGTAACCCCTATTGGTTTTACTTGCCCGGACTACTGGGAAAGAGTGCCTAATCAGTTAACAGTAATAACGAACGATGCAGTCTGACCACATTGAAGAGAACGACACAAGTCTGATTAAAACTTTATTTTAGAGCTGCTAAAACGGATATCATTACTAGTCAACGACAGACGAGAAGTCAAATATCCCTCTGCTCGAGCAGAGGTGCACCCAATATCGAAGACAGAAAGAATTTTCCCAAGGGACGAAAACTTACTAAGCGAATTTAAGTGTTAAGATCAGGAAAAACGCGGAGCCATTTGTCGGCGACAGCAGGAAAACGTGTTGAATAGGAAGAAAATTTACATAAATAGGACAGACAGCTGTTGGAAATGCATTGAAAGAATTTAAGTCGAGGACACTCACTTGATTGAGACATTTTGAGGCTGGAAAAAAGATTTTAATGAATTAGAATGGGAGAAAAGAGGTTTTTAAGAAAATATTAAAGTGAAAATAATTTTAATGTATTACACACACACACACACACACACACACACATATATATATATATATATATATATATATATATATATATATATATATATATATATATATATATATATATATATATATATATATATATATATATATATACATATATATATATATATATATATATATATATATATATATATATATATATATATGTATATATATGTATATATATGTATATATATATATATATATATGTATATATATGTATATATATATATATGTATATATATGTATATATATATATATATATATATATATGTATATATATATATATATATATATATATATATATGTATATATATGTATATATATATATATATATGTATATATATATATATATATATATGTGTGTGTGTGTGTGTGTGTGTGTGTGTGTGTATAATTCATCCATTTACATTTCCAGAGAAGTTCCAGGATACGACAAATAACATATGTAGAGACATTGCGGTTCTAGTTAGAAAGAATTGTATAAGATTAATTACTTGAAAGCCTATCTGCCACTCAGATTATACTAATTAATGCAAACAACACTTTTGATAAAGCCGTTTAAATCAGTAGGATTTAAATGAACTAGCATTTCAGGATTATAGATTTTCCTAAACAAAAGTTATTTAAATGAATAAATATATTCCAGCCGTTTCTATTAACCTTTATTTTAAGACGCGTGTAGGGTTTCAAAAGTTCATCTCTTCAGTACGCTTAGAAATAAGCACACGATTATTCGAGCTTACGTTGTCAGAATTAAATAATTGAATACTTTAGAAATATTTTTCTTACCCATTGGCAACAATTTAAATTCTCGGATCTTTTGAAAGTTGTTTAGTTAGTATTGCGTACACCCAAAATCTTTCAAAGTCAATTTGTAGCGCAAACTAATTTAAGAACAGTTTAATGCCTCGGTGCTTTTACTAATTATATATGTGTTCTTGTTGAAATGTACAGTAGCGCGAATCGTTGTTATAAAGTGTACTGAATCCTTCAAAGTCATTATTTCAGTGCTATGTGATTATTAAAATGTAATAAACACTGAGAAATACGGAAAGTCTTACCCGGTTGTTCTAATGACCCTCATTTTGAGATGCGTGTAGGATTCCAAAAGTTTATCTCTTCAATACGAATAGAAATAAGCATTTTGTGAATTAAATCGAATCCATTAGTCAGTATTTCGAGAAATAAATCGAACTTCTATTTTCTAAATCCCATGGATTTCCATGGCAATTTTATTAACCCCAAATGTTTCTTTTTTGTTTTCTCGTACAAAGTAAAGAAAGTATTGTAATCACAAAATATTTTGGTTTGCACATTTCAATTAAACTACGAACTACCAATTTTCTTTATTCCTGGATGCATTTTAACTAGTTTAAGCATTACGCCAGTAAAAAACTTCAATAATCCATTTTAACTATCCCTGAAAATATTTTGACAAGTTTTTTGACGACTGTATGCATACGTATATCTCACATAACTAAAATATGATAAACCGTAAAATATTGAAATATTGAATTGATAATTGTTTAGAACTGTTGTAATACGTAGTTCTGCACATACCGTTTTCATTGCAATCTGAACTCCATATAATGAAAAATTGCAATGTACCTGATATTAACGGTTTAATTCAAACATGATTAGTCGTATATAACGAATCTATAAAAATAAAATTTTCGATATATCGTATATTAACGCTGTTGGACATAACTTATAAGGATTAGTCATAAAATTTTAATATTAAAAATATCAACATTTTATGACTAATCTTTTTATGAGGACTTTAGAACTTTATAATTTAGAATTATTATAAAACCTAGCTATGCACATCCATTTTTAATTGCAATCAGCACCCTACATAGCGAAACTTTTTAATATAACAGACATTAACGCTACGTATCTACAACATTCCAACTGAAAGATACCGTCATACATAGATGTTTTTAAAACAGTTGAAGCAATGCTTTTAATGTCCATTTTTAGAAAACAAAAATGATTGTTTATTGACTGAGGAGAATAATTTTGAATTTTTACTGTTTATTACTTTCTAGTATAGAGTAAACAAATTATTGTAATCTCGGAAATTTGATGTTTAGAACGAAATATCTATGACAGTGATTCTCAACGGGGGAAATACCGTTCCCTGGAGGGGAAATAGAACTATGCTGATAGGCAGTGAACTTGTTTCAGCCGGTAGAGCGGCGATGTGTGCAGGTTTTGGTTTCAAACTTAATTTTAAAAATACTAAGTAAATTTATTGCATTAATTATATAATTTACAAAATTTTTACCAGTAATAAAAAAACAGAACCAGTTATTTTCATTCCCTATGTTCTACGTGAAATTGGGCTGACATTCAATATATTTAATCAACAGCATTCGTTTGGTTTGGTTTGGAGCGCTACGGTCTACTCTTTTTCAACACGAGGGCTATTGAGACCCGAGCCTACAACTAAGACCCGATTCCGAAAGGCTATGAACATCTATGTCCTAGTGGTATTCAAACCCAAGAACTACGGAACCGAAGGTCAGCGCCCTAACTATTCGGTCATAGCATTCGTTTGAGCATTGCTTCAGCGTGTCTCAGTAGCAAAAATTTGATTTGAAACTTTATCAAAGAAAATTACTTAAATTCTTTGCTTCTTATAATAAAGTACTTCTCCTGCTCTACTATAAATTACGGGATTTTTACAAAGGGGGAATTGAGCACATTTCCGTTCCATAATATAGCGTTGCACACATTTCGGTCCCGTAGAGGAACGGTAGCTTAAAAAAGGTTTAGAATCACTGATCTGTACAACAAAAAGTATTAATGTAACAAATATTAATGCTACGAGTCTCCGCCAGATGGCAGTACATAAATTCTTCTTTGACTACACAGCTACCTTGACAAACGAAACCAACTCTGAATTTTGAAGATAATGTTCAAAATTCTGATGACATATCATGAAAAATAATATGTAAGTGTGTATGTATATATGTGTGTGTATAATGTATATGTGAGTGTATGTGTAATAGATGTTTCTGACCCACTACCAAGTTAGAGTTATATCC
>CM063501.1:125700666-125705666 GCA_032207245.1 Pardosa pseudoannulata
TTGAATGTTGCAGTTCAAAGTTAAAACTGACCTTTCTATTGATCAAAAGCAGTAGAATATCCCATGAACTTTTCATAAACATTTTGGAGATTCTAATATCAAAAAGGCTTGGGAAAAACTTCCTTAAACTGCTCTATGAGTTGTGACGTCTCAGAGAGATGACAACCGTGTCGTGTTAATGTAGTCTTTACCTGGCGATGGGTCGTTAACCAAGCGATTGAAACAACTCTTCGAAGTCTTCCGTGCATTTCGAATTCGCGAGTAGCATGTAGCGTACACAGCAGAATTTTCTCAACGTTTAAAGTGCTGCTACGAATGTGATCGCAAACGAAGTGCTGCTACGAATGTGTGTGCAAAAATGTGCATCTCGATGCCATACGGGGGGAGAACAACGAAGAATTTTTAAAAGGAATTAATTTTCTTTTTTAATATTTAATCGTTAAAAAAGACAAGGTACACACAGGAAACCATTCAGAAATTTCCCTGAAAATTCCCTGCAGCTAGCAATTTTTTCCCTAATAAAATCCCACTATTTAACATTCAGTTTTTTCTTAAAGCTATTTTTAGATATAAATGTACATTTAAATAAAATTATAAACTTTGATATAAATGAATAAAATCCTAATGTATTTAAAATTTAGAAACATTCTTTTAAGTCTTCGGGAATGTTCAGAATAATTTGCGTAGGGAATAGAGAATTCATAGATTCTTAATAATTATAAAAAAAACTAAGACAACTCTTGCAGCACTGCTTTTCACGTTTATTTATATTTAAACAATAGCAGTCTAATATTATTAATTGAAAATTGCACATTATTATTTTTAAAGATTTAATTTTCTTCATGATAGCAATAATTTCTTGTTAGCTTCTGCTTTGAGTTTTTTAAATTTTTTTCTCCAATGGCTTTTAATAAATTTGGATTTCTTTTTTTTTCTTTTGAACTTTAATTGTTTCATTACCTGGAGATTCCCTTTTACGGTTTTCCATATTCTCATTTATCACCGAACAAGCATTTTTAAAAGAATATACTAAATGTCTGGAATTCGAAAGTATTATTACCTTTTATTTTTAAATAGGTGGAATTTGTTATTTTTCGAACTTTTTTTTTTAAAGAAAATTATCTTATTTAACCTTTTTGCAGTGGAAGTCTTCACCTCATTCGTGTATATAAAGACGGGATCCTTAAGTTAAGTGCTTCCCTCTTTTGATAAATTTGTTTGTTATTGTGACTTTATACAACAATAAATGAAATAGAAGGAATTAAGGGATTTTTTTAGAGTAGAGTGAAAAGTAATTGTACGAAAACAGGACAAATAATAAAAGCAATTGATAAAGATGGCTCTGACACGCCCCTTATAACAGATGACCAGTGCTTGGTGGAAGTGCTTAATGCATATCTTGACCAGGTCCTTACTTTTAATACTTTGTCCATTTGAAATATCAAGCAACGGTTCCCAAAAGGTGAAAAAAAATTCACAATTTTCCTGATAATTCCAGAATTGCCGAATTCCCTGATGATTTTCCGTTGATAGATACCCTAAGAAGGATTATGTCAATAAAGGTAAAAGGAGAAAATGGTAATGGTAACTCAATCCCTGGCTCTCTCCAAAGTGAATCACAATATAATTGGCATCTCTCAAACTAAAGACCTTTGCAACTTCAGCTCCGTTATAGTTCTTCTCGGGTTCAGAGCTTGAAACTGGGTCTTTCTCCAATATAAAAGAACTCCAAGCTGTCGATAAAATTATTCTTTAACTTAGTTACATCGTATATCTGCCCGGCATCACTTATGTTCGATATACTCTATGTAAAGCATAGACGATGCTTTTTTCTTAAACAGAAAAATTAACATTTATTGAAAATACTAAAAAAACAAAAAGAATATTGTGGCATCATTAACTCTGGGGGAATAATTCCATCATTATCAAAATACGCAACCTCTGACAGGCTACCCAGAAAGAACACGTCTCACAGAATGGAGTTCCCAGCTCAATTCCTCTTTTCACATTCTCTTCCTTCACTAGGAAATTTCGGTCCAAGGGATAGTTTTGGTTTTCTACTTCCAAAAACAGATATCAAATTGTAAGAGTAAATATCTCTTACCTGAAATTTTCCAGGTTCATAACGGGATCTCTATCTTGCCGTGGTGATTACAAAGATTCGTCTCTAAACAGGACTTTGAAATCAAAACTTGTGAATGTCTTTTAAATATTTATTCTTTAGACAGCACAATTCAATATAAAACAAATAAAGATAAAAGAACAGATATCGTCAACTTTCGGGCGCACTAAGCCCATTTTCATAAGCTACATAGACATCACAAGATGCCCCCTTTTTCTTAAAAAAATAACTGTTAACAAAAACTTACAGAACGAGAACTGGCTTGTTGCCACAACGTACAAATAAATATACTCATCATAATAAATATCGTTTTCAAAATCGTTCAGTTCACGGTGACAAAATAAAATTTAAATAATTGTTTTGCATAATAAACCGAGATTTATAAAGTGGATCTCACAGATAGCATCCTTTCCGCTCCCCTCCTTTGATCTTCGTCCTTGGGATTATTCAATGGTTTAATCTAAACATTGGCACTGGATAAATAATCTCTTCCTTGAACTTTCCTAACGGTGAATAAAACGCTCTCTCGTAGCAATCCCATTGGTCGACACTAGAGTTGTGAGCAGTGGAAAAAAACCCAGTTTAAACCCGGGAAAAAAACCGGGTTTTTTGGGAAGGGAATTTTGAAAATTTCCAAAACATGGGAATTTTGAAATATTTTGAAGTTACCAATTCCTATAACACAATGAGAACTACCATTTTTTTTCTGTCTCTGTTGTAGACCTCAAAAATTGATATTTTCACAGAATTTAACTATTATATACTATGAAAAAAAATGAATAATTGGGATTAACTAAGTATATTTGGCAAGGTATCATGTTTAGCAAGAAAGTACGAATATATTTTTCCTTTGAGAAATATCCAATATTTTTATTTTGACATAAATATTAGGCAATAATCTGCAGTGTCACAAAACACATAAATCACTATTTTTCTTGGATAACATATCTCTCTCTTTATATATATATATATATATATATATATATATATATATATATATATATATATATATATATGTAATGTGTGTATGTAGGAATTGGACACAAAATGCAACAGTGTCGTTTGATGACACATATAAATGATATGTGCATTACAAAAAAATAATAAACTGTTATTTTAAACTTAAAGATATTTATTTTTATATTATAAAAGAAGGGGGAAAAGTTTAGAATAAAGCAATTTTCATAATAAATAATGATAAAAAATAATGTATATTATTATTATATTAGCAATTAAAATGGAAGCAACCAGTTATGTGTTTGATAAGACTAACACGGTCATTAATTACATAAGTACTACTATAAAATCATTTAACTATAAATCATCAACATAAAAAATTAAAACATAAAAATATAAATTATTAACAATCATCTACTATAAATACTCATTGCTATTATTTTTTGAATATATAGACATATATATTGCCAAAAGTAAAACAAAAATCTCTTAGAAATAACATGTTCTAGTTCTTAAATAGCCACTGTTGAAAAAATAAATGTAAACATTGTTAAAATGATTTCATCCCAAAATTCCGGGTTTATTCCCCAAAATTCCCGGGTTTATTCCCACCTCTTCAAAATTCCGGGTTTTTTACATCTCTAGTCGACACGCTGAAAAATCCTAATGTCGGTGAAGATCATTATCGTGAAGCTGAAGCTGATAACTTTTTCATCGGCCTCTAATTTGGTGGACAGAGACCTACTGTCTGGATAAAACACTCACGTCTTCTTTTGTTGACGTGTAACTTTACAAACTTATCACACGTCTACATGAACATGTCGAAAACCAACTAATTTGGTTTATGATTCTTTTTTTCGTAGAATGCACATATTTCTTGTGCGATAGCGAAAAATATTCACCCGATTCAATTTTGTTCAGTTTCACGTACGATAAAACTTTTAATCAGTTGAATATTTTTCTTTATCATACCAGAAATCGGCGAATTCTTTATCGGAAAAGAAGTCTTAATCTGAATCTGTCCCTTTTTATAACACGTGGCTTTTTCAACAAAAAGGATTCCCGGGACTGGTTGTTGAGTTCTAGGGATTTCTGGGGAAAACTCATGAGGGAAAAATATGCAGAAAATCAGAAACCTTAAATGTGATGAGATAGGCTCGGTTTTATAAAGTGTAACATCTCTTCGAGGTTTAGATTGGTATGGGAGAGCTACGTCTACTTTTTGCAATGCGAGGGCTAATGAGACCGGGACCTACTACTTAACGCCGATTCCGAACGACTACGAACATCCATGCCATACTGGGATTCGAACCCACGAACTCCGGTTCCGAAGGCCAGCACCCTAACCATTCGGCCCTCGTTCGGCCGTCTCTTCGAGGAATATTTTCCTTAGACAAATCCTAAACCAGAATATAATAATTAGTCGTTTTTTTACCATTAATACCAGTTGCAAAATGTGTTTCCGATCATTATTCAATTCGGATGTTTGGATGATATATGTTCACACTCACATACTTTAGTTAGTTTTAGGTTAAAATATCATTATATATGTATGTATATATATATATATATATAAATATATATATATATATATATATATATGTATATATATATATATATATATATATATATATATATATATATATATATATATATATATATATATATATATATATATATATATATATACATGGCTGTTATGAATTTAATTTGTTATTTTAGTGCTATAACCTGGTTATTAGAAACTTATAAAGAATTAATATAAAATGTATTAAAATGTTTAGTTACTATATATGTATCACTAAAATATATAATATCTATATCTATATAGATAAATAGATGGCTGTGCATATATGTATTGATAAATATATAATCTCTCTCTAATTATGGATAGATGTGTACATAAATATAACTTGTGTAT
>CM063501.1:125708166-125755666 GCA_032207245.1 Pardosa pseudoannulata
CACACAACGGTTATTCATTGTGAATTGGGTTCAGTCGTTAGCAGTCGAGTGGCCAAAGAGAATACAAGGAAATTTTGAAATAAAAAACGTGGGTTTATTTTAGCATCACTTCCTTAGGGGTTCTGGAGTGAAAACATGAACATGGCGTTCTATAGGTGTGTGCGCCAGCCAATCAGTGCTTTAATGGTTAGTCATATAATGAGGTGGGAATCGAAACTTATTATACAAAGAGTTATATAAGGAGTGCTCACGCAAACAGAAGTTAATTTTGGTGTATACGAAGTCCCCAATTTTCCAGACTGAGAATTAAAGAACAAAATACTTTCACCAAAGGTTGCAATTTAAGGATAAATCGCCCTAAGTTTATTTTAAAATACTAATATAGTTACTTTAGTTGGTTTTAGGTTAAAATATCATTATATATATATATATATATATATATATATATATATATATATATATATATATATATATATATATATATATATATATATATATATATATATATACATAGCTGTTATGAATTTAATTTATCATTTTAGTGCTATAACCAGGTTATTAGAAATTTATAAAGAATTAATATAAAATGTATTAAAATGTTTAGTTACTATATATGTATCACTAAAATATATAATATCTATATCTATATAGATAAATAGATGGCTGTGCATATATGTATTGATAAATATATAATCTCTCTCTAATTATGGATAGATGTGTACATAAATATAACTTGTGTATGTAAAAGACACAGTTTAGAATCGAAATGATGCCAACGGGTTTTCTAGTGTTAAGAATTAACAACAATTAAATTATATATATATATGTGTGTGTGTGTGTGTGTGTGTGTGTGTGTATGTATGTATGTATATATATATATATATATATATATATATATATATATATCAGAATTGAAAAAGGATTCCCGGGACAGGTTGTTGAGTTCTAGAGATTTTTTGGGAAAATTCATGAGGGAAAAATATGCAGAAAATCAGAAACCTTAAATGTGATGAGATAGACTCCGTTTTATAACGTGTAACATCTCTTCAAGAAATATTTTCTTTAGACAAATCCTAAACCAGAATATAATAATTAGTCGATTTTTTTACCATTAATACTAATTGCAAAATGTGTTTTCCGATCATTATTCAATTCGGAGGTTTGGATGATATATGTTCACACTCACATACTCCATAAAAGCATTTACCTTGTACTTAACCTTGGGAAACTTTTTAATATGAGCTACTTTTAAAATTTAATACTAGAACACCCGGACACTTGCTACTAGCAATTACTTAGAATGTCGCGATATATCTATATAAATATATGTATGTATGCATATGTGCGGTTGGGTGTATGTAATGGCCATCACACAACGGTTATTCATTGTGAATTGGGTTCAGTCGTTAGCAGTCGAGTGGCCAAAGAGAATACAAGGAAATTTTGAAATAAAAAACGTGGGTTTATTTTAGCATCACTTCCTTAGGGGTTCTGGAGTGAAAACATGAACATGGCGTTCTATAGGTGTGTGCGCCAGCCAATCAGTGCTTTAATGGTTAGTCATATAATGAGGTGGGAATCGAAACTTATTATACAAAGAGTTATATAAGGAGTGCTCAGGCAAACAGAAGTTAATTTTGGTGTATATGAAGTCCCCAATTTTCCAGACTGAGAATTAAAGAACAAAATACTTTCACCAAAGGTTGCAATTTAAGGATAAATCGCCCTAAGTTTATTTTAAAATACTAATATAGTTACTTTAGTTAGTTTTAGGTCAAAATATCATTATATATATATATATATATATATATATATATATATATATATATATATATATATATATATTTATATTTATATATATATACATAAATGTTATGAATTTAATTTGTTATTTTAGTGCTATAACCAGGTTATTAGAAACTTATAAAGAATTAATATAAAATGTATTAAAATGTTTAGTTACTATATATGTATCACTAAAATATATAATATCTATATCTATATAGATAAATAGATGGCTGTGCATATATGTATTGATAAATATATAATCTCTCTCTAATTAAGGATAGATATGTACATAAATATAACTTGTGTTTGTAAAAGACACAGTTTAGAATCGAAATGATGCCAACGGGTGTTCTAGTGTTAAGAATTAACAACAATTAAATTATATATACACATATATATATATATATATATATATATATATATATATATATATATATATATATATGTATATATATATATATATATATATATATATGTATGTATGTATGTATGTATATATATGTAAGGAAAATTCTCAGGGGTTTTCAAAACTTAAATCAAGGGTAAAAATTCCCGCGTCATTTTCCCATCCCCTTTTTAACGTCAGTCTCATTACATATATATATATGTATGTATATATATATATATATATATATATATATATATGCATGTATATATATATGTATGTATATATATATGTATGTATATATATATATATATATATATATATATCAAAATTGAAAAAGGATTCCCGGGACTGGTTGTTGAGTTCTAGGGATTTTTGGGGAAAATTCATGAGGGAAAAATATGCAGAAAATCAGAAACCTTAAATGTGATGAGATAGACTCCGTTTTATAACGTGTAACATCTCTTCAAGAAATATTTTCTTTAGACAAATCCTAAACCAGAATATAATAATTAGTCGATTTCTTTTACCATTTATACCAGTTTCAAAATGTGTTTTCGATCATTATTCAATTCGGAGGTTTGGATGATATATGTTCCCACTCAGCTACTCCATAAAAGCCTTTACCTTGTACTTAACCTTGGGAAACTTTTTAATATGAGCTACTTTTAAAATTTAATACTAGAATGTCCGGACACTTGCTACTAGCAATTACTTAGAATGTCGCGATATATCTATATAAATATATGTATGTATGCATATGTGCAGTTGGGTGTATGTAATGGCCATCACACAACGGTTATTCATTGTGAATTGGGTTCAGTCGTTAGCAGTCGAGTGGCCAAAGAGAATACAAGGAAATTTTGAAATAAAAAACGTGGGTTTATTTTAGCATCACTTCCTTAGGGGTTCTGGAGTGAAAACATGAACATGGCGTTCTATAGGTGTGTGCGCCAGCCAATCAGTGCTTTAATGGTTAGTCATATAATGAGGTGGGAATCGAAACTTATTATACAAAGAGTTATATAAGGAGTGCTCAGGCAAACAGAAGTTAATTTTGGTGTATACGAAGTCCCCAATTTTCCAGACTGAGAATTAAAGAACAAAATACTTTCACCAAAGGTTGCAATTTAAGGATAAATCGCCCTAAGTTTATTTTAAAATACTAATATAGTTACTTTAGTTGGTTTTAGGTTAAAATATCATTATATATATATATATATATATATATATATATATATATATATATATATATATATACATGGATGTTATGAATTTAATTTATCATTTTAGTGCTATAACCTGGTTATTAGAAATTTATAAAGAATTAATATAAAATGTATTAAAATGTTTAGTTACTATATATGTATCACTAAAATATATAATATCTATATCTATATAGATAAATAGATGGCTGTGCATATATGTATTGATAAATATATAATCTCTCTCTAATTATGGATAGATGTGTACATAAATATAACTTGTGTATGTAAAAGACACAGTTTAGAATCGAAATGATGCCAACGGGTTTTCTAGTGTTAAGAATTAACAACAATTAAATTATATATATATATATATATATATATATGTGTGTGTGTGTGTGTGTGTGTGTATGTGTGTGTGTGTGTTGTGTGTGTGTGTGTGTGTGTGTGTCATGTCTAAAAAAGGGGTAGTTGGAAATTATGTAAGTTAAAAACAATTCTAAAAAGAGAACTCTTTTTTAATAATAAAATAAATGAAAAAGGCCCCCGCTCGCGTAAGCTTTCGGGATAATCCGGTCAGGCGGAAGCATTTCTTATCTATTTTGATGAGCTTGCAAACAGATAAGTTGGAAATTGGCGCATGGACATGGAGTGGTCAACAACTTCACGCATAGCTTCACCACGAACATTGAAAATGGCACTTGTTGCTTTCCGTAAGAACGTTAATAAAACCTATTATGAGTTATTAAAACTTACTATGATCAAGAAGACTGTGTTCCATTCGCCTTAAACGCTGCGGCCATGATTTCGACATATATATATATATATATATATATATATATATATATATATATATATATATATATATATATATATATATATATATATATATATATATATATATATATATATATATATATATATATATATATATATATATATATATATATATATATATATATATATATATATATATATATATATATATATATATATATATATATATATATATAAATATATATGTATATATATATATATATATATATATATATATATATATATATATATATATATATATACATATACATGTTACAGATTCGAAATGATTCCAACAGGACTTCTTGCGTTAAGAATTAAAAGACTCATCATTTTATCGCAAGATAAGGTACGCAAGATAAGAGAGATAAGGAACCAATCAGAATGCGGCGCTGCATTCGGCAATGTTTATATAAGACAACAAGTAGCTGGTACAGTGGTTAGATCAGTTATTGCTGCTACAGTGTCAGTTATGAAGATTTAAGCAAGTTTGAACTTGGTGTTATAGATGGCGATCAAGAGATGGGACATAGGATCTCCGAGGTACCGATGAAATTTCCATTTTCCCGTGCGACTATTTCATGAGAGTACCGTCAAAATCAGAAATTCGGTAAACATCAAATCTCAGACATCGCTGCTTTTGGAAAAAGATAGTGCAAGAATGGGACCAAGACGACTGAGAAGAATCATTAAACGTGACTGAAAGCAACCCTTCCTCAAATTGCTGCTTCAATGCTGGGCCATCAACAAGTGTCAACATGCGAACTATTCAACGAAACATCATCGATATGAGCTTTCAGAGCTGAAGACTTACTCGTGTATCCTTAATGACTGCATGACGCCTCGCCTGGGACAATCAACATCTATGGGGATAAGCCGTATATTTACTCTTTTTCAAAAGTTACTGAGATCGTGCATACGGCTTTGACTGTCAAGGAGTCAGAACTCGCAACGAACAAAACAAGACAATCTCAAAGCGTTTAATACTAAACATACCAACACTTAATACAAACCTATTTCTTTTATTTAATTTAATTTATTCATTTAATACATACCCATTTATTTTATTTTTATTTTAATTCATTACCCATCGCATTTTTTACATATGCATGACCGGTCATTTGATTGGTTATGGACACTAAACATTAGTGTTAAATATATTTTGTGTTCTTCCGGGTGTCCCAAACAAGAATGTCTCTTTTCTGAGTAGTCGCATGACACCCGTTTTAAAGCACTTAAATATTATGCTCCTATGAAATACAACACAGTATCACACTGAATAATCCTCAAATTAGAATTGAAAGTCTTTTGGAATATAAAGAAAAGCGGCTGATCAGAAGACACTTTCGCTTATATCTATTGAATGTTCTGTTACACAGCTCAAAAATTATTCGACTATAATTTAAACCTTTCAGTACAAATATAGGAGAATATTATCTCAGAAATTTTGCTTTAGGGTAAGTGGCCACTACAAGAGGAGTTGAGTGGATTTGAACCTAGTGAAAGTAAAAGCAACTAAGTGAAGTTGAAAGGGGTAGCAACCGTTTGTAGAGGGGAGTAGAGCCAGTTTCGCTGGGGTTTTAAACATTAAGTTTTACCAAGTATCGGTCAGGAAAGTAGAAAATAAGGTGGAAGAGAATCTGTGGAAAGTTTCTAAACTGAACCGTGGTCGAGTCAAAGAAGAGTAATGTTCAACCATGCTACGCCAATTCACAAGAATCAACTCCTCTGGTGACTACTTCTCAACTGGAAACCATAATTTACAAATAATAAGTACAGCCTACTCCGTCCAAGTCCGCTTCGCTCCGTATCCGACTGTCACCCGACCTTTAAATATTATTTATTGAGTTAAAAATTAATTTATTGAATTCAATAAAATTATTTCTAAAATTTCAAATAACAATAATTACCATAATTATACCCTCAAGTCCTGCTAGCTTCGTCATTGTGGCGAGGAAGTGGCACTGCGCAGAATGGGTGATGTACGTCGGAAGCCTAGCTCCTGGTAGGGTCATCCTAGGCGTGAAGGCCATTCTATTTTGCCCAGCTAAATGCTATCAGGCGAATTCTTGGAGAAAACTCAAACTTCTACCTTTGGTGCTTCTGATCTTCTGACCTCAGAAGCTGTTATACTCCCCCCTTTATCCTGAGTTCAGAACATTTAGGATTTTATATTGTACCGCATTTTATACTGCAGAATAATCAGAAGTGCGTTTCTGGTTTAAACAGAGACCTTGGTCCGATAAGTATGCAACATTCTAAACCTTCCAGGAGAAAATCTCTAAAAATATTACAATGCAATATCAATGGATTGTCTACCACTGGCATAAGAGTGAATCTGGGCCAGATGATTCTGTTCTTGGCTGATTCTCATGATGTATTGATAATTGCCTTAGAGGAGATGAAACTTAGAGAAACTTCTCATCTGAATGTTAAGGGTTACCACATCTTTCAATGTGATAGGCCCAATAGAGGAGGGGGGCTGGCTTTACTTATTAGAAATGTAAATTAACGACATACTGATATCTCTTCTTTGAATACTTATCTTGATATGCAGGGAATATATACTGATTAATTGGAACAATAGTAAACTAAAAATAATTAATTTTTATCAGCTACTAATTCAAAGCTGTCTGACACTTTCTTGAAACAAGAGCCTGACAATTTTCCAAGCATCTTTATGCGAAATCTTTCTAAACACACTCTTTAGGGGTGTTCAGATAATAATAAAAGAGGTAATAATTCCTTAAATGCTGTGGATGACAGTTTCTTTATGTTTCTTAATGATGGCTCTCATACTTTTGAATGAATGTTGGAGACATAGCTGGTATTTCAATTTTGAAAAAAATCTGTTGTCTCTAAAGGCATTTTGAGGTTCATTTTCAATGGATTTCTTCTCATGCTGGAATTAGTGCTAATGATATTGCTGACTCTCTGGCTAAATCTGTTTCATTGGAGCCTTCTCTGTCTGTCAGTGAGGAACAGAAAGAAAAGCATTTAATAAATGTAAGATGGAGGGAAAATTCAAACTGCTCTTCTGTAAAGTAAAACTTATTTGATTTGAATATGAATTTATATTGAAAGCAGAAAACTTTTGAAATTGCCTTTTATAAAGACACAATTGTAAGAAATAAAGAATTTTGAATGGACAGATTGAATTTAGAATTATTATTGAGTCATAATATACATATTACATTTTAAATAAGAAAATTTTGAAAATTCTTTATTAGAAATATTTTGTATTTTCTAACTTTTTTAATTGTTACCGGTGAGCATAGAGGAAGTTCTATGACTAGGAGTTACTCTGAAACAATTCAACTTTCTGGTAATGGGTGGGATCAAATATTTACGACGACAGCGCTGAATATCAAACTTAGCTTGTTTTCTTTTCGAAAATCGTCATGTTATGTACTGTAAATTTAAAAATTCAGGGAACAGTTTTAAATTTTGATTCTCCAAGTATGATTGATAATATTTATAATAGCTAATATTGTATTTAAGGACACGAATGTGTTCTCAAGTCGAAAAACATACTTATATTTCTGCATGTGAATTTTACCGCTAGCTATTTAATACTACATTCCTTTATCAACACTTTGAAAATGAACGTGGATTACCATACTACTGTTCAAGCTTTGCTTGCTGCCGGGGATAAAGCTGTATCATCGCTCGAAGTAGGTCTTGTATTAGATTGGGTGAAATCAACTCGTGTTTTAACACTTGTAGAGCATTCAAACGAACATGCAATTTTTATAACTATTCCTTCGCGAAATCCAACAACCAATGCTCCTAATGTAACCGTGGATAGAACTATTTCAATTAATGATAATTTTCGATGTGAAATGGAGACATCTGGAGCAGATGGGAATCCTGAAGAAAATTTATATTTAAAAATTGTCAGCGGGAAACATAAATTGCTGTTTGAATTGCCATATAATGCGAAAGCAAAAGCTTTTGCCGCGCAGTTAGCCAAAGCATCTGAATCAAATTTTCTTAAAATGGGCCCACCATCCAATTTTCAGTGGCTGTCAAAGTATCAACCTGTTGTAAAGGAGTCCACATTTTTTATTGATGATAATGAAAGTTTAAATAATGTTGCTTTTGATGCACAATCTGTTAATTCGATGAACTATGAAGATGGATATTTAGATATTGACAACACTTACTTTCCTAATTTAATGGCTGCTCATAGTGAATCTGATCTATCTAAAAGCCAAATGCAGTCACCAGAATTTGGAAATTTACCTAGGCAGAGCATTGCCATGGGAGTGACCCCATTAGCTGCCAGAGAAAGTGCTATTCGTCTTCAGATGGTTATGCGAGAAGATGATTATGTATTTTTAAAAACATATTCAGTTTTCATGGGAACTTGGAATGTGAATGGCCAATCGCCTAAAGAATCATTAAAAGAATGGCTTTCGGTAGATTCTGTTCCTCCTGATTTCTATGTCATTGGATTTCAAGAATTGGACTTAAGTAAGGAAGCTTATCTTTTTGCTGATACACCTAAAGAAGATGAGTGGTTAGAAGCGGTCAAAGCTGGCTTAAATTCTTCAGTGAATTATAAAATGGTGAAGCTTATTAGGTTGGTTGGCATGATGATGATAGTATTTATTAAAGAAGAACTGGCCGAGTTTGTGAAGAATGTTGCCGCAGAAACAGTAGGAACTGGCATAATGGGAAAACTTGGTAATAAAGGTGGTGTAGCTGTCAGATTAGATTTTCATCGAACATCGATATGCTTTGTTAATTGTCATCTGGCCGCTCATATGGAAGAATGTGAGAGAAGAAATCAGGATTATAATGATATTTGTGCTCGTATTACTTTTAATCAATTCAAACCTCCAAAATTCATTAAAAACCATGATCATATCTATTGGATAGGGGATATGAATTATCGAATAATGGACTTGGATAGTGAGCAAGTTAAAGCACTTGCAGAGAAAAAATGTTATTCTATTCTTATGGAACATGATCAACTCACAATTCAAAACAAACTTAAAAAAGTTTTTGTGGGATTTAATGAAGGTATAATTGATTTTGCTCCAACTTACAAGTATGATACAGGAACAAATAATTGGGATTCCAGTGAAAAAAACAGGCCTCCTGCATGGTGTGATAGAGTTTTATGGAAAGGTGAAAATATAAAACAGTTGTGCTATAGAAGTCATCCAACATTATTATGCAGTGATCATAAACCAGTAAGTTCTGTCTTTGAATCTCAAGTCAAAGTGGTAGATGTGGTAAAGCAGCGTACTATCTATGAAGAAGTAATGAAAAGACTTGATAGGTTGGAGAATGAATTTTTACCTCAAGTTACATTGGATAAATTAGAAGTTAATTTTGATAAAGTTCATTTCCTAGAATCAAAAGTTCAAACTATAACAATTGCTAATACTGGCCCAGTTCCTGTTCAGTTTGAATTTAAGAAAAAATTGAATGATACTCGATACTGTAAAGATTGGCTTAGTATTAAACCTTATTCATCATTTTTAAAGCCTGGTGAGAAATGTGATGTTGATTTAGAAGTAAATGTTGATAAAAGAATTGCTTATAAATTAAATGCCGGTAAGGATAAAATCTATGATATACTCGTTCTTCATCTGGAAGGTGGAAAAGATTTTTTTATAATTGTCTATGGAGTGTATGTTCCTGGTTGCTTTGGAGCTTCACTTGAAGCTTTAGTTTGCATACCTGATCCTATTGCTGAAATGCCTGTTGAAAAACTATTTGAACTAGAAAATGCTGTCTTAAATAATGCAAAAACAGATCCTCAATCTTTAGAAATCCCTAAAGAAGTGTTTGTCCTTATAGATCATCTTTATAAATTTGGTCTCACCCAGGAAGATTTGTTTCAACAGCCAGGTCTCCGTTGTGAAATTCAGAAAATTAGAGATAAACTTGATAACGGTATTTATGAATTAGGATCCTGTTCTGTGCATTCTGTTGCTGAAGCATTCTTAATTTTCTTGGAAGCTTTAGCAGAGCCTGTGATTCCATACGAGTTTTATTATAAGTCACTGGATTGTTCGAATAACTTTATTAGCTGCAGAAATGTAGTGAATGAAATACCGAGAGTTCATAAAAGTGTTTTCAGATATCTAATTTCTTTTCTACGGGAGATTTTAAATCATGCTGCATCAAACAGACTTGATGGAAAGATTCTGGCTACAGTTTTTGGTAGTATTTTACTCAGAGAGCCAATGAATGACTCACAAACATCATCATATAGAAAGGTAAATCAGCCTGCAACTGATCGTAAAAAAGCTACCTTTATATTTCATTTCCTGATGAATGACTTGGATGATTTTTAAACTTAAGTAAAAAATTCAAATTATTTTGTACAAGATTAAATTATAATCTTGATATTCCAAAAGTAATGAAATGATACTTATCAAAAAGTTCAGGAATGCTCATAATTCTTAGGCTCTAGCATGGGACCATTTATGTTTCTCAGGTTGATTATTGATAAATTATTTGTTTATTACATAAATTATAAAGATCATTTACATGGGGCATGTTATCAAATTGTGTGCAGGGTTTGTACTTAATATATGACTGATGTACTATAATTGAGCTTCATTCTGTATATTAAATACATGGAAGAGACGTGCAGGCTTATTAAATTTGATAGTAGTTTTCAGTCATTAGTTCAGTATATTGTACAGTATTAAATAGCTTGTGACTAACACATCTTGTAACATTATGTGTACTACTAGTCTAACTTAAAACTTATTCCTTATATACATACATATATATATATAAATAAATATAGGTGTATAAATATTTGTGTATTGTAATTATAATGATTTAAATGCTAAATAACCACTGTAGAACTAAGATTTATTTAAAGAGTTTATTTAGGCAATCTCTTTAGACTAGAAAAATATTCTTAAGTCTAGTTTTAAAGAGTTTTTTGTACTTGATTAGTTTAAAGTACATAGTATTTTGTTCATATTTTAACTTATCAAAAGTATTGTTTAAAATATGCTGTTTATCATATATTGAAATTGAAGACAGTATTTTCAAAGAAAAAAAAAGAGAATCGTACACTTTTAACATTTTTAAAGAATGTATAATTTAAAAAAGTAACAGATTTTTATAAAATCATACTATGATTTTGAAAAATCAATCTTATTTTTAATTATCAAGGTTCATTCTCGATGGGATTTACAGGCACTCTTCTCAGTTTGATTCAAAATTTTCATCCCACATGCCCTTTGATCCTAATTATACACCTAAATCAAAAGAAAATGCATTTTTTTTTTTAATTATTTCTTTTTTAGGGAGAGGGATGGAATGTCCTATATAGAAAAATCAAAAGTTCTTGGTGCACTGCCGCTTTTTGAGATAGTGTCTCATTTTTAAGCTTAGGGCCTATTTTTTGCCTTTAGCAAACTGCCTTTCTTCAAGTCTAGAATGAACTTTGAAATTATCTTGGTTTTAAATATTATGTTAAAAATTTCACATAGTTTATTATAAAAGAGATAATCTAGTTTGAAGGGAATCATTTATAGAATTAATTTTTCCAACCTTTTTTTTTCACTGATAATTTTACTTTGTTAAACCAAATTGTCCCCCAGGGCCATAACTAGGTCCAATAGCGCGAAAAGGTCTGCACCTCTGCTACAGTGAGAAATTATATAAACATGTTTTTTTATATCACATATTCATAATGAACTCAAAATATTTTGTTAATTCTTAAAATATTCCTAGTATATTAATTTTTTCTTCTATTTTTACCTTGTCAATACTTAATTATTGAACATTTTGGGGATATTATTCTGCTGATAATTTGAATAGTTTATGTGAGGGGAATATTTTTTATTTCAACGTTGAATTTTCATAAATTTCTAAATTCAAATTTAGTTTTAATAACTTCAATAAATTCAAAATTTAAAACAAATACCCAGATTTATATTAAGGCATATCAGGAGTATTTGATAAATATTTTGTAAGAATCTATAACAAGTTGAGTTTCTAGAAACATTTTTTTAAAATAAGAAAATTCATTAAAAAAAGTAATTTTTAAACACATTAAATTTTAAAATTAAAAAAATATTTTTCAAATTTTCCTTATTTTCACTCGGGGCAAATTGTTCTCTTTCAGACCCCATTGTCCTCACCGTTAAGCGCCCCCCAAAGACTGATGCGCCCGTGGCAGATGCCACCTTTGCTACGCTTTAGTTATGGTCCTGTGGTCCCCCATTCATTTAGAAAATGTGAACATCATAGCTTTAGTATCATTTAATTATTGATAGAATCTCTAACATTGATTACATAGATATATAGATCTAGTATAAGCATTTAGAAAACTTGGTTAGATATGTTCTTCAATATTGCTGTTGTGTATAAGAATTATCATAAGATATATTTTTATACTACATGTGAAAAGTAAACTTGGGAAAAGAATTGTAAAATAAGCTCAGATGTGTAAGGTATCAATTGAAAATTAAGTATTTTGAAGTATTTGCTTCATACTTTTTAATTCTTTCTTTCTCAAAGTGTGTTCTGCTTCTCTTTTTTTCATCCTTCTCTTCTAGGAATGAAATCATAAAATCAAAAGAAATTCCTGTTAAATTATAATTTTAAAGCAGTGATATGTGAGGAAATTTTAACAAACTTATGTAATAGTTTTTCAAGTTTCAAGGATTAATGAATAATATAAAGTTTTTTCTTTTGGATTTAAACTTATTGAAATTAATGTGGTATTAATATAAAGAGTGATTTAAATTAAGGAGTTATTTCAATATCAAAATTTGTCAGAAAAAAAAGAAATCTAGACTGAACATGTTGTGTTAAAATAATTGGATTTAACCTTAAAAATACCAAATTTGAAAATTTTACCCTTCCTTTTTCTTAAAATAAATACTGTGATTGCTTGCTCTAAAGCTATGATTATCTCACAAGATCTAAGTTGAATTTTTTTAAATATGTATGAATTATTATTATTATGATTATGTTCATCTTGTATAATTTTACAAAACTGTTTATAATTTCATTAATTTATCTCTTCAAATATGTGTATTTTTCTGCTGTTAAAATACATTATAGTTGCACCAATATGTTTGTATATATTTTTTTCTTTTTTTAATTATTATATTTATGTTTAAACATATTGAACAGTAATTTTTAAAATTAGAATTATAAATTTTGTTGTCTATTGTTTAAACTTAAAGTTGTAATCAAACCGGTGTAGTGAGTAATATGCATATTTTATCATCCCATTATATCTGTATATAAATGTATATTTTATCTTTAATAGTTCAAAAAAATGTGTGTGTATATTAATTAGTGTTTTAAAGAATGAGCTTTCTACAGTATATTTTTTCCTAAACATTTATCTTATTTATGTAAAAGTAATTTCTGATCATATTTATCAATCAAAAATTATCAAACTAAGATATTAAGTTGTAGACTGTGTGTAGTTGGCATATCCTATGTAAGTTTTAGAATCATCATCATCTGAATATTAAACCACTTTGTATAAACTCTTTAATACACACAAAATTGTGCTTTAAAAGTTCAAAGTAATTTATCGCTTCACTTAATGACAACGATTAATGACAATCGATGTTATAATATTGTAAGAATTCTTCGTATAATTGTTATGTATTCTGAAAAATCCATTTGATTTGCTAGCTTCATTTTTCTTCAAAGAAAAAAATACTCTTTATTATTTATAAATTAGATTAATTTTTTAATGTCTTTGATACCATTTTGCTAATAAAATAAACATGACCATTATTTGCAAGTATTGCTGTCTGGCATTAAACATGAAGATATAATTAATATAAAATCTGGTATTGACATGTTAAATAATATTATAATCATAGGTATACGAAAATGAAGGAATTCTTTTCTTTAAAAATTTATTAATAAATGAAAGTTATTAGTAATAAAATATATTAGGTTCTTTTATTTTCAAAACCAACTTAGCATGATATAATCCATGTAAGTAGAATTTCAGAAAATACTGTATTTTATTATTTACTGTCCTATTTAATTTTTTCTCTTTGTATCTGTTTGACAATCAAAAGTCTTAGCATATATGGCAATTAAGTTCGAGGAAATTTTAGCATCTTATATATGTGATTAATATTAAGCAAAGAAAATTATGTTCAGAAAATAAGTAAATAATAGAACTTTTGTACAAAAACTGTAAAATTTTGAAATGTTAAAAAAAAATGAAGATTAATTAGTTTAATCTAAATATAAGTGATAAGTTATTTAGATTTCAGGTATGTGAAATTAAAATAAAACTTGTGTTAATTTTAGGATTCACTATGATATTTAATCTGATAAAGCATAATCATTGAAATAGCTAACCTTTGAAAATATGTTTCTTTTACAAAAGCAGCATTAAAAGAAATTATTTTACTTTTCTTCTATAACACCCTTACCTGAATTTGACCTAAGTGCTAAGGGTCTCATCTGTGTAAAAATTTATAATTATAATAATTTTAAAAAAATGTATCAAACTTTATCATATGTTACTTTGTATATTTTACAAAATTTATATTGATATTTCTGGACATTTAACCTACTATTTCTTTGCTACCTTTTACTTGATAAAAGTGGAACATTTTCTTAATTGAAGAAACCCCCATTTACTTTATAAAATGATTAAGTATATAAATATTATTTTGAAATTTAGAAGGCAGCTTTTTTTTAATATTCACTTTGTCATTTTGTTTATCTGTTCATTCTTTGACAATTTAAATTAAAATTAGCACTCAGTAAAAGTTATCAGTTTTTTAATATTAATAGCAGTTGACAATTTTTATTAGTTTTAATGCATAAATATCTTTAATTGGCTTCATAAAAAAGCAAACTTAATCATGTAATTTTCTCTTTTAGTGTGCCAAATTCTTTGCTTTATATTGTATATTATCTAAAAGGAAATTTGTATTTTTTTTTCTGTTATATCTTGTAAAACATTTTGTAATGTTCTTTATTTTGCTGCCTGAAAGATACAGTTAATAAATGTTAATTATAATAAAGATGTAAATTACTTTATGAAAGTATCAACTTGAAGATTTTAAAATTTAACGTTTGGGGAAAATCTTAAATATCCCTATTAACCCTTCTATTAATTTGAAACAATTATACTTTAATAAAGCATGTAAACAAATCTTAATAATGTCTTTAAAAAATTAAAAGTGGAAATCTCCAGGGAGAGAAGGAATCAATGGGGCCTATTGATCTAAAAATATTACAATAAGATTTAAAAGTAAAAGCCAGTGGGTCGCACACTTATACAAATCCCATCTTTATTCACAGAGTAATTTGAAAATGTCCATGGTCCATATCTTATGAAGGTAGTGAAAAATTTAATTTTTCAATTAAATATGAGTGAAAATGTAGATCAAGAGGCCATGAATGAAATTATTCTGATGGTTTCAGCAATTATACTCAACATGCACTAGAAAATCCCTTTTAGTATAACTACTGTCCATTGATAACATATATAGCTCCTGCCAATTCATCATCAAGCAATGGGAAAATGGGTAGGGTACTGCTCTTAGATACCAGAGTTCATGAGTTTAAAATCCCACAGCTGGCATGGATTGTCATAACCATTGTGAACTAGCTGTAATTAGTAGGTCCCTGTCTGATTAGCCTTTATGTAGCAAAAAAGTAGACTGAATGCTCCAAGCCAACCAACCTGCCAGTTTTTCTGTTATGGAACTGAAACTCTCGCATTTTTAGCAGAGGAAATTAGCAGAAAAAAAAAAATCTGTGGCTTTTTTGAATGCCTTGGTGGCATCTAGACAATGTTATTGTTATGATTATTTAATTTTAAAACAGGCAGGAGTTATTTTTTTATTAAAATAGATAGTATATGGATGTTTTACTCAATTTCAAGATTGGTATTGATAATATATTTCTCCAAAAATAAAACTCTGTCTTGTAGCAATTTTTGCTTCAATAAACTTATTAAAACTTCTATTTTTCCATGTACAAGAACCACGTTTATTTATATTGCACAGGTATCATGTAAGTAAATGTAAAAATACAATTAGCAATTGTACTTTCGTAACCAGTTGAGGGAATGTAAATCGACTCCTAAATAATCTTCATTTATAGTACAACTGTTTACATTTCAAGAAATCAACACTACCAACAAAAAATATGCAAGTGCATGTTCAATCACTGCAGCATCTTCCAGCATGGACAATATTGTCATGTTTCTTACAGTCCATTATTTATCAAATGTGCATGTTTTACATCTGCACTTCAATTAGCAATTTGCCCTTAAGTTTGGTGTGAGAATTTTTGACGGTCTTAACAAGACTGTTTTGTTGATAAGCTTTATATTGTCTTACCTTGAAAAATCATACCAGGCTTTCTTTCTTTTTTTTAAATTAGAAATATAAGTCAAAAATACAATAAGGATAGTATGAAATGTTATTTTAAATTGTAGTAGCTTCATGGATGTGTTTTCCAAGACAAATCAAAATAGTTTTGTATAATAGTCAATTTTTCTGATTTTATTTTCTAATGTTGATCTTGATTATAAATTCTACACTATAACTATACTATGTGGTGTTGTACAGAAGTACAAATTTATTTTATTCCATAAATATATGAAAACAAGCATAAAGACTAAAAATTAGATGTCACTGAAATAACATTTTTGGAGTTAATTTAACTTTAAAATTAAATCCTAAATATTTTCGTTTAGATATATATTTTATACATTTGTTGATCTTGTTCCATTTATTTACTCTAGAACTTTTCTTTGTATTATTTTAGATGCTGTATTGTACATTTCAATATCTTCTGAAATTATATCTGTACATTAGAAGTAAAGTTTAATTATTTATTTTTAGATTTTTGCATATTTGTGTATGATTTATTTTCCTCTAATGTGATTCCGTACATTTCTATAATTTCCTAAAGTCGAGAGATTTAGTTAGTGAATTAAAAAAAGGGAGGGGGGGTATAGACCTGCATGATTTTGAGGTAAAGATTGCCATTATTTAGACATTAAACTTGTTACTTCTGTTATGTTTTCAGGGACTGTCTTCTCTATTTCCTCAAAGACGTTTCACTAAAAACAACCCAACTCAAACAAATTTGTAAAAAAAAAAACTTATGACCTCCTGTAAAATTTGAAATTTGTGACGTAGTATACTTTACTTCCAATATACAGATAGGTTTTGATTTCTTTGTGTATGTTTAAGCCATAAGTACAAATTGTTTTCAATTTTAATATAAGTTGTATTGTCTTGCTTTTAACTGCTGTGTGATGAAGATTTTTTTCTAAGGGGAAGTGTAAATTCATAACATTTAAATATTGCTCTATGTCTGCACTCTATTATATTTCCAGGCTGAATGTATCTGTTTGAAACTGATGTTTTGAAATTCACCCATGGTATATGAAATATCAATATTTTAAAGAGAGAAGATGCTTTAGAGCTGAGCACATTAATACTCATTATATACTCATATTTCTTCTTTCTATTAATAAGGTGTAAAAATTCATGAATATATGTAAATACAGATTCATTTCTTCCTAGTGTATCATATTAAGTTTTCATTCTGCTTTCCATTAATGCTTGAAAATCACGGTATAAATTAAATATCATAATTTAAAAGGAATAAAGATTTTTTATGATGCAGAACATTCTGTAATACTCATAGAATATTTCTTCTTTCAGTAATTTGCAGATGTTTGCATACTTGCATGTAAATATAAATTGATTTCTTTGTCATTTGCGATATTAAAGATTCATGTTGCTTTCATTACTGTTTAAAATTTATTCACAGTATAAATTAAATATCACTGTTACTAGTAAAGTTTGAAATCTGGCATTCTATAGAATGTCTAAAACTAGCCAGCAATTTATGGAAAGATTCGTATATCGTTTATTTCTTAGGCATTCTATAAAATGCCAAATGAAAAACTAGCAAAGTATGAAATATATCTCCAATTCATTTTGGATGTAACGTGGTAGGGAACTTGACTTTTAACTTGCACCTGAGGCTCAGAATTAATCAGTTGAACATTGCAGTTTGTTCATGAGTGTCAAAACATGCAATTTTACTTAAATTTATTTAGAAAACAATTAGTTTTTTACTGTGTTGCATGGAAATGGAGGAGTAAACTGTAGTGTAGGAGAAGGAGTCATAGTCTATAGATATGAAACAACAATTTGATGATGAACTGTCCAAAATTCGAGTTAAGGCTAAAAAAAAAAGTTTTTATTAACCAAAGCTACTTATCATAAGTAAATAAATAATAAATAAAAAGCCATAATGCATACTAAGAAAAAACACATGTACTATTGGTTGGTGAATCATTAGGATGTGATGAATGGGGAAATCAGAAGTAAATTTATTTATCCTGTTAATGAAAGCATCAGTACTACACTATATTATGCCACAGACTCTTGAGTTATTTCACATACTTCATGATGATCATTTGGTTATTGGACACGGAGGATGTGATAGACTGTTCAAAAAACTTTCAACCAAATAGGAAAACATTATGTGTCATAATATTGAATTATACATCCACATTTGCAAACCTTGCAAGAAAAACAGAAAAGTATTAAAAATAATAGTCTGGTTAGGATCTTTTTTCATACTTAACCTAAATAGCCATTCTATAGAATTTATAGGTTTATGTATAGAATTATACAATGTCCAGGGAAAGTATATAATAGTTCTCACGTTTCATAGCTTGCCTAAAAATGTCTAGCTTTCTATACAATGCCAGCATTTCATACTTTGCCGGTAACATCAGTTTTAAAAGAAAAGAAAAAGATGCTCTACAACTGAATATATTGTATAATACTCATAAAATATTTCATCTTTCATTAATATGAAGATGTGAATGTTCTTGTATATAAATATAGATGAATTTCTTCTTAGTTTATCATATTAAATTTCTGCACTGCTTTCATTGATGCTTAAATGCACTTAGAATGTTAATTAAATACCAGTTTTTAACATTGAATTCTATAGGAGTCAGTGATGACTGGAACTGAGTTCGTTCGTTGTGCCATGGAAGTTACTTGTCACCTTAGTAAAATAAATGTATTATGAATCATTACACAAACTAACTTGTGTATTGCACTGTTGTTATTAATATTTATTCAAAATATTCAATGGCATAAGGAGAAATTTATGTTGACCAGACAGGTAAACTGTATAGAATTAGTGTAGCATTTAATGTGTTAAAATTAAAAATTGCAGCTGAAGAAATTCTAATGCTCAAAATATTTTTTATTAATGGTAAGATGTGAGCATACTTTCACATATGTAAAAATAGATAATTTCTTCCTGATTTATCATATTAAATTTCCATGAAGCTTGAAATTCATAAATTATCAGTATTTCAAAAGAAGAAAAAAGATTCTTTATAGCTGAAGAAATTCTTTAATACTCATTAAATTTTTCTTTGATTAATATGACAGGGTGAACATACTTGCATATATGTAAATAGAGTTTGATTTCTTACTGATTTAATGTAAAAAATCCCATTTAAGAGAGTAAATATTAATATTTTGAGAAGTTGAAATGAATTTATACATCAAAATTTGCTTTTCTGAAACCTTTGTAAAGGATACCTATTCACCGGAAACGGAACATTTTGTGAAAGTTTTTCATTAATAATGTAATATTTTCACTGATGGATGAACAAATTTTTGTATTATTGCAACTATCATTTTTAATTACTTCCTCATTAAAAAAAAAAGATCCATCCAACAGTTTAAAATGTGGCAAAGGAAATGTTTTTAACTAAAGCCATTAACTTGTGCCTTGTAATAGAGACCTTTTGTGTTTGTACTGTATATCTGTCTCCTTTTTTATTGTACACTCATATTATATTAAACTGTGTGCCATAGACTGGATATTGTATATTAGCGACCATCTGTTATTAAAATATGTGTAGCGTAATGTAGGTATTTATTTATTGTTTCTATGAATTTAATTCAGGCATGTAAGTTGGAAAGTTAAAAAGTGATTGTTATATACACTTAATATCAAAATACGTGAACTTTGCTGAACAAAATAAAATTTTTGTTAAAATGAGACCAATAAAATATTAGGAAATAACATTCTCTGATATTCTCTGACTGGTTTTTAATTTTTATTTTATCTTTTTTTTTTTTTTTTTTTTTTTTTTTTAAGTCTTCTCAATGCATAATGAAAAAAATCTTATGTAGATACCACATGACTTCCTTGTAAAAATATTAAAGCATTTTTTTTATTCTGATTATATAATATGTCACCAGAATTATCATTTGCATATTCCTTTAAAGGTTTAAAGTTATATTTGTTTCTCAAGGGTGTGATGTACAGATCAAGTACTGCCCTATAGCTCCTTTAAGTTCTATTATGTTGAGATCTTTTTTATATAATTTTGTTACAAACCGAAGTTTTTTGCAATTGCTAAACTTCCTGTTCTTACATACCAGAAAGTAATAAAACAATAAAAATTCAAAATTATTCTCAGTAAAATATATTTTTATTTTCGTTCTTTTAAAAATGGAAAGCATTATTTTAACAGCATATGAATACTTGTTGCACTATACACAGAATAATTTTTACTTCTTCCTGTTATCGCATGCATGGAATTAAATACAAGTGTTCAGGAAAAATAAATATAATATATATATATATATATTTAAAGAAAGCAACTTATTGCTAATTATATATACAGTTTTAAGAGAAAATTGTATAAAAATTTTAAAGCTGATCTTAAAAGCCTTATTATTTTTACGATATGGAAATCATTGAAAATCAAACCTGGAAATAAAAAAGCCTTTCCAATTGAATTCATATCCCCTATATAATAATAGCCTAAGTTATCTGTACGTCTGTCCTCCAATTTATGAAGCGGTTGGACCTGGAATGGATAAAGGCATCTATTCAAAGCTAATAAAGTTTATCTTCTCCTAAACTATCGATCCGATTCTAAAATAAATTGGTATAAATATGCTTCATATCACAGCAAAAAATACTGTCGTCTTTAAAACGTTCGAAATCCAACCCTTCCCCCCTTTTAGAGAGTTTAATTCCATTATTTCAAGCCCTATTTTCCCCGGTTAAGAGCAAGCGATTAAATTTATCCATTTATCACTTAATAAATCGGTAAAAAAAAACAATTTTTTTAGCATTGTGACGTCATTCCTTTAAACATGTCATTTAATCATTTCATATTTTAAACTATTTAAATATTGTCTACACTATTTTAATATCTTTTATCACTGAACTTAGATATTACGTAAATGATTTTCTTTTATATTTGGATTAAATAATAGATTAGGTACATACGTGATAATTTTAAATTGAATCATCGATTATTTTTTGCTGCAATGAAACTTTTACCACCGGTATTAACAATAAATTCTTTTCATATAAGTCTAGGAGTCTATTTCACGGACTAATAAATATCTAACTTTTAATTTATATATATTTAGAAATTAAGATGTTTGTTCTTTTGTGTGTTTGTTTATTATTATACTTAACCACATGGTTTGACTAAATGAATTCATTGTGATTCTAAACTGCATTACAGGATCGGGAGACTCTAGAGGAGTATGACGATAAATAAATTATTGAGAGTGAACCACATAGTTCTCAGCCAAAAAATAAACCATTTTTTATCTGCCTCATTGGGTACTTAACAGTTCTGGAGTATTAAAAATTTTACTTATCCCGTCGTATGATGGGCTATATGCTAGTACATAAATAACTTTCTTAAATATAAAAAATGCAGATTTCAAGTTTTCCATTCATGTGTAGAAAGGTTAAAATGATTATTTGAGCTAGTAATAAGAAATTCGATATTTTGACCATATTTGGATACTTTGTCCTCATCCATATCTGAACAAATTTTACTAAAGTAAGAGTTATTTTTCAACAGGATTAGCCTTTGACAATGCGATTTGCCTTTTATCGTGTTTCTTTGTTTTACCTTCACGTGTTTAAGCGTCGCCATGGAGACTGCAACGTAAACAAATATTTTTTCTCTTTTTTCCCCCTGTTTGGCTGTTTGCCGCAAGTGATTAAAGGTACTTCTATCAGTAGTATTTTTTATCGCAATCTGATCTTTTTGTTATCTTCTTTCAATATTATTTAAAACATTTTTATGTGTGGCAACTTTGTTGTTCCCAAAAGAAAGTAAAAATATGAAGGGCTATATCTAAATATAGTATAGTATTTTATATAAAGGCAAAATATACGTACAATATATTGTGTGAAGCAGTATCAGTGTTTGAACATAAGAAACATTGATACTGTTAACTGCAATATGCATTGTATTTTGTATTTATAAGAAAATATATATTTTTTTGATGAAAAACAAAATTTAGAATATAAGTGAAGTGTAGCATTTTGTATTTATACAAAATATTCTATACTAAGAAACACCTCCTGATATTTTTGTTTCGTTTTGGGAACAAAGGATTTCAAACTTATTCTATCCACATTTACTTTTATAATGTTCAAGCTTTGTTTTTTAGGATTTCACAAAAAATGCCATATTTATTTTGCTAAAATATTCTAGAGGTTCTATTTTTGTATGGCCGCTTGGTTAGGGCGCTGATAGCCGGTACAGGAGTTCGTGGGTTCGAATCCCTCTATGGCATGGATGTTCGGAATCGTATTTAAGCAGTAGGTTCTGGTCTGATTAGCCCTCAGCAAAACAGTAGACCGTAGCGCTCCAAACCAAACCTATTTTGTATGCATTCACGCGTGCGTATTGAACATTATTTTAGTAAATATGCTCTCTTTCGTACAGTATTTATTATATTTTAATTCTTATTTTGGAATATTGTGTACAATGTCGTTTGTCATGTTTCCTGACTATAGTAATTTTTCTTATATTAAGAACTCTACAAATTAAAAGCAAAACACTTGGTGAAATTTTAGTTTGTTTTCATAAAAACCTTAATTTCTCAGGAGTATGCGTGCTATTTTCATGAATGCAGATTATTACAAGAAGCCTTCTAATCATGATCTAAATTTTCAACGCTATCCAGGCAGTTGTCTTAACAGGGTGATCCAAAACATATTCGTTTTTCTTCAATTTCTTGGCGATTTCCTGTGGAGTTTTTTTTTTTTGGGGGGGGGGAAATCTTCACGGGAACATGACGTCTATTTACATGCCAAAAAGTTTCAGAAAAATTCCTCTTTTTTTTTTTTCTAGATATTCGACAAAACGTTTGAAATTGTGAGCGGTCACCATTGACTGTGTAATAGCTCTCGGACTCCGATGTAGTCCCCTCTGGTATATAGTTGGCAAACTGGGTCCTTATTCAATTAAATTGTAATTCTGAGCTGTCGAAAAACGTCATTTGGCATTGCATATTGGTCCGAATTAATATGTATGAAGTATTGATTCAACAATAAACTTAACTATTTATTTTAAAAGAAAAACATAAACAAAAAAGGACTTAAGCATAATCATATGTCGGAAAAATAAGTTCTTAAAATTCCATCGTCGCCTCAGTCAAACGATTACGTTCACATCACTCTAGCCGGAAAGTCCAATTCGATCAGCCTTTAACATATTTTTTTCTTCATTAGAAAAATTCGGTACCGGGGGTCGTATCTCTTCCCCCTCCTTTGATCTTCGTCCTTGGGGTTATTTGATGGTTTAACTCTTGGCACCTGGCTAACGCTGGAGAACTATCTCCATTTTGAATTTTCCCGGCGATAAGTCCACAATCGCATTCCTCCAACATAATCGCATTGTGCGAAAACACACCAAAGTTCGAATGTCGAAGAAGATCATTACCGGGAAACTGATGACTCTTCTAATTGCCCCCAAAGTTGACGGATAACATCCTATTGACCGCACATAACATTCGCATCTTTCTACAACTTTGATAAGGGCGTTACTTACAAGCTATATAATATACTATGCAGTGGCAGAATTTTTTCAAGGGGGGGATCATAATTTTAAAAAATAATAGCCCGCATAATTTCAACTAAAATTTTTATTTTTGCCATTTTGTCTGAGCTCAAGGGGGTGTTTAAACCCCTAACCCCCTCTTGCGTAAGCCCCTGATATTATTGTATCATAATCTGAATCGTCAATTTTACAAGTATAAACAGTGCCAGTGTCGTATCTATGGCTATTGCCCCCCCCCAGGCCGGTTTTCTATTTGTTGCCCTTTTTAAATCAATCAAATAGCGGTGTTTTAATAAAGTTATACAAATACTTTTTTTAGACCACATATGTCTACGTATTTTACAGAAAAAAAACCGCGAAAATATTTTATTTTTGTTATTTTATATTCATAAACATATAAATTAGATCTTTTTAATAAATTAATGTATCCTACAATGTTGTTGTAGTTGTTGCATATGCCACTGGTCTAAACAATCACGATTGTGTCGGAGGCTACTCGTATTAAGGCAAGGGGATGCACCTTTCGTTTTGAAGAGCACTTCAAGGATGAATGTACGACTTAAGCTCAAGTGGGTTGTAGCATCACGCTACTGGAAAACTTTTAATATGTATTTGTTTGTGTATTACGGCTCGCTCTGACGTCAGTCGAACGTGTTCTTTGCTATATGGGGATCTCCATGCCTCCATTCTCTCCTCCCTAACCTTTCCTCTAGAAAAGACAGAGAGGGGTGTGGGGGATTTCGAGTGACGTCACGAGGGCCAAGCGTCGTTTGGTGTGGGAGAAGACGCTGAGAGTTGTTGTCCGGCAGCTAGGATGAATGAGCAGTGCCGAGAATGAAAATGATGTAAATATTTGTATATACCAGAATAAATTCTTCTTTCATCTCCACTTCGCTTGTGTTCGATGTGTCATCCTCATGAGGCCTTTGAAGAACCCTGCTCGACCACAAAGCTACCAAAATTACCTATTTTAGAGCTGTGACGTTACAGGGTCCTAGTAATGTTGAACCAGGGACCAAGCAGAAAACCCATAGGATTCGCCTGCTACCCCCATAGGTATTGATTGAGAATTTGGAGAACATTGTGACCACCAACATATTTTAAGTGTCCCAGTCACCTTTAACGATCACGGCGGATCTTAAACCGGCTCGGGCTTCGAACCCGCAACCCTTCAATTCTACAATGTGAAGGTGAAGAGTGGACTCATATATTTATATTTCAAGCCTTAATTGAAAATTCGTGTAAAATGTCCTCAAAATTTATTTTGTCATTTCTCGTTCTATTCTTAATATTGTTAGATTATTGCTGCGATTGAAAAGTCACAAAATTTTACCAATAGTCTTAGAATTGTTGAATATATTTGTAAGAATTTTTGAAACATAAGCTGAAGCTGAAACTAGTCTTTATTGGAATATAACTAAAAGTCTGACAAACTTAAAATATGTAATTAATATTATTGATTTTACTCATATAATTATTAAAAATGACAAAAATTATTAACTTTTTAATTTTACCTTATCAGTGTGTTTAATTTCAACATATTATTTTACTTTTGAGGCTGTAATAAATGTCAAAATTTTAAATTATCTTTTTGGACTAATATATAAAAAATGCCGCCCTAAACATCCCTTAAGTACGCCACTAAAAAGTGCAACATTTGCAATTGTTAGAACACCATTAAAATTATTTTCAGTAATACCAATAGTACTCTATACAAGAGAAAAATTCTTCTCTTTGTTAACACGATTACAAAACCCCTTTAAGGGACAAAGGATATTAAATTTCAATTTGTTTAATTTCCAATTTTTAACGATAGTCTTATAATGAGAACATATAATATTGTTACAGAAAATATATATTACACAAAAATCTATTAGAAAAAAATTTTCGATTAAAATACAAGACTCTCTGATAAAAATTAAGTCTTCTAACAATATTCCTTAAAAAAGTTCCTAAAACACAATATGCTAATCAATTGCTTTTATTTTTTATTTCGTCGTTAGAATTGATATAGAAACAAAACTGGGTATCAATTTTTACTAACGTTAAGTGCTATTTATATAAGAGATTTATTTAAAATTATACACCGTTTTAGCAGTTGTTTTAGCCTTGTAACTCTAGAAAATTCTTTGTGATTTTCAAAAGTATACCTAGTGTGAAGACCCCCCCCCCTCCTTGTTCAGAACACTAATGACTGAAATCGGACGATCTGGGTCTCACCTGCTTGACCAGAGTACAATCGAGCTGCGAATCAGTGTTTGGGATGTTGACAGTTCGGTTGAATAGGCGTCACTCCCTGATCGGTCATGGTAATGATTCCGGAGTATTGCATTGAGAATTCCGTAAAGGGACAACTAGCGAATGGGAATTCGACTACTTAACTAGCTGTAAACTTAGCTGGAGTTTTCAAAAGCCAAGAATTGAGACTCGGGACTTTTCGACATTTTTTTACGTAGGTACATTGACCTCGTAGAGGCGCCCGTGACTTTTGACCGGAGCCAGCTTTTTAGCAATTACGTTCGGAAGACTCGTAAGGTCCGCTCATATGAGGAACGGCAGGGTCTCGGACACCGAACGGGGGATAGACTAGGTTCGCGTTGCACCCTGGAAAAGTCTCCCCATCGTGTGAGAACAGTTAATTCTCTTTTACGACTGTGATCAAAATGGATGTGTTATCCAAGCAACACTCCTTGACATTTCGAATTGTTTTGGGATATTAAAATCCCTTTGTATAGTGTATAGCAATTATTTACTCCAGAAAGTAAAAGTGATTTCCAATTCTGTTAAGTCAGTGATCCTTCTTCACTCAAAAACACTGAAGGCGTCACACCAGTTTAACAACAAACACGAATAGAAAACCGCAAATTTTGAATAAGAAATACAACAGAACCTCGATTATCCGAAGTAATTGGCACCCAGCCTACTTCGGATAATCGAGAATTTATCAATAATCATCTAGTTTAATATGTAGTATCGTCATTGGTGCAAAAACCTTCGTAAGTGAGCCGCGGTAGCTCAGTCGGCAAAAGCAACGATCTCGTAACGGAGAGGTTGTGGGTTGAAACCCGAGCCGGCCTAAAATCCGCCGTTTTCGTTGAAGGTGACTGGAGCACGTAAAATACGTTCGTGGTCACAATATCCTCCAAGTTCTCAATTAACCCCTTCCGGTATGATTTAATAATGAAAAAATGTGCATGAAATAACCATTTAATTTTTATTTAAAAAACTTGTTTCATTTTACAATTCTTACATGTTCTTAATTAAAATCCACTTTTTACATAGTGTTAAATAATATCAGAAACAGTAAAATTAAGAAAATATCAAAGCAAAACATTAATAAGGTATACAGATAATAGTCTTCAAGCTAGTGGTACTTTTCAAAACAAAGTGCAAAGGAATTCTTAATTGTTTACACCGCCAAGTAGTCTCACTTTTAATTTGATTCTTGTAACACACACGGCATTTCTTAGTAGGTTTTCTTTTATTCTGACTCATTAATTTGGCAATGACTTGTACCAAGTAAACAATATGCAATAGTGACTTGTGATTTTCACAAGTGATAAAAGTGTTGCCAAATTCAGTACACTAGAAATTTTAAATTAAATTAATTATCATATTTAACAGTAACTTTAATCGCATGACGAGTGTAGCTCGTCATTGTGCGGTATGGAATGAAAAACTAATGACGAGCTAGACTCGTCATTTTACCGGAAGGGGTTAATTCTGCTGGGGGTGGCATGCTATGGGTTTTCTGCTTGGTCCCTGCTTCAAAATTACAAGGACCTACTTGATCGAAGTCGTTCTCTCACCTTTGTTGGAAATCCTGACGTGTTGGAGTGATGTACCTCCTTTTGTGCGCGCGCATTCTGTAAGCTTTTGATGGCAGTGTTTTTAAAGGCATCTTTTGATTGCATATGTAGCCTATGAAAATGTGCTTAGTTCGCCAGAATGTTGGCGACATCTGTTCTTTTATTTTTACTTATTTTCTATGGAATCGTGCTGTCTTAAAGAATAAATATTTAAAAGACATTCTTAAGTATTGATTTCAAAGGCCTGAATAGAGACGAATCTTTTGGAGGCACCACAGCAAGATAGAGATCCCGTTATGAACCTGGAAAATTCAGGTAAGAGAGATATTTTCTCTTACAATTTTATATCTATTTTTGGAAGTAGAATCCCAAAAACCTTAATGGTGCTCATTAAAACGAAAGGCGCATTCCTGGGCCTTAATATGAGAGTCTGAAAGCTCAATCATGCTTGGTTTGTCCAAGTGGCATGAGAAACAACACATTCGATTGTTCTGGAACTCAGTATGACCTTCCAAATTTCGAAATGGGGTGTATTTTATTTAGAACAGGGATTTTTGAAAGTGGGGAAGGGTACACTCATACCGAGAATTGTGCTTGCGAGAAGGAATTCTAAGAAAAGGGAATTCCAAAATATTTATCTGCACTCGTAGTTTGGAAAGGACGGCTTCCATACAAAAGGAATGTAGAAAAAAGAAAACTAAAAATGCATGTTTGAATAGATAAAATTTTAGATGATAGTAGAAAGTGAAAGAAAAATGAAGAAACCGACTATAGTTAACGGACAGTTTCGGTTAATCGAGGTTGTACTGCATATAAAAAATAATGCCATGGAGCATTTTGAAATTACTAATTCGATACATAAATTGTCCAACTGGGAAAACATTGTTATTTAAAAGTTTAAAATAATGGTGCATAACAAAAATTAAGTTTCATTGCCGTAAAATAATCACATTATCCGAAAGATGCCTTTTTGTTTATGAAGGGTATACCTAACTTTATTTTTTGAGAACAGTAAGTCATTTGCTAATTTTGGTAAAAAATCTGTCATTTCGAAGGTCCCTTGCCCCTAACTTAGAATATTCAATCAAAATCATCATTTTTACTTTATTAAAACTAGAATCTGATATAACATAAAGAGATTGAATTTTAATTTTTTCATAGATGATTTGGTTTCATTCCTAGGTAAAACACACGACTTGGACTTCGTGAACGGCAGGAGCTCAGTCGGCAAAGGAAACGTTCTCGCAACTGGAGGATTGCGGGTTCGGAGCCCGAGCCGGCCTAAGATGAACCGTGTTCGTTACAGGTGACTGGGACACGTAAAATATGTTAAAAAATATGTTTGAAAATATGTTTGTCACAATGTTCTCCAAGTTCTCAATTAATACCTCTAGGGCTGGCAGGCCACGTCTACCGATCTTCTGCTTGGTTCCTGCTTCAAAATTATGAGGACCCTCTTGAGCATAATGTCATACTTTCCCCCTTGAGGTGCTCATCAAAACAAAAGACGCTCCCCTTTGCCTTAAGCCCTTCCGGTAAAATGACGAGTCTAGCTCGTCATTAGTTTTTCATTCCATACCGCACAATGACGAGCTACACTCGTCATGCGATTAAAGTTACTGTTAAATATGATAATTAATCTAGTTTAAAATTTCTAGTGTACTGAATTTGGCAACACTTTTATCACTTGTGAAAATCACAAGTCACTATTGCATATTGTTTACTTAGAATTTCTTGGTACAAGTCATTGCCAAATTAATGAGTCAGAATAAAAGAAAACCTACTAAGAAATGCCGTGTGTGTTACAAGAATCAAATTAAAAGTGAGACTACTTGGCGGTGTAAACAATTAAGAATTCCTTTGCACTTTGTTTTGAAAAGTACCACTAGCTTGAAGACTATTATCTGTATACCTTATTAATGTTTTGCTTTGATATTTTCTTAATTTTACTGTTTCTGATATTATTTAACACTATGTAAAAAGGGGATTTTAATTAAGAACATGTAAGAATTGTAAAATGAAACAAGTTTTTTAAATAAAAATTAAATGGTTATTTCATGCACATTTTTTCATTATTAAATCATACCGGAAGGGGTTAATATGAAGTAGCCACCGGCTCAATCGTGCTTGGTTTGACCAAGTGTCATAAGACAACAACAACAACAACTTGGACTTTGTTCACAGTATGTTGATGAAGATGGAATAAAAGAAAAACATTACGCTTTCAATTACTCACAAACTTTATTCTGATTTCTCATAATACACAGTACAAAGGAGTCAGTCAGACATCGAGGATGGTATTATATATCCGGGTCGCGTATGCTCAGAAAGTCTCGGCATGGCTGTTGGCGGCGGAATTGGAAGACGCGAAACTGGAACTGCCCGAGTTGGCGAAAGCATAGTCGTCAGAGCCTGTGTAACTTGGTAGACGGCACCGTGGGTTTCCGCGAGTGATAATTTGCTGAAAAGTAAAGGGGTTGTAAATTTCTGTATCCGTACAGGTGCAGAATATGTATATGCATACACACATACGGGTGAGGCATTTTAAAAGCTTTGGAAGCGACGTTTCTCTAAATAAATGGTGGCTAAGGTTATTATTATTATTATTATTATTTTTGCTTCACTTCGTACTTTCTATTTCTCCACGGTGACTTAAACTCCTTACAAACTGAACCACGTGCTATACCGGTTGTACGTACGTGCATAATGGTGTTCGCTTAGAAGCTCCAGCTGCTGAAATACACACGTGTTTCTAAACTCCTTCTAACCCTTCCTACCGTCCTACATGTTGAAATCCACTTCCCGCAAGCACCCATTGCTCATGCGTTGGAAGCGACCAGAACAATTATAAACAGTTTGGTTTCTACATTACCGGAATTTCGTATGTTCCATGCTTTTAAAGATGATGATATTGACATTTTGCTTGAAAAAATCGACCTCACATGCAAGAGGTAAAGTTAAATTTTTTATAACCGAGAAAGGATAATTAAATTTTGGGGTGAATGTTTCTTGTATACTGAATATATATATATATATATATATATATATATATATATATATATATATATATATATATATATATATATATATGCGTGTGTGTATGTATGTATGTATATACACAGACACATATATATAAATAAATGTGTTTATATATATATATATATATATATATATATATATATATATATATATATATATATATATATGTTTGAGTGTATATATACATACACACACATATATATATACATATTTATATATATATGTGTGCATATATATGTTTATGTGTATGTGTATATACACACACACACACACACATATATATACATATATATATATATATATATATATATATATATATATATATATATATATCCCTGTATATATATGTGTGTGTGTGTTTGTATTTGTACTTGTGTGTTTCTTTGTTTTTAATTATTGAGGTGCAGTATTTCCTCTGGGTTTGAATTCACTCATAATTACTGAATACACACAAACAGACATATTTTTTTCTATTCTCCCTCGCTCTCTCTCTCTCTCTCTCTCTCTCTCTCTCTATATATATATATATATATATATATATATATATATATATATATATATATGTGTGTGTGTGTGTGTGTGTGTGTGTGTAATATATCAAGATTATTACACTTTAATATCTCTCTAAAATTCTCATTCTCCTATTCTTATTATTTCAAATCTATATTCCCAGCCACAAAATACCTTATTAAAAGGAGTGTCCGCGAAATAAAATTCTTCCAACCTATTTCCCAAAGCTTTCTCTGCAATAAATGCAAATTTTTTGCCCACTCTCCATATTTTACAGCTATCGCCATAAAATAGCTCACTCCTACAACAATCAAACTTCCTGTCAAATTTCTAATAACGCTGACTAAGCTCCTCTTCTTTGGGAAGAATTCGCCTCCGCGTCTTGCTTTGGAACCCAGTTCTGTAATAGCAATATGTTCTTTGTGATCATTTTACCTTTTGCCTTTGACAGAGTTATATGTCATTTTCATAGCTCTAAAATAAAGTTTAGTTCTTTTACGGACTTGCTATTCTCTTCAATGTGCCACGACTGTTTACTTCAATAGTCTAGTTGCTTAGGTTTCTACTTTTCCAGTAGTCCGGACAAGTACAACAATAGAGGCTATAATTTCATGTAACAGTAACGGATTATTTTCCATCGAATTATATATATGAGTGTGTGTCACTTTCGACTTTACTTCATTTGTAAATAAACAGAGGAAAGTATAGACTTTTTCCTCCGACCCATCTTCCATTGGCGACTTTTCAATGCACACACAGAACTGTTTATATATTTGAAATATTCTTGAGTTCAATACGTCACGTGGAGTCCTTGTCAAACATCCGAGAGTGTCAGAATAAGGCCGGGAGCGTTTTTGTGATAAAAACCCAGTAGGAGATAAGGAAAGTAAACTACGGGTTTTTTTCTTTTTAAGGAAACCGTATTCTTATCTGAAAGTGACGTGGCTGCTTCCGATTTCGGATAATAATCGGAGTTCTTCTGATATGCAGCACTTGTAAATGAAGAGGTTAAAAAATATACGTGAATATTGTAGGGGTACAAACTAAACTGACAAAGTCAGAAATTGCTTATTTTGAAGTACATGTAGCCAAGTCGTTCCATTTAAATTTTAATTTCATTTGTCAAGAAAAATTAAAAAGTTTCTCTTAATATGTTATACTAATAAACTAGCTAACCCCCCCTACCTCCTCCAAGGCAAGTTAAGCCTTGGGATAAAGTTTCGAAGGATTAGTTTTTAATCTCTCATGGTCAATAACACCAAAACCTGTGACTGCCCTATCTATAAGAAAATGAAAATAATAGAGCCCACTGTCGATGGCATTGCGAATCTGCCAAAACCGTAAACAGCAATATTATAAGGAGATTAGTTCGCTAGAGTTTGTAGAGAGGGCTCTAAGTCAACACTTAGTTGGCTCGATTACCATTTTGTCAGAGCTAAAATAATACTGACATAAAGAGAGTCTGGCTCTTTCTGTATATGACTGCTATACGACCCGGATTACAGCGGAGAATAAAGAATGTTATTTCATACACACACATCTCTCTCTATTTCTCTCTCTTTAATATATATACAAATGAACTGTATGAAATACCTCTGTGTACCCAACATTCGAGTCATTTTGACAACATTCAGGGGTGTGGGTGTGTGTAGGGGGGGGGGTTCCACCCTGGATATGGCCCTTGCATAACACACAGTATAGGGGTCTAAGCTGGAAATGAGGCAACGAGAATGACTGTGTGCCGAACTCTCATAAAATTTCAGGTTTGTGGTTGACAACAAAGAAGTGGAGAGAGCGGTCTGCGATGAGCGGAGGGATATTTTGTTTTTTGTGAAATGTATCTGTAAATGTGCTGTGTATAATAAATGTCTGGATGCTGTGTAAAATCTGTCGCTTGACTTCTACGTTACCACTTGGATCACATGGATTGAATCTTTACTCACGGGTATCATTATTGCGTGGTATAAGAACCATCTTTTTGAGGGAGTGTTAAGGAAATGTTCCTACTTTATGTAATATGTTGGCTTTTCCAGGAATTTTTGGAATAATCTGAATTATCCTTATGTATAACGTTGTTAACCCTTTGGAGTATATCGGGACATGTGTGTCCTAGCCATGAAATAAAATTGATTTCAAGACTAGTGGGTTATATGTCCCCTTTAACACATTGTATGCTGGACACGTACTAGTGCGTTTTCTGACGATTGATACTTGAGAGCGGGACACATACTAGTACGGGTTTTGCAGTGTACCTCTTCATAGAGGAAAATGCTTTGAACGTTACCACACTGTAAAACATTATTAGTTTTATGATTGCTCTTTTCAATTTTTTATAATGTAAAAATGTTTATATATAACATAATTCGAAAAATTTAAAACTATATACTACTATTTCTATTTGATTTTTCGTATTTACGATACTATTATAAATTTATCCACTAAAAAATATATTTTTTGTTTACAAAAATCTTATGGTTGTTATTTATATATTTATATTTATATATTTGTTTATATATTTCAATATAAAATACGAAAATTTGGTTAAAAAATGAAATAATTTTCGATCTATTGAGATTTAACTGAATAACTAAATTTAAGCACAAAACGCCCGCTCCCGGTACAATTCCGCTGCGAAATGTACCCGCACACAATGTGTTAATATATCTAATAAGACTCATATGTCGCATCCTTTGGCGTAAAAAACGTGTACCCTTCTTTCATAAAATTAACATTTCTTGATATTAGTATCCATACATACTTAAAAATTATTTACTCAAGATTTGGCCTCAGATATAACACAAGTAAATGAAAAATTAATCAAACTCTAAAGGATTAAATAACTCTTCAGTATTGGTGAATTAAGTGCTTACCCCTTGACTTGTAACAACACTATCCTGAAGGCACAGCATGGGTTCTTCGCAAGGACACGTGATATCGTAGAGTCCGTTGTACAAGGTGTGTCCTACACCGTCATTAATACATATCTCATCTGAAAGAGTCAAAACATGAGATCCAATAGAATGAGCGTTGTCGCAGAAAATTTTTACCGATAGGATTCGCATACTCACTCAATTTCCGTCTAGGAACGCAGTAGGCTTCTGGATGGAAAATTCTCTTAGCGCAGCATTCGTCAGGTTCACATTCGCCTTGAGAGAAACATCGCTTCGGAATAATTTCCTGCGCACTCTAGAAAAAAAGAGGCGAGTTACTTTCAAACTTCAGTTAAGCTTTCCTTCTTTGCCTAATAAGACCAAAACAGATAGGACTCGATTTAGAAAATAGTGATCTATAGTGTAAAGTACCCCTTTCTGAGGGCGGAATACTAGCTTGTGACCTGCTCCCCAGCTTTACTGGGACAAGTATGCTTTCTGTTCGTAGGCCGTCGCTGAGTATGCATTAAATTACCTTCGAAACTTTAAGGACTACAAACAACATTTATTTACAAGATTGATGAAAAATTAAAGCATAATAAAATAACAGCCTTTCTTAACCAGGTTAGATGGCCGAGCTTTCCATATCCAAAATAAAATTCTCTCGCTGCAAAACAGAGAGATGTCTCCAGGTCGCAGGCTCTATGTCGATTTCTCGAACTCAACTGCACTACCCACAGATCTTCTCTCCCTTCCTCGGAGGGTCAGAAACTTAAGCCCCTCCGAAAAGGGAAAATCCTCTTTTCAAGATGCATTGCCACCCTACAAAAAAAAAAGCGACACATCCGAAAAACTTATCAGCCCCCTTAGTCGGCCGGCTTTTTTTATTCCCCTAAGGAATGCTGGGTCAGTGTGGTCGATTTTGCAGTATAGTCAAGGGTGTACAACTGCGAAACACAGGTCGTGGGGTCCAAATTCCTTACACATAGGCAGAAGTCTGATGGCCTTCCCCCTTTGATAGATAATAATCGAATACAAAAATTAATAATATAAAACTGACTTAATCTTAAAAATTACGTTATACCATGCAACTACCGTGGCGATCACTAGCTGTTATGTACTCAAGGTGGGGGAAAATAAAGACTACCTTGGCTTGTCAAAAACCTGCCTTTGTTTTCCAGTTACTGTTTTCATCCCCCCCCCAGTGAAACATTTATTTGAAACATAAATGAAATCTTTTATTAACAAAAAGGTGTAAAAAAAAAACTAGAAATATTATACATCGGTGCGGAATGATTAAAAAATAAAAATTATTAAACATACATATAAATAGAAACTATAATTTGGTTTTTTAAGTGATTTTGCTACCTTATAGAACTCTCTTAGCAAAAAGGGAAATTGTAATTGCATCGAATCGTAACCAATCAGGTGATTTCTTTCATTCGTAAATTTATAGGAGATATTTGATGGGTATAGCTGATTCAGATTGCAAGAACTCACTCAACCATAGTAATCTCCAATTCTATAATCTGGTGGTCCACACCTCAGAAGAATCCGTGTTGGAGAGGTCATGATTCCATATCCGATAAGCCAGAAGGACCAAACATAATGCAAAACTGGTCGTAGGTAAAAAAAAAAACTTACTGAATTCTTTTAATTAATCAAAAGAATGAAATTATTTTGATTAACTATTAATAACTAACGTCTTAAAATTGTGGGTTGATTCAAATTAGTTAAAAAATAGATCAGTTTCAACTATTACTTTGAACTACAACTAGTGGTGGACTAAGGCTAAAGCGGGTCCTAAGGCAACATTGTAATTCCAGGCCTATTTTTCAGTCATGACACAAACTTTGTGTTTGTTAGTTTGGTTTTAAAGCATATAGTATGTAGTTCTATTTAATTATTGAATTCCAAGAAAAAAAAGGAAAAAATAATATGTACAAAAATTAAATAAACATAATTTATTAAAACAAACAATAATACTTAAACAAATATACACAGATTTATTAGTTATATTGCCTTTTTTCTCACTTTTAATTCTGCAAACTCGTCAATTAGTTCGTTATAATTAATACAGTTAGTTAATAACTCTTTTTCTATATAAAGTTATGATAAACTATTTAATTTTTGTTGACCTATTGTGGATCTTAAATTTTTTTTTAATTCTGGCCATTACTGAGAATGATCTTCACCGCTTGCATTGTTTATTGGAATGGTTAAATAAATTCTCAGAATTATGTTTAAATTAGGGAATGTTGCAATAGTATTATTTTCCTGAATAAATGACCACATGGATACAGGAGAAATCATATTTTCTTTACTTATAAAACTCGTAAATTGTAATACTTCATTTTTCAGTTCTGCTAGGTTTAAATCTCCTATATAATAATAGCCTAAATTATCTGTACGTCTGTCCTCGATTTTATGAAGCGGTTGGCCCTGGAATGGATAGAGGGATCCATAGTTAGCAAAATTCAAAGAGAGTAATGTTTATCTTTTCCCAAACTATAGATCCGATTCTAAAAAAAATTGGTATAAATATGCTTCATATCACAGCAAAAAATACTGCCTTCTTTAAAACGTTCGAAATCCACCCCTTCCCCTCTTTTTGATCTTTTAAGGCCATTATTTCAGCTCCTATTTTACCCGATTAAGAGCAGGCGATTAAATTTATCAATTTATCCCATAACAAATAGGTAAAAATAGCATTTTTCTAGCATTATGACGTCATTCCTTTAACCATCTCATTGAATCGTTTCAGATTTTAAATTATTTAAATTATGCCTTATTTTCATACGTTTTATCATTGAACTGAGATATGACGTAAATAATTTTCTTTATATTTGACTCAAATAATAGATTAAGTACAGTACCGGTGACCGAGCTCCGCTCAAACATTCGAAGCTAACTCGAAGATTTAAATTTTCAATTGTGATTTACAAAACAATACATGCCATAAGAAAATTTTAACCTGAAAAGATAACCGTTAAAGTGCACCATTGTAAACTATCTAAACAAAGTTGTTTGGAAAGGGAACTATTCTATACAAAGGTAAAGTTTGAAAAGTCATAGAAAATAAAATGTAATTGATAACAATTATACAATTAAAAAATGGTACAAAGTGAGCAGTGTAAAGATTGAAGTTTTTGAATAGCATTCTGACATGACGGTATCTTCTAGTTGTCCATTTGCGGGTATAATTGAGTTGATCACTTGTTGTTCAAAATTCCGGCTCCTTGAAGCATTTCATGTAGAGGTGCGTTTTGCATGTTGAAAATGTAGCTTGAATCTGAAATGTTGAAATGTCGAACTTTGTTGATTTGAAATCGAATCATTCCTTAACACGTTCGATGCCACCGATGCACTGGCGTCAGAGCGGCACCTCCTGGTATCCGACGCACTAACGCGGCGACGGACTTTGATAAGTTATATGCCTTGTTTAGTGTCTTTGGAAATTGAACGGCGATGTTTCGGCACGTTAGTGAAGCATTATTTTTTTAATTTTTTGTGGTTGGTTTTCAAAATTTTGTTTGCATTACTTTTTTTACTATATCCTTTATGTGTTATATATACTTTGCTACATTAATTTAATATTTAGAGTTGATAGAAAATAAAAATGGAAACCGATATCAAGGAATAAAGACAAATCAATAAAGACTTTTATTATTATTATTATTAATTCGTCAGAACTACAGCCAATCGATTCCTCATGGTCGAAAAGTACCAATTTTTCACTTGGTTTGGACGCATGAAAAAAAGTTTGCCCGCACCGGGGTTCGAATATCTGTAGCGCCGAACTATGATTAGCGCGTCAAAAGATGCCAATCGATTCCTCGTAACCAAAAACCCCAGATAAGTTTACTACAGTTTATTAATTCTGGGGCGATTTTCGACTTGACAACCATTCCTCCTATTACAGTAAGGATATGTGATAATTTTAAATTGAATCATCGATTATTTTTTGTTGCAAGATAATTCTCAGCCAAACAACAAACCATTTTTTACCTGCCACATAAGGTACTTTATAACTCAGGAAAATTAAAAATTATGCTGATCCCGTCATATGACGGGCTATATGATAGTCCATCTCATAATATTTTAATTCCTGTATTGAAGAGTCACTAATATCACTATCATGAAAAATTGTTTTGAATTTATTGTTAATAGTTTTATATCCCTCAGATCTTTTTTTTAATGTTGCTAATTAAAGAATCGCATAACAAAATATTAACTTTAAATGTTCTTTGCCACTGAATCTTATTTCATGTTCTGGAATTTCATCATGAAACAGTTTCAGTTTTCGTATTTTTTTATCATTATTATATGCAATATCTTTAACTTTTCCTGCTTCTTTTTCTCAATTGTCAAAATCATCTGTAACAGTTTGTATGAAATCGATCAGTGAATCATATATTAAAACTGCTGTATTTAGGGATTCGTCTTTATGTTGAAGAGTCTTCTTTGAAGCATCTATTCTCTCTAAAATCTTTTCCCATATAGTAACAGTACATACTCAAATGTATCAAGTTTTTTATGTAAGTCGACAGCTTCGGACCTTGTTAATGGTTTTTCATCTTTGTTTGAGGAAAAATAAAGTGGTATTTTATATTATATAATATTTTAATTAAATAATGTAATACTTTTATAAAAACTTACACTTTTATTTTAGGAATTCCAGAAAGTATTAACTATGAATCTTAAATAATCTATTTGCAAATAAGTCTAGGTACTTAAGTCTTAATTGCACAATTTTCAATCACAACTCACAAAAGATGCAATATGTTCAGGAGACACTGATTTTTAATAGCTACGTCTGACATTTTAAATACGTGCTGACGTGCATAGTAAAAGCTTGATAAGCGCGAAGCTCGATTGTATTTGCACATATCGAGTGGATGCATAAAAACGAGAACACTTGTCCACTTTATCAATCAACGATTATTAAAAACCTATCAGCGAAAATTAAAAACCTAATTTTCGGGCCCCATAAATTACGGGCCCTAGGCACCTGCCTAGGTTGCCTAGGCTTTAGTCTGCCCCTGACTACTACGATTTGGAGTTAGTACTTTCTCCTTGTTCCAATGGTATAACAACAATCTAGTGTTTATGAGATGTAGCAGTTCATGTTCTAATCATTTTTTCAAAAGAATCCTTTAAGGAAACAAAATCTTTAGAAATACCAACGGTATTGAATTTAAGTATTGATTAATATCTTATTTTTCATCATGTTACAAGCATTTTTGCAGGCAGGAAAATACAGATAGAAGTTACGGATAGATACAAACAACAAGACTTACCGTAATGCCAACGACACACAAGATAGCAAAGAAGCTGAAGATAAAACGTTGAACCATCTTGGGATAAAGTTGGATTAATGGCTGTACCTTTTTTTTTCTTCCCCAAAAGTTCTACAGTTGTGTCTGTACCCGGTAACTCGACGTTTATTTATATGAAAAATAAATGTAACTCACCTCCATCTCAATGACGTAATTTACTTTCGAAACATCGGCGTGTCTTTCATATTCTGTCAAAAATTTTGTAATTTATTCCATTGTAAAATTCATCGGAATACAATGAAACAAAACAAACATTTCGACTAATCGTGACGTCAACGTCTTTAAATTCACGAAACTGGGTAATTTTCGCCTCTGCTAGTTATCGCCTGACATCAACGATTTGGTTTACGACGCTGTTATACGGTGGCCTCAGTTTTGGTCGTTCCGTGAGCGAAAGTAGTTTTACTAAACAAACGGCCCTGTGTGAGAAGCGGCCGATTGCGGCAATAAGATTTATTCGCTGTTGAATTTTTCATGGACTCTGACGTGAAGTACCCTGGAAATAGTGGTCAATGTGTCAAAATGCAAGAAAAAGTGTGAAAACGTAGTTACGTATAGAAAGACATAACTACATTTTAAATCGGAATATTAAACTGCGACCGTGATTTGGCTCATGAGTGTATCCCCAGAGACTGATTAAAGTTTAATACTTTCATCTATTATAATATTTAAAAAAGATTTAAAACTGATTTAATACATCTTAATTTATTGCAAAAATTCACTTTTTAATGCTTCTAAGTTATATGATACTTTCATAATGGAGTCCTAAGAAATTTGTTCGGAGCAATTCAGCATTAAGTACCAATACAGCAACAATAATTTGCTACTTTTAAGTAAAAATGCAACAATGTATTGTTTTGGAGGGATCAAAAATTACGTAAGTTAAATACTGTAATGTACAAATTAATATTTAAGAAGGGTAACCAATAGGGAAAATTGTTTTATTAGACTTTGTTATAATTTTACGTAGCAACAGATTTCAGCAATAAAGAAACATCTAATACAAAAATTAATCTTTACAGAGGGTAAACAAAACAAAAAATTGTTTTGTTAGACTTTAATACTTTAATGTAAAAGTTAATATTTACGAAGGGTAACCAATAGGGAAAAATAGTTTTATTAGGCTTTACTATAATTTTACGTAGCAACAGATTTCAGCAATAAAGAAACATCTAATACAAAAATTAATCTTTACGGAGGTTAAACAAAACAAAAAAATTGTTTTATTAGACTTTAATACTGTAATGTAAAAATTAATATTTACGAAGGGTAACCAATAGGGAAAAATTGTTTTATTAGACTTTACTATAATTTTACGTAGCAACAGATTTCAGCAATAAATAAACATCTAATAAAAAATTTAATCTTTACGGAGTATAAACAAAACCAAAACTTTGATTATACGTAACAACAAGCTTCAATAGACAAACATCTGCTACAAAATTTAATAATTACGGAAGGTAAGCAACACTAAAAAAATATTTTAATAGACTTTACTCGGATTATACGCAATAACAGTCTTCATCAATAAAAAACATATAATCTTAAAAATAGTCTTTTTTGGAGACAAATAACATTGAAAAATTGTTTTAATAAACTTTATTTATAGATAACAACAGACTTCAGCAATTAAAAAAACAATATTATTAAAATAATTTTAGTATTTCTACGTGAAAAGGTAAATTTTTATTCAAAGTAGAACTTTAGATACGTAGATTAGCTAATTAAATAAATCAATATAATTTAACAGTGAACTATTCATTTTGAGATTTGGATATAAAACTGTTGTCAACTTTTTTATGCTGTAATTTATGCATATATATATATATATATATATATATATATATATATATATATATATATATATATATATATATATATATATATATATATATAATCGAATTTCCAGATGACTTAATTATATGATGAAAAGAAATACATAAAGTTAGCAACAAATGTGTGACTTTGAGTCTGCACTGAAGTTGGAACTGTTGTTTCACTTATACAAAATAGAATAGCTGTTCCTTCTAAGAGTGATAAGATGTTTCGCACAAAACATATATTTTTCTTTGGTGGTTGTTTTAAAGGTACAAAGATCTCCTCTCTAGCAGTTGATTAAAAAATGGTTAAACAACATCTTGGATTACAAAGTGTAGAAACGTATTTAAAGCAGAATATAAACAAATTATTAAATAGTGTTGGTAAGTTGATACGAAATGTTTCTTATGATAGCCACGATGGCTGCAAAATTTATTAATTATTTGGGAGTATTTTCAACCTATATAAATAAACGAGTATCTCTATGGAAATAATTCAAGTCTGACATATATATGCGTGTGTATAACTAAAACAAATAGATTTCAACAATGCAATAATAAATCATATTAAGATATCGTGTCTTGGAGCCTAATCAGAAACCTGGAGTTGATGATTTTAATGTCTGGAGGGAGGAGTTGGGATACCCTCCTCCAGCTTAACTAGTTTGTACCATGACAACACTCTAATTCGGAAACATCAATAAACCTTTTATTAGTACAATAATAGTTGAATAACGTAATGAAGTAGACTAAAGATAATTTCCAACCTCCAAAAATCCGCCCTAACAACAAATTAATACATTGAATATTCTGAAATACTCATAACCCTAAAAACTGGTACTTTTAATTGATAAGAACCTCGCAGCTAAAGTCTATTCCAATATATATTACCTCAAATGAAAATTTATCTTTGACTTTTATGACAACTTTTATATTATTCTCCGAGGACATCATCTGTAACCCCAGTGGTCAATTTAGATTAGAGATTAAAAAGGGAAAAGCAAAGATACGGGTTTTTTTTGCCCTTAAGATTTGAAAACCCTGAGAATTGTTTCGGGTCTTAATGAGAGCTTTCGGCTATGAATTTACGTCGGCGTGTTTGAACTATCAGATTTCCGGAAATTTCATGACACTATATTCCTTTGGTGCTGTCTTTGGGGGTTTTATACCAAATACCACATTAGTTTATCGCTTATTTTTTCTTACACATATATACATATGTGTGTGTGCAATATTTTTAACCAAACTAACTTAATAAATTTTAAATTCTAAAATAAATTTTTGATGATTCTATTACTAAAACTACAACCTTTGTCAAAATGTCTTTTTCTCTTTAAATTTTGATAATCTTTGGTGATTTCGAGAACACCAAATAAATTTCAGCTAGGATCAACTAATCTTACTATTACTCCTTTACGTAACTTAGTTTCACCTGTTAGCCCCATCATGTGATATATTATTAATACTCTGATTGGCAGGATCACTTGCACCCTCACAACACTATATAAATGAATGCAAAATGTTTTGGCGGCCGAGCGTCAAAGATGGATTCTCTGAATAAACTCAACATTTTCTTTCCAAATTTTGTTATTTTTTTCTTAGCCTAACGATTGCACTTTATCCAGCATGGGTATCATGCTACATTTTTAATGGAGGAAAACACCCATTACACTCACACACACACATATGTGTGTATGTGTGTGATGCTTACAACTAAGAAAATTATGGAAATTTTTAGAAAAAGCCAAATTGTTAACTACCGCTAACCGTACTTCGAATCTTGAAGTTTTGACTTAGTCCTCTAAAAGAGTTAAGGATTAAAACATTAAACATTGTCCACATGTTGGTAACGTGCTGAATTGTAACTTGCTAAATTCATGTGTATTCTTTTATGACATTCCTTAACGTATGGCCATTCACTGATGCACGAAATTTGGTCTGAATGAGTCAAAATTTTTATCTTCGCCTTATAATGATTGGGCTATTATGTCTATTAGACAATTGAAAAAAAAAATTTTATTATGCTCTCAATTTATGGCAACAAAGGTGGGATGATGAAGATGTGGGCAGGCGAGTTTATTTGTTTTTCCCCAAAGTCAGTATAAAAAGACTGGAAGGGAATTTCTACTTAAATCAAATTTTTTCTGGGCACGGGGCTTTCCCTATACACCAGGCCAGATTTTTCAATAAACCTATGTTATGTTGGTGCTAAAAGGAAACTGGTACGATTGATGACATAATTTATCGTTGTGAATTGGTTAATGATATAAGAATAAGTTATTTTCCTATAAATTTTATTAATGTTGATATAATTAAACTTTGTAATTCTCCTAAGTCTAGATCTGGTTTGTGTGCTATTATGGAATTTTTTGTTGAAAAATCCTTAGATTAAAAATTTAATTTTAGTTATATGATATTATGTTCGTAGTTTTATGTTTTATGTTTTATTTTTTGTTTCATTAATGTAATGGAGTATTTATAGTTATCTTAGTTCTGGCTTGTTGTTCATGTTATGTTTGTACTTTTTGCTGTTATCTCAACTTGTCTCAATATAAAAAAAAGAATAAATGAATAAATTATGAAGGAAGGGGAAAAAAATTTTTAGACCAAAGTCTTTCCGAACACTTTCGCGTTTCTAGTACAGTGTTTAAACTCTCCAGTTAAGTTATTTTAATAATTTTTGTCATTTTTAGTGTTCCTTAAGTTCTGTTCAGGATTGCTGTCCTGATGATTAGTTATTAACACCCCGTATGGCGAAAGCTGGGTCGGGTGTAGAAGTTACTTATAATGATTGGGCATTTATTGCTAAACATTTGAATGTACGATTGCTTACCTATACAATGAAAGGGAAAACTTGTTAATTTTATTACCGCATTTATTTATGAAATTTTCGTCAGCGTAGTAAGAAATCAAGATTTTTTATGAGTTACATAGATGAAGGTGCACAGTGCAGATCCGGTATTTTGAGATTTTAGAGAAAATATTCCCTTAAAAGATGCCTCTCAGTAAGAGGATCTACTGCAGTTATTTGTACTTGTTGTGTTCTTGAGTGCGTAGAAAAATTCTGGATTGTTGTTTTCTACAAGAAAAATCTTAAGGAATTCTCAACACTCTCTTAGCATATTTGTCGTCACTGGGGGATATTTTGTGGTCGTCCACACCTTCGTCTCGTTTCTTCCTCTTCTTTGACGTGTCCTCTTCTTCGTCGATAATTCTTATTCGACATTTGGCCACGGCAAATATCGGTTTCTAAAAAGACAATAAAAATTTGAATTTTTCAAATGAACAATAAAAGAGTTTGCTTTCAAAATACTCTTTACTAAGAATTTACGATTTTCTTTAATGGCACCAGACAACTGATAATATCGCCGTACCTTTTCGTCTATAGCAATGGTTCTCAATCTTTTCTGACCCCCACCCCTTAACTAGAGAAAAAATATTCGAACGCACCGTCTTCCATAATAGATAATTATACCAAATATTAAAATATTGTTGCACATTATCTATATCTGTTTTATCTGTCTATCTATCTATTAAGAATTTTAAAGTAGAAATTAATTAAAACGATAATCAAATATAGCAATTTTCTTATTAAAAACTTAAAACTTAATAAGTATAAAATGTATAATAACTTATAAAAATCATGAGAGGATTCAGATGGTAGTTGCTGGAGTTTTAACAGTTTGTTAATGTCAGGTTCCAAATCCATTAACATCATTCGTAAATCTCCTCGTTCAATGATGTTCCTTTTCTTAAAAAGTCTGCAATAGCTTCTGAAAAGAGCTATATACGATGAAGTAAATGCAATTAAAATTTCTGCACTCTAAGGGATAGCTAAACGACGGCCTGTGGTGAAATTCACGAAATTTATAATAGAAAAAATATCCCACTTATTATGGGGAATATAATATTACTCGATTGATCAATTGGTTATTTCTAGAGATATAACATATATTTCTGTAGGTATTATATCTGGGTGCCCCCTTGACTGCTTTATCGCCCCTCATTTGCCTGTGGACCTGCTATCACCCACATGGATGGCTTCAGCGGCCACTGGGAGAGGTACAGTTCCTCAATGGGAACCTATGATTTAGAGTCTATAATCAACGACGTTAACAGCATTTTTAAAAGGTCTAATTTTTATAGAGACTTTTGACTCTCAAGGGGAAATAGTACCTTTCAAGATTTATAGTCTTCATTATGATATTGCTTTTTTCGATTCATTGTAAAACGAAAAATTCTACTTTTTTTGTATGATTTTTTATAGATTATTTTCAATAAGGCTCCAGCTTTGAAAAATAATTTAGCTTTATTAATTTAATTTGCTGTCGTTGTTTTTAATGCTGCTTGAATGATCCAAGCTTGTGAACCGAAGTCTACGCGATTAAGTTTTAGTTTGGTTTGGTTTGGAGCGCTACGGTCTACTGTTTTGCACACAAGGGCTAATGAGACCGGGACCTACTGATTAAAGCCGATTCCGAATGGCTACGAACATCCATGCCATAGTAAGATTCGAACCCACGAACTCCGGTATCGACAATCAGTGCCCTAACCAATCAGCCAGCGTTCGGCCTACCCGATTAAATGCGAAGAGTTACGTTTTCCGATTTGAAACGCACCACTAGGGTGAAAGGATGACTGATCAAAGTAGGTCCTCGTAATTTAGAAGCACGGACTAATCAGAAGGCTTCGCAATTCTACCTCCAGAGCTATAGTTTGAACTCGGAAGATTGATAATTGCGACCATGAATCTATTTTAAGCACCCCAGTTACAGTTAGTGAACACAACGGACTTTGACCTTCTCAAGCTTCGAATTCATAATGGGGTGGTGGACTGTTTGCGGCTGGTGCTTGTTTGGATTATTGTGGATATTTGTAAAACAATTCAACAGCAAAATGTTTAATAAAAATCCTAAATATGATTCAAAGAGTCGTACTCTTAAAGATTATTGGACATGGAAACACTTTTTGCAATTGTAAAATTTTAGAGATATTTTATTGACTTTTTTTCTCCGAAAAAATACTCATCTCTGTGTTAAATATTTATTTGTGGGAAAGCTTTAAGACAATATTTTGACATTAAGACATTACATGTGATGGAGGTCGGAATACCTATTGCTGAATAGGTATTACTGATTACTTGCTACCTAATGAGTTGTAGTCTACAAAAATCAAAGAGAGTAAGAATAGCCTTATCTGACTGTAAGTTTGCAATAGATAACTCCAATGCTGTTAGTGCATGGCAAAATAATGTTATTTACCTCTGCAAGACTGAAAGTGCATGTTACTTACAGATAAGGTCTCGTGATATCTACACTCCAAGTTACTCTCGCACGGGCATATTATCTTGAATTTATCGCTGTCGGCAGTTGCATTGTGTAGACCTCTCCAGCACACCTTACCTAAAATGATTGAATCCAATTTTAGCAAAATCCATTCACATACCTGCCAACTTTTACTGGATTATCCGTGAAATTTTCGAATTAGGGTTTAATTTTACAGACTTACGGGTGAACCTAGAATTTTTACGGTTTTCGGTACTCTGAAAATGAAGTTTAAAATTTCGCAAAAAGAACTATAGATATTTACTTTAGTAACACCTGAAACTTTAAAAATGTACTTGATCAAAAATTTACATAACTGATAAAAGAAATATCTATAAGTATGCTTAATATTTTTTGAAGATATTTAATTCCTGTATTAATTTGCTAAAAATAAATAATTATGTCACTGGACTAAAGGTTATATCAGTTTTTAATCAGAGTTTTGTAAATATGACTATAAAAATTTGGATTATTGAAAAAAAAATGTTTTTTTAAAAAGAATTAAAGCTTAGTAAATCTTAGTTTGATAATTTTAACTTCTTATTTTATTGAATTTGTCAAATAAATATTAAATTTAAAATTGGATAATTTTGTGTTTTTCTAAAATTAAATTTAACGGAAAAAATTAGCTAATATGTTTTATTTTATTTAATAAAAGCATAAAGATTACAATTTACTTCTAATTAGAAGTTTCACGGGAAAAGGAAAAATTACAATTAAGT
>CM063501.1:125760666-125770666 GCA_032207245.1 Pardosa pseudoannulata
CTCAGAAAATTCCGTGACTACCATTCACCTAGTAAGACTCATACGAGAGTCACGACGTCCTTTTTGGTTTACAAATGGGCATTGGCGACCTTCCCCGACGGACCTGATTTCGAAATTTCTAATTTGTAAATCAGATACACAGAAGCGTGAATTTCATCTCCAGTAATAGTTTTCAAAATGTCACGTGTCAATGGGTGTACATTGTGTACATTAAATTTCACAACTTTCATATTAAATCTTTAAACGATTAAGCCAAAGATTTTATTTGTGTTTATCGAGAAAAAGGGATAGAAGAGTTATTAAATTGTAATTAAAAATATTTAATTGTTCATCGTTTAATGTTATACTACAAACTATATGATTATACTAGGTGTTTCTAAAGTTCCCAAAAAGAATTATAAATAATTAGAGGATGCTGCAAGGTTAGTGTCTTGGGTCAAAAGAGATGGCGTCCAGAGATCGCTAAATAATGGGGAATCTGCCTCTGCTTAAGCTGATTTTTTCCTATGTTATAATTTTAAATTATTGTGTGCATGCTTTTTTATTCTTTTATGAACCGTATACCTAATATATGATTATGACACAACACATCAAATGCAAAGCAATGAACCAGATCTGTTGAGAAAATATTCCTGCTGATGTAAAATAGATACAGAAATATATAAATAATAGAAGACTTGGCGTTGACGATAATATATTTTGAAGCTTATTCTTTAAACATATTACAGATCTAATTGTAATACTTTGCCAATTGGCGAAGTCTAAATAATGTTAGTTCTTGAATATGCAACATGACGGTGTCGTGGAGTCAGAGAAGATAGCATCCAAGGACCGCTAAAAAAAATGCCACAATCAGCATCTGCTTACGCTGATTCTTTCCTATGTTATAATTCTAAATTAGTGTGAGAGTGCAATTTTATGTAAAGCATTGAACCAAATCGTTAATGCTCAAGTAAAATAGACACAGGAATACCTAAATTAGAGAAGACAAACCAATAATGATAATTTATTTTACAGTTTAACCATCTCTACAGAGCTATTTATAATATTTTGTCAATTTGGCAACTACGTACATTTGGCGTACAAGTCTACTTACTGTTATTTCTTGATTATATACTGCAATGTCCGTGTCACTGAGTCAGAGAAAATTGCGTCTAGGTACCGCTAAAAAGAATGGTGCAATCATTCTACTTACGCTGATTCTATATTATGCCCTTCCTTTTCTCTGCACTCGTACTAACTGCGTTGAGGCGACAAAAACTATGACGATCTCACTTCCTCATTCAAAGGGGGTAGTGGGGGACGACCTGAAATTTGAAAAAAAACCACAGATAAAAGGCTGGCTATAACAAAAGGGTTGTATAAAGGACACTGACAGAGACAAAAAAAATACGCAGTTAAAATTAAGTATTTAATTAAAAATATCTATAAAAGTGGTCGATTAAATAGACAGGATTCCGACTATATCACTAGTATAAGAACTAAAAAAATATAAATAAAAAAAGGCAGAAAAACTATGGTTGGAGGTTAAGTTACACTGGAGAGTGCTCTTTAGTGATCAAGCAAATCCAAAGAGTTACACTGATCGAGACATTTTCTACAAAAGTTATCAGGGTGACAAACTGGAAAACCCCATCCAATTACAGGACGGCTTGGGATAAAATTCTAAGGTAGGCCAAGGCCCACTCAGGGCTGTCTCGCCACTGAAGAAAAATAATTTTGTAGGCATGGACGGATGGTACTGTAGCATCAAGCTACTGGAAATGTATTTATATTAATTTGTTTTGTCCTTGTATTTACGACTCGCTCTGGTGTCATTCGAAAAAGAGGAGGAGAAATGTTTGTGGCTATCTGGGGGTCCCCGTGATTCCATTTTCCCCTCTCTGTACTCTCCTTTGAAAAAGAGAGAGGATCTCACAGGATGAGTTAGCAACATAACTCCCTGGGCCAAGTCCTCTAGCTCTGTTGTTGCTAGTAATGGTATTGAATTAGTCTATGAAATTGAGTTGGCATGGTATATACAGGAAAAAGAGAGAGGGGTGTGGGAAACACCTCTTAAAGGTTCTCTTTTAGGAGGTGTTGGTGGGGGGGGGTTGCGACTGACATCACAGTGGCCGACATCCTTTGTGTGGAGGAGAATTCTTTGTAGGGTGAGTATGGATGAGCTTACCATGAGATGTAAAACTTTGTATACAGAATGTATGTACAAATAAATCCTCCGTCTTTTTGAATCTGGATTGTTTTCTATCATGTCGTAAGCATGAAGTTTTCAAAGAATCATGACTAGACCAAAAAACGCTACCAAAAGTATCAGTTCTAGAGCTGTGACGTTACAGTACGCCCTAAGCCTGGACCACCCGTTTCTAAAATCAGCATCACCTTCCACTCTCTCCCTTTCGAACTTCAAACAGCTCAATTCTTTTTCTTTTTTCTGTGTACAAAATGCACGCAATTGAGAAACAAAATTCAAGAACACTAATCTTGTTGAGCTTGATTGCTCATGGGGGAAAGAAAAATTAAAGTTTCTCGATTAAGTCGAATGACTTACCCCAGGGAAATTGTGTCCAATTATTTTTTAGGAGACATGGTACCCCAAATATGCATTTTTTTTCTTGCTCTAATTATCGTTTTAACATTTCCAAGCATAAATCCAAAATTTGAAATCTGTATTTCTTAATTATTTTAAAAGTTGTTAGCGCATAGAAATAATTTCATTTTTAAGACTTAAAAAAAATGAGAACTTGAGAAAATGTCAATATTTTTTAAAAATGTTGAAAATCAATAAAAAATTATAACGAATTCTTTTGTTTGCAGTTGATTTTCAAAATAGTAAAATAATAAATTACAAAATTCATCCGAGAACACGAGTTATAGAATATGGAATATATTATGCAACTTTTGCTGATTTTAACTTCTGATAAGTTGCGTAACTTTCGGATTATTTCTCAAAATTATAGTGATTTTCACTACTTTCTGTAAAACTTTAACAAAGCTAATGAATAAATCTGTTTGAAATTTTCCATATTTCAATACATTCTTGTTATTTTAAGAAGGAATGAACTGCATTAGATTAAGAGATTTAACACCCATAAAAATCATTTAAAAAGAAGGGATAAATTTGGATAAATTTTAATTTAAGTTTTTAAATTTTTCTTAAATATTAAAATACATTCATTACATTAATTCATTCTATAGATAAAGAGCATATATTTCAATATGAAAATTTTCATAAAGGTTTATTCATCATATTTCTTGAGTAAAGTGTTAAAAATCCTAGTTCTCAAAAAAAGAGGAAAAAAAGAACGGTAAACCTAAACAATCCGTAAGTGACATATATGATATACTCTATAAACCAATCTACATTTCATGTTTTAGAACAAATTTTAAAAGCAGTTTTTCTAATACGATAAAAATTGATTACAAAAAAATAATTCGTTATGAAATTAAGATTTAACACAAATAAAAGTCATTTAAAAAAATGAATGAATAAATTTGGATAAATTTTAACTTAAGTTTTTAAAAATTTTTGAAAATATTAAAATACATTCATTACATTAATTCATTCTATAGATAAAGAGCATATATTTCAATATGAAAATTTTCAAAACGATTTTTTCGTTATATTTCTCGAGGCAAGTGTTAAAAATCCTAGTTTTCAAAAAAAGAGGAAAAAAAGAACGGTAAACCTAAACAATCCGTAAGTGACATATGTGATATACTCTATAAACCAATCTACATTTCATGTTTTAGAACAAATTTTAAAAGCAGTTTTTCTAATACGATAAAAATTGATTACAGAAAAATAATTCGTTATGAAATTATCTTTTATTTTTCAATGCCTAAAACCCATCAAATTCTTTAAAATGGTTTTTTACTCTATGTTTATTTTTCTTGAAATCTCCTGCTTTTAAAAAATGCAAAGGCTTTTTTATTTAAAACCCAAAAATTGAATTCTTTAATCAGGTGTTTTGTAACGTATAAAATTAAATTGTGTATGGAATTACCAATTTGGTTGATTAATTCTTTTTTATATAAAAATACATACAAGAAACAGTCAAACAGTCAAACTTCAATGTTTGTATTTATAAGTGTCAGTAAATATTTTTTATATAATTGAGTTTCGAATAGGACCTGAAAATTCATTGAGTCTTGTGCAGAAGTCTTTAACATACCTCAAAGATTTTAAAGTAAAAACATTGACATTTGAAAAAGTTATAAGAATTACAAAATATTAAAAATTGTGGTAGAATTTAAATCTCAATTCAATGAACTATTAATACAATTTTACTTTTCTAGACGATTTTATTTTTACTACCATTAAAGAAAAGTTTTAGAATTTTAAAAGTTACAAGAATTATACGAAGAGAAAGTTAAGTGAAATTTTAAGTTCAGTAGAATTTAAATTTATTGGAATGAATGGTTTTTGTGCAGAATATAGTTTGTCTTTGAAATAAAAAAAAACCCAAAATTAGGCAGCACGTTTTATTTGATATATTTTTTTCAATTAGTTAAGATATATGATCCGTAACACACAGAGTGCGTACTAGTAAAAGATGTTTGTTTAGATCCTAATTAGGATCTTAATAATAGTATTTCTACAATGAAATTATGTGAAACTCATAATGATTTAGAATAACCCGTCTTTACACATAATATATGATTCACTGACAAATAATCCTAATTTGACTTATAGAAAGTGCTCTTTAACTTGACTAAAATTGTCCCTTTTTTATAAATGTACCAAGCCAAAACCTTAGATTTTACGTAAATAATTTTCTTTTATATTTGGCTTAAATAATAGATTAGGTACATATGAGATAATTTAAAATTTAATCCTCGATTATATTTTGTTACAATGAAAATTTTATCACCGGTATTACCAACAAATTCTTTTCATAAATGCTTAGGAGTCTATTTCACGGACTAATAAATATCTAACGTTTAAGTCATACAACTTTGAAAAGTAAGAAGTTTGTTCTTTTGTGTGTTTGTGTGTACGTTTTGACTAAATGAATTCAACTTGATTCTAAACTGCATTCACAGTATCTGGAGACTTTAGAGGAGTATGAAGATAAACAAATTATTGAGCGTGTACCAGATAATTCTCAGTCAAAACACAAACCATTTTTTTTTTACCTGCCTCATAGGTTATTTTACAATTCTGGAAAATTAAAAATTTACTCATCCCATCATATGACGGGCTATATGCTTGTAATGTATGATTTACTTGACTAAATGCCCCTTTTTTTATAAATGTACCAAGCCTTTTTCTAAAATAATTGTGAACACAAATTAAATCTAAAAGAATTTTTCACTGTTAAAATCTTCCAAACTGCTGTTTACTACGTACAAAATTAAGCAATAGATCCGACTTGAATCATGACAAAGCCCGACAATTTTATTTTTTTAAAGTACAACGAATAAAACCTTCTGAAAGTACTCTGCTCTTCTGTTCCTTCCACAAACAATGGATCATGAATGAGGATTTCGATTCCGTGATCTCACATTACACCTTCAAATTTTTTTTAATATTTTTTTATTATTCATTCTTTGGCTTTGTTTCTTCAAAAACAATGAACAAATCATAATGCTAATTTCGCGTTCACAGTTGAATGAGTCCGGGCGAGCCTTTGCGCAAACACGTCACGGAAAAGGTGTGAAAAAAAATGTAAACATGAAATAAGCACACGAAGCGCTTCCAAAGAAAAATATGTCCGCGAAGTGAAGAAATTTCCAAAAAATAATGGTAATAAAATATCATGTCTTTTATATTACTTCAATCTTAATTTTTTGAAACCGTGTCGTGGGATTATATTGTTATTAGCTTTCGCCAGAAAAACGATTTTCTTGTTTTGCATGCTATTTTGATAAGATACCGCTCGTAAATATATATATATATATATATATATATATATATATATATATAGATATATATATATATATATATATATATATATATATATATATATGTGTGTGTGTGTGTGTGTGTAGGGTGGCGAAATTAATCAGACAGTTACAATTCAATTTTTAGTCTTATTATTTTTAATTTCCTGGGATTACTGGGCAATGAAGTTTGGTTTGGTTTGGAGTGCTACGGTCTACTTTTTTGCAACACGAGGGCTAAAAAAAAAAACAAATAATCTGGGTACGCTGAATGTACGTTACGTTCGGAGTGCTACAGTCTACTGTTTTGAAAAATAAATTTTCAAAACAGTATAGAATATTTAAAAAAAATAGACAATAATCGTAATCATATTAAAAAGTTAAAGGAAATTTATAATATATTAAATTCAAATTACTCTTATATACAAAATAAATTTTAAAATTTTAAAATGAGGGAAAATACTTGGTAAAAATAGTGATAGTGATAAAAAAAAGTGTTTTTTTTAAGTTAATAATTCAGTGTATAACATTAAAATGAATAATGTCGAAAGGTTCTCCCCACCCACTTAGGCTTTTGCATCCATAAACTTCTTCAGTTGGATGTGGGTGTGGGTCATCTAAGTCTAAATCTACTGTTTTGTTCACGACAGATAATGAGACCAGAACCTACTGCTTAAAACCCCTTCCGAACAGTTATAACATCCATACCAGCATCGAGATTCGAACCTGCGAACTCCGGTACTCAACACCCTACCATTCGGCTACCTGGGCAATGATAATCTTAATTAATAATCCGTCATGGCTCCATTACAAGAAAACAGCGAATCTAACGTGGAACTTCAAGTTTCTTCGAGACTGAGAAAAAACGTGTTTCTCTGACAAGAACAGAGCATTTAATGACACGAAATAACTACTATTTTCAATATTTTCCCATGTATGGGATTGAACAAAAGACAATATTATTGTCTTTTGATATAGCTGTAGCTTTCGATAACGTAGAATGGTTAAAATAAAAGAATGAAATTAATAAAAGCAATATTTCCTTATATTTAAAACCTATACTACATAGCTATTTATCTAATAGAATTGTTGGTACAGAAACCCTAAATTCAACGACCTAAATTATTTCAAAATAAGAGATGGGTGTCCACAGAGCTCATGTCTGGGGCCTCTTATCTGAAATATTATTGGGAATAAAATTTTAAATCATTTTGAAGAAAGTGTAAATTGATTGCATATGCAGATGATTTTGCGTTGATCTTCTCAGCTAATCCCCGAAATAACATTTAAGATTTGGGAAATGGTTTAAAGGAAGAATTTGTATCACAACACAGCTAAACTTAAAAATTTCAGTTGAAAAATCTCAAGCAATCTACTTTGGAAAGGATATGAGCAAAAGGTATCTATCCTATCCTAAAAATAAATAACATTAGTATTTAATTTGTAAAGAACTTAAAATATTTGGGTATAATTATTGATAGAGGACTAAAGTTTCAACAACAATTAAAGTACTTGGTAATAGAAATCACTAGATTAATAATAAATATTAATAGACTCGGTAATGCATACTGGGGCATAAAGTCAAGTATTATGAGAACGTGGTATATCACAGTAGTAGCGAAAAAAATTCTATACGGAATAGATGCTTGGTATGGTTTTCTTAATAGTCATGGAATGAATAAACTATACTCAATACAAAGAAAATTTCTGATAAAAATCCTGCATACCTATAAAACAATAACAAACCCAGTATTAAACTTATTATCAGGAATCCCACCAATATTCATAACAGCCAAATATTTAACAAACATTTATGAATTGAAATACAGAGGAAAAGAAACTTATCAGGACAATACATTACAAGCAGAAAATATAGAATTGAAAAAATTTGAAACAAAACAATAATCCAATAGATATCCCCATAAATCTAAAATTATATTACGATATAAGATACAAGAAAATATAATAAATGAAGGCTTGAAAATCTTTACAGAGGAAAGTAAAATGCAAACAGGAACGGGTTATGGTTATGTAATAATAAAAATAAATAAGATAGTATATTCCTGTAAAACATAATTGCATTGTCATAATACTGTATTTCAGGTTGAGGGGTCTGTAATACTTGATTCCCTCAGAAAGATAAAACAGTTGAGAAGACAATATATATTTATATACTGACAGTCTTTCCGTAATTAAAAGCCTAGAATAATTAGTACCGAAATCAAAATTGATTACCGAGATACAAAAAGGATGCAAAAACATGAATAATCGAAAACTTAATATAATTTGGATCAAAGCTCATACGGGGAATACCGGTAATGAATATGCAGATATTTTAGCAAAGAACGCCACTAAATCAATAAATTACAAACCTATACAGCTCCCGGGATCAATACTTAAAAAATATATGAAAGAAAACATAAATAAAGATTGGCAAGAATATTGGGATAAAAGTGAAAAGGGAAGAGCAACCTATACTATAATGTCAAAAGTTGAACAAAAGTTATAATTCGAAAATAGCATTTTAATCCTTTGACAGTTTCATTTTTTCCAGAATTCGGTCAAAAAATGTCACATTTTTTATTGCATTTTTTTGTTCATTTTACATTTTTAAGTAAAGATATGTTATTAAAATTAACATTTCTAATATTTTTAAGCATTTATTACAACTTTTTTTCTTTCTATGAAAGCATCATAGAACTGAAGTTTACCTTTAGTCTCATCGATATCCAAGTTAATTTTTGGAATTCCAGTGAAAGCAAATCTAGGAGGCGGATCCGAAGGATTATCACAATTAATTTCAAAAAATTGTCTTGCTTGACTGATTCCATCTGTACTACTATCAGAGTCACTACTATCCAGGTCATCTAGTAAACTTTCGCTACTATCATTTACAGATAATTTAGTTTCTGATTCCGAGTCACAGTTCGAATCACAAGAAATTAGCTCCATACTCTCTGAATTATCCATTATTTAAAAGTAAAAATATATTATTCAACTCTTACATCAATAAAATTATTAGGCGGTTAGTAAAATATAACCAGAAAGCTATACACTGAAAGATAACAATTCGTCTTCTGATACAAAACATGCGAAAAAACCCGCGCTTTTGAGCCAGAGTAGAAAATACAATAAACTGCAAACTATCATTTACTGGACCATCTATACGAATAATTTGTTACTAAAATTGGAAAAAATACGGCTGAAACAGTGCAAGCGAAATAGAAATCAGATTGCCTGTACGTTGTACGGGCAAATCAGTAAAGGCCCGAAAGTTGTGCCCGTACGGCGTACGGGCAAAACAGGGAAGGGGGTTAAACTATTTCATAACCGTTCATGGGAGTTTCCCAACCTACTTGTATAGAATTAGGAAACTAGATTCACCAAATTGTAAATGCGGAATGGTAGGCAACCCTCAGCATTACATGCAAGTAAGATGTAATCTCGTTCCGATGTTTATTAAAAAATACGAAAACGAAAAACAGATCGAATACTTTAAAAAATAGATAAATAATCACAATCATATTAAAAAGTTAAAGGAGTCTTATAACATATTAAATTCAAACTAGTCTTTACAGGGTATCTGCCAAAATAAAATTTTTCAAATCCATGACTTTTCATGACTTTCTCTGATTTAGCAGATCATTTTCCATGACTTTAAAAAGCTTTCGTTAAAGTATATATACATAAAACTTCTGATGTACATACAAATAAAATATATGCTTTTAGAGAAATTACAGGAATTTTATCATAAAAAACTATAAACTTACTTTATAAGTGTTAATAAATTCACATACATATTAATAAATTGTTGTATCTACACACCTAAGTTTAATCACATAGCAATTTTTCAATCCAGATGTTTCCAATTTGAATTCAGGGTACTTTGGTATTATCCAGGTGACCATGAATAATAGCCAAATATAACCCTATAATGTTTATATACAATATCCCTAGAGATAAACTTATATTTTGTGCAAAAATCTTAACTAATTTTTATTAAAAATAATTATTATTATATTAATAAAATTTTAATCTACAATTTAAGAAAAAACCAGAATAATATACATTTACCCACCCATTAAGCTTTCTTGCTTTGAGTTTCCTTGGTGAACAA